>MQTX01000046.1:3101311-3305464 GCA_009735665.1 Angiostrongylus cantonensis
CGACTTCCACGACCGACTTTCTATTAACCTCGGCATTGATCAAGTAATTCTTTGTATTCTTGTTGAGCAAACGCGAGGTGTTATTATTATTCTTTATTCACAAATAAGCTGACGTTTCGGCGAATTTCGCCTTCTTCAGAGCCTGGAAAGGTCAAGTTGACAGCAATCTACTCGGTCAAACGCCTCCATAATCAAACAAAGAAGGCGAAGTTCGCCGAAACGTCAGCTTATTTGTGAATAAAGAATAATAATAACACCTCGCGTTTGCTCAACAAGAATACAACGAATTTCGACTATTTCGTCTAGGAATGCTAAAGAAAAAGTGTATGTGGGTCGGAGAAGGATTAGTTGGTGTCGTTGCATGGGATTCGATCAGTGTCTAACAATGGAAATCTATTAATAAAGCTTTATGCGATGCAGATATTCAAAAGGTGAAAAGTTATTGGAAAAATTCGACTACACATGAAAAATCGATAATTTCAACTTGTTAGTCTTATGAATGTTGAATTGAGAAGCCGGGTAATGAATGTTTCAGGCTACCGATGGGACAATGTCAGGCAGGCGTCATTCAATGACGGCACAAATATCACGTCAAGCACGGTGGGTTCATTCATCCAGTCGTTTCTCTTTATAGAATAATATTTGTATTTTTCTCTTTTTCATCTCATGCCCATTAACTAGATACTACTGAGGATGACCAAGTCCATTCTTCACCTCTGCAGTGCTAAGGTGAATATGATAGGGTGTTCCCAAGTCTGCACATATCAGTGACGGTTTTTAATCCTTCTAGATCAAAGGAAAGTTTGCTGCATTCTGAACAGTTTCTTACCGAAGACTGAATGATTCTTTGCAATGGTTTCCTCTACGTTGGCCTTCTGGAAACACAGGGTGTTGAAGCCCCTTCTCAGAGGACTATATAACCCACCTAGGAAATCAACCTCTAACGTACTTCGTATTCCATTCAAAATTCAAAGGAAAAAAGCCCTGTCGGAATGTTGAATAATTACGTATTCAGCATACAGATGGGATGAATTTTTCAGAACTGATCCTACATGAAATAAAATATTATTGTTTGTGAGCGTGATGAAATGATTGTAACTGAAAAAATAAGAATTTTCGAACAAGAAAACTTCTTTATGGAAATGAATCACTCCTTTATGGCAACCGAAACTCTTATAAAACCATAATACATTCACTGCTATGCTACCTTTTCGATTTGCTGCCTATTACTACTTTTCACGGCAGGGTACTGTATGTGATACAATCACAAGGTCGGTGTGGCGCAGTGATTGGAGGCTCCACTGCGAAACACACGTGGAATCGATCGCCGCACCTATGGCCCACCAAGCCTTTCATCGCTACGGAGTCGGCAAATTGCAAACAGACTTGTCTGGGAGAATAGTAGTACTGGCTCGATGCATTGGAAGGCCACCGTGCGTCATTGTAAAGGCCAGAAATGCATTCAATCACCTCCAACGATACTTTATGAAGTCGAATGCATGGCGCATCGCTCAAGGATTGAACGCCGAGAGCTTTATCCTTTATCCATTTACAATCACAATGATGCTGATACTTCGGGCCACGAGTGTCTGTGGTGGTGAGCAAAAATGCTATTGCTATTAACCTTTCTGGTGGCTAACGCGTTCACCACCACACCACACGGGTCCTTCGTTTCACCTCTTTGATAGTTATCTATTGATCACTGCCATCAGCAACAACCTGTCAACGGGATTGATCTCTCCGTGTGGTGGCGAACACGTGAGCCTCTGGAAGGGGTAATTGTTTCCCACCGCAGACATCTACGGTCCCGAGTTTTGCAAATATCTCAGCATCATTGTGGTTGTGCTCACTGTTCCCTCATGAACGATATGCATTTATGGAATAACGGCAAAAAACAAATCTTAATTTGCCGAAAGCTTGCATTGAATCAGCTTGAAAAATGACTTCAGTACTATGAACAGTGAAAACATTCCCCTACTACTACGGTTCGTGCATTCTAGAGTCACCTATTCTGTATTGACATTTCCAGACGTTTATCAGCTGCTATCGCGCCACAGTTAGTGAAAATCGAACCGATCACTGCCTTACAAAAACTTCAACGTATTGACATCAAACTAAGTGACATCAATCAGGTATGAATGCTATTAGTTATAAAGAAGAAATTTTCGAGGATCACATTGCTACTTGCGCGCTTAATTACATGAGAACTGGCTTTATCCATCAGCTGAGTCCGTGAACTCAGCTTGCCTCTTGACTCGTATTCTGCTGCTTGGACAACTTTATTTTTAGCAGTGTTCTTAAAATAGGTGATTCTGAGCATCTATGCCTCCTTCGCAAAGGCAATAGCTAATCCTTGTGTGAAATGAAGGAATTACTGCTTTCTATGTTAATACGGAGAGGCTGCTAAAATCTCAGGACCAATGGAAGCTGCCTGGATCACGAAGAACTACGGTGACGATCTGTACCTACAACGCACGTACAGTTGCATCCGAGCGCTCGATAGAGGACTTGCTCATGCAAGCAAGAATGATAAGGTACGACGTCATCGGTTTGGCCGAGACGAGACGACGCCACCCATTCAACGCCGTCTATGACACTGGAGAAGAACTGTTCCTGAGAACATACGACAGTAGAGGAGTCGGCGGCGTCGGCGTTCTTGTCAACACGAGTTTGTCCATTCGAACAACTAACAACCCGAAGCGGACGTTTACGATTGAAAAGATGTGGATCAATACTGGCTTTGACAATCTTCGTGGTTTACGCGCTTTAAGAAAGATGTCGATTTTGAAGTGTTAGCTTAATAAACCTATTTTCAATCGCGTGTTAGCAAATCGATTAAAAAGATGTGGGTCAACGAAGGCTTTGACAGCCTTCGTCGTTTACGCGCCAACATCAAAATATGACGAAGAAGAAGCCGAAGCGGTCTATACGGACTTGGAGGAGATCTATAGAGAAGACCATACATTCTTCAAGGTCATTATTGGAGATTTCAATGCCAAGATTGAACTGAGAAGAACGTCTGATGAACGTCACATTGTGGTTCATGGATTAGAGTGGAACGAACAGAGTAAGCAGCTATTTCAGTTTATCATGGTGACCAAGACCATCCATGGTAAGTCGCAATTACAGAAGCCCCGCCCTCAACGCTGGACGTTGGAGTCTTTCAATGGAGAGTACAATAACGAAATAAACCACATCACAGTTAATAGAAAGTTTTGCTTTACTGATGTCACTGTTGTCCCAAAATTTTAGACAGAATCAGACCACCGTCTCTTTCGTGCAAGATTTTATTTCTCGCGGAAAGGAGAACAAGCCTCTAAATTCAAAAACCAATGTCCCAGATCCACCACAAACTGGGACTTATTCAACTTAGAAGGCTGTTGCGAAGATGCCGTTGTCGACAACATCGACGAGGAATAGGGTCGGCTCCTTGAACATCTTCACGCTAGCGTTATGAAAGCTGAGAGTTTGAAAGTCACCAAGAGACGTCTGTCTCCAGAAGCTCTCGAGCTGATACGCCAGCGTGGAATCGCACAAGCTGCAGGCAACCGCGAGCTAACGTCCGAGCTTGCGAAACAATGCAGACAGGCGATAAAAGATGATCCTAAAGAGAGAAGAGTAGCAGTAAAGGTCGAAGCTGCAGTGAATAGCAAAGGCATTCGCAAAGCCCACCGAAGCTTCGCCAATTGCAAGACCAAGATGATTGCACTCCGACGCCCAGACGGAACAATAACAGAGTTCAGAAAGGCAATGGAGAAAATTATTTACGATTACTAGTCAGATCTCCTCGATGGCCACGTCCACCATCCGTCATATGAAATAAAAGAGGATGGATAAGTTGTACCACCGATTCTCCCTTCCGAAATCCGACATGCCATTTCGTCGGTGAAAAATCGAACAGCACCAGGTCCGGACAGGATAAGATCAGAACATCTGAGGAGCCTTTCGCCAGTCCTCGTAAACACACTGGCTCGGCTCTTCACACGTTACCTGTCAGAATGCAAGGTCCCTACTTAGTGGAAGACCAGCAAGACCGTGTTGTTGTTGAAGAAGGGGGACCTACACGATATAGGCAACTATCGCCCAATCTGCTTGCTGTCTGTCGTCTAAACTTTTCACCCGAGTCATCCTAAACAGGATAGACAGAACACTGAACGAAGGACAGCCGAGCGAGCAAGCAGGATTTCGAAAAGGATTTAGTAGGATGGACCACTTTCACACGATAACAAGGCTCATTGAGGTATCGCGAGAGTACAAAAGACCGCTCTGTCTCACTTTCATCGACTTAGAGAAGGCCTTTGATTCAATTGAAATAGAAGCAGTCATGGAAGCCCTTGGTAGTCAAGGAGTCCCTACTCGGTACATAAAGATTCATCGTGAGCTGTACAAAAACTTCACAACCAAAATTTCTCCATTCTACAACGATATTAACGTTGACGTCAAAAGAAGAGTAAGGCAAGGCGATACAATCTCGCCAAAATTATTTACAGTCACCCTCCAGAACGTCATGCGAACATTGGAATGGGATAATATGGGAGTAAAAATCGATGGTCGGCAGATACATCACCTTCGCTTTGCTGATGATACCGTCCTTATAACACAAGACATTAGCCAAGCGAAACGTATGCTTGCGGATTTTGATGAATTGTGTGGAAAGATTGGTCTTCCACTAAATCTTATAAAAACGATGTTCATGAGGGATGAATTGGTTTCATAGACCCCATTCACTCTCAATAGAACGGATATCTCCGAAGGCTCCAGTTATGTCTGTCTAGGTCGGGAAATCAATATGGTGAATGACATAGCTCCAGAGCTGAGCAGCATGAAACGAGGGGCTTGGGGAGCTTTCAAGAGCATCGAGGATGTAGTGAAGAGAACAAAGAACACCTGACTCCGTGCCCACCTTTTCGACTCAAAGGTTCTTCCTGCCCTAACCTATGCGTTAGAAACCTGGTCGCTGGGTAAACAAGCTGAAAGATCACTCAGCGTTATTGAACGCGGAGTCGAAAGGATGATGATAGGAGTGTCCCGTATCACACAGGTAAGGGATGGGATGCGGAGCTCCGACCTGCGTCAACGATCAGAAATCTAAGATTCCGTTCTGCACGCCAAGCAGTCGGACATAAGGTGGACCGGACACGTAATCCGTCTGAATGACAAATGATGGACAAGAGCCGTTAGTGACTGGATTCCTCGGGATGTCAAACGTATTGCAGGAAGACCACCGACGCGATGGTCACAGTTCTTCACGAAGAACCTAGAAAAAAGATATGATTCTCGTCGAGTCTTTAGAACGAGCAGAACCAACTGGGCTACTCTTGCACGTGACAGGGAAAAATGAAGGATTTACTGGCGCCCGCTCGAATCACTAGACGATAAACGGGACTACAGGTGATACAGGTGATACTACCAACTGGGTTTTCATGTGCAATTGTTAAACCCATTTGTACCTTGCGTTACTTTACTAAGGAAGGAAACGCCGCATAACTGTTGCATTGGTAACTGAGCAAACCTTAAAAGGATTTCTGTGGGTCCAGCATATTTGGCATCTGCCTGGATATTCGCTGATTAGGTAGTAGTTTCTTTCCCAGGAGTCTTGAAAGCAATCCAAAAGCTATAAATCCTTCACCTTTCGTCGCTTCGTGACGAGATTTCAGTTATTCGTGGCACTGGTTTACTCTTAGCTGAACTCCCGAATAAGAAAATCGGTCTTTTTCTCAGCTTGAAAAACTCTATTGAAGAGCGGAGTTTCGTGCTGTATATTGCTGTTCGGCATCCAGAGACACAAACTCGGCTACTATCGGGCAATGACCTAGCGAGCTCCAGAAAAAAGAAAGCCACGCAAAGAATCTTAAAAAAGAGTACCCAACACTCGTAAATTTGAACGCATTTTTCACGATAACCACAATTAGCCTTTATTTACAAAGATAATGAGAATACTGAATTTTTCTAAACGGCATAACGATAGATGGCCATGGCGAAACCCGAAGAGTTACTAATGGCTTCCTTCTTGCCAAGAAAAGAAAAAGAATTAGGGGTTTTGGTTTATTTCAAACTAGGCAGATAACGTGTCGGTTTCTTTTTCAGCATTTGCAAGGTTGTTATACAGCATATTTCTACTCTCGCACAATAAACACATGCAACAAACAGTAGCTGACATTTCGGCTGTCTTACCTTGAGCAATAAATAATAATAATAATAATAATAAAGTAATACAAGCTACTACAAAGAGAATAAATGTAGAGTGAGAAAGGAGAACCATCGATGAGCTTCTCCGTCCTAGTTTGCTGCCTTGTCGTGGCTAGTTGACGTTCTGGATGTAGGAGAGCGATGTAGAGGGAAGAGTTCATCTCTTAAAGGGTTCGGAGAAAAAGTTCTGTGTTTCTACTAAGAAAACCAGCCAAGGAAGAAACCCAGTGTCAGGAATCACTTCCGACCTGGCAATAACTGTCACTAGTGACTATCACGGATGGTCCTAATGTAGCTTGTAAAATTTTTGCTCAATCAGCAAATTATCAATGGAATGGAGAGTGCGTCAGCATGCTTTTCCATTCATGAAAGCGAATTATCCAATCATTCAATTAAGTATCAGCTTTGGAAAATGGTAGTGCTCACTGCTCAACGAAAATGTAACTGATTCAAAAGATAATTAAGAATATTCCTGATCATCCTGATCCTCTCACTCTACCGAATTTTCGTTTGTCGGTCGGTTTTTAATATTTTTCACCTAATTCAAGAGAATTTTGACACGATTAGACTTAATACAACCAATATATGATATAAACCAACTATGCAATAATTTTGTTAATTCTAGTATCGACGAGCCGTAGATCATTACGTGCTGAAAAATTCAGTACTATTCGATCCAGTCGACTTTGATGTGATTGATCCAGAAGGCCAGCATATAATTCGTGGTAAGATTTAGGAGAAAAATTTATTATTTACCATCAGTAAAAAACTAGGTCTAAGCAAAATAGGGAAAAGTGAATCTAGCAAAATCTCACTTTATTTAAAAACGATAAAAGAATAGAGCTCTCGTCGTTGATCAATCCCTGAGCGTGCGCCATGAATTCGACTTCATTAAGAATCGTTGGAGGTGATTGAGTGCATATCTGGCCTTTACTCGCGATGGCCTGCCGATGTATCGAGCCAGTGCTGCTATCCTCCCAGACAAGTCTGGTAGCAATTTGCCGAACCTGAAGGGATGGAAGGTTTCGTGGGCCATGGGCTCAGGGATCGATTCCACGTGTGCGTCGCGGGGCGACTCTGACCACTGCACCACATGTGCCTTTTTTTTAAAGGAAAAATAGGATAGAATATTTTCTTTATAAGTGTGTGTAATGGTATAATGATGTACTTTACTATCAACATCGCTTGCTGCTATCCTCTCGACACTAAACAATAATCTGAACGCAAAGCCAAATAATGAGCAAAAATTCCTTATTAAGCCACTAAATATTCGAAAGGTGGCAATGACAGCAAAAAAATCTTCCACGCTTTTGAAATTCTTTAGTTTCTATGACAGTTAATTAGTGTTAAATTTGAAAGTTGCTGTAGACATTGATATTTCAACCACAATGATGCTGAAATATTTGCGAAACGCTGGACCACAGGTGTCTGCGGTGGGGAACGAACGCGCTATTTTCCTTTCCGGGAGCTAACGCGTTCACCACCACGCCATGCGGGACCTTCGTTTCGCTTGTCTGTCAGCTATTTCTGTCGATCAGTGTCATCAGCAATCATCCGTTAGAAGAATTGATCTAGGGAGCTCAAATCGGCAATGAACCCAGCCAAGCTCAGGCTATAGTCGAAACCACAATGTTAACAATATCTCAGCATCATTGTGGTTGTATCACACACATTACACTGCAGTGATAAATTGCAATAGGCAGTAAATGAAAAGTTGAGTGATATTTCATATCAATAATAATAGTAATAAGATTAATATTTACTAACATTTAATGATATTAATAGTAACAATAATGATAATAATAAAATATAAAGATCTAATAGGGGCGCGTGTGGCGCAGTGGTTGGAGGCGCCACTGCGGCGCGCACGTAAAAATGTGCCCATGGCCCACCAAGCCTTCCATCCCTCCGGGGTCGGCAAATTGGTAGCAGACTTGTCTGGAAGGATAGCAGCACTGGCTCGAAACATCGGTCGGCCATAGCCATTGTAAAGGTCAGATGTGCATTCAATCCCCTTCAACGATACTTAATGAAGTCGAATGCATGGGACATCCCTCAGGGATTGATCAACGCCGAGAGTTTTATCCTTTATTATAATGATAATAATAATGATATTTCCAGCAAGTCTCTATCCGGAAGGTCTTGCCGTACGTGAAGGTAAACGGAAACTCTACGATATATCATTTATAGACGAAGATTCTCCCAACTGTGTCGCAAAAATCAAACATCCAGTCACGGGTATTTATAAAATTACTATTTATATGCATTTATTACACTTTTATACTATTCATATATTATTTGTTCAACTATTTAGATGACATGTACCTCTTATCCTCCCAACGGCCTCCTTGTGGCTGCGAGGTGTTCCTAGTGTAGGACTACAATGTACAGCGGGGGACTCGTCCCCTTCGTCCCTCAGGCAGGGTCTCCCAATTTGAGAGAGTCCGGCGTTTCCAACAGAAAGCCAGCTAAGAGTAAACCAATACCAGGATCCACCGCCGTTCTGGTATCAAACTAGTTGCATGGTGACAAATCTCCCTCTGATCCACAAGTGCTACGACTGCCCGTGGTGGTGAAGATCTGGGGCAGACTTTGGCCAGGCTGATCTCGGGATTCCAAGGAATCACGATGGCTTAACCAGCAAATCTCCGATAAATGGTGATTATGCTGGTGCCCACACTACCAGTGCGGACGGGCCGTTCAAGTGTCAAGTGTCAAAGTACCTCTTACCACATTTGGTTAAATCCTAGTGAACTTAATTACTGAAACAATTATGTAATATACAAAATTTTATTTGTTTATATTATCGAACCTCCCAACGGTTTGCCACTTCATTATGGCTAGGAGGTGGCCCTCTGTGTCGGGTTGCGCTGTACATCGGGAGAATTCTTCGCTCGGCAGGGTCTCCCATGCTCTGAAGGAGTGCAGCGTTCTCACCAGGAAGCTCAGCTAAGACTGAACCGATACTAGGACCCACCACCGTCCTGGTATCAAACTAATCCTATGAATGCAAATCTCCCCTTGATCCACAAGAGCGGCGACTGCCTGTGGGGGTGACGACCTGGGGTTGACTTTGACCAGGTTGTCCTCCAGGGAAACACAATGGCTAAACCAGCAGAACTCCGAAAAATGGAGGTTGCGCTGGAGCCTGCGCAACAAGTGAGCACGGGTTTAGCTACAAGCAAGTATGCCATCCAAAGCATAATTGGTGATGATATTTTACCACCACAATGATCAGAATGTTTATTGATCGACTTTGCAAAGATCAGTTATCTTGCCGCACATATTTATTATTTGTTACAATTGTTCATTTTTTGTTTTTATGACATTTCTATTGTATTTCAAAATCAGTTATGGCAACAACACGTCCTATCATAGTCAATTCATGCTGATGAGCACATAAAGGTACCCAAAAATGCCGAGAAAATCATACAAAAGATGAAGTTTGCTTTGAAAATTTCACCTAAAATAGGTTTTGTTGTAGCAGCTGGATGGTGCAATGCTAATGATATATATTGATTGAATCCACAAGTCAACTGAAATGTGATTTGACAGGAATACTTCAAAGATGATCTTCAAACAAACCGAAACCATAGCGGATTAGGGTACTCGATTTCGCAGTGGTACGGACCCGAGAGCTTTTAGCATAGTACTGCATTTTGCTTTAGCACTACTACATTAATCAAACTACAAAAGTAGAAATAGTATTTGGCTATACATATTTGGTATAAAACGTTAATAAGATTTCAGTTTAGGTATGAGTGTGTACGAAATGCAAGAAATCGGTAATATCATTACTATTCAGTCAAACACAGACGATACGCTCAGGTAGGAAAGCTTTTCTCTGTACTACTACAAGATTGAATAAAAAGTATCTGCCAGGCTTTACAAAAATGACAATGAAAATTCCAACGATTAACTAGTGTGAAGATTCTTCGTTCAAATTTATAAAACTTCAGTAGTTTTCTTCTAACGTGTTCTTCAACTCTGAAACTGCTTTATATTTCTTAACACTACACGACCTCCCAACGGTTTACCGCCTCATCGTGGCTGAGAGGTGTTTCTGGGTGTGGGGCTGCGATGTACAGCTGGTGAATTCATCCTCTGGCAGGGTCTCCCAAGCTGGAATGAGTCCGGAGTTTCGATTAGGAAACCCATCTAGGAATAAAGCAATACCAGGATCCGTCACCATCCTGATATCAAAATAGTATGGCTAATCTCCTTGTGATCCACAAGGGCGGCGACTGCCTATGGTGGTGACGAACGGGCGGACCTTTGGCTAGGCTGATCTCGGGACTCCAGAGAATCACGGTGGTTAAACGAGAAAGACACCGAAACAATGAAAGTTGTGTGCTGTGGGTCGCACAACCAGTGAAGATGGGCCATCCAAATATCCAAGTATGTAAGACTGCGAATAATATGAGACATATATGTCTCACATATAAGGTATGTGAATAGCGGCTCTGGTTGCCTTGCTCACACTGAATCTTATTTCTTCCAGTAAAACTATAAAAATCCGTAGTCTTTGCCTACAAACTAGAAGTTCTGTTTTTGAAGCATTCACGAAAAGCCTAGAAGAAAGATATGATGCTCGACGAGTCCCTAAAGCGAGGAGAACCCATTGGGCTACTCTTGCCCGCGATAGGGAAAAATGGAGGATTTACTGGCGCCCGCTCGAGTCACTCGACGATCAACGGGACTACAGGTGATACAGGTGATGTTTCTCCATCTTTTTTGATTCATGGCCCATTTTCCGAACACTGAAGCAAATGAACCAATATGACTTCGCCAAACAGAGGATAGGATGGTGCTTCCAATGAATCTTCCATGTTTGCAGCTGTCACTTGTAGATTTCATTTTCAACTTTTAAAAGTTTCTACTCTAAAGACATTTAAAATTGTGCTTTTGAACATCTGAAATACTCGATTGATCAGGAAAGTATCATATGTTATCGAAGAACCAGCTTCATCACGAAAGGGTTAATTGTCGAGGGCAATCAAATTGGAATGAAAAGATGCACAGTCATTCTTGCAAATATGCGAATGTTATGCAGAAAGAGAAAAGAAAGAAAAAAAAGGCAACGTAAATAATAGAATGTTTCCGATTTGTTCAACGTTTTCACAGTCAGCAAATAAACAATAGGCTGCACTTTTCCTTTTCCTATTTACTGTTCTGCGGTATTCTATTCAGAGTAATTCATGATGCGCTAAAGGACAACATGTGCTTTGAACAGCATTCAATCGCCAACGAAGAACGCGTTCAGCAAGGGGTTCTAGATGGCACTTATTTACCTTAAGCCCAATCCTGAAGCTTCCTTTACCCACTCACGTCTGAGGAGTTGTTGCTTAAGATTCTATAGTTTCTTATATCAGAAATACTTTTGAAGTAGTCTTTTGACAAGAAGGATTTTTATATCACAAGAAAAAATAATGTCTTTTTTGAAAAAGATATTTTCATCCTTATAAATTTCCTTAATAAAAACAAAAAAAATGTTAAATGAATGCCTTTTTGTAATTCCAGCGACCGACTTTTGATTGACCGAGGCATTGTTCAAAAAATTCTCTCCATTCTTGTTAAGCAGACAGGAGATGTTACTTTACTGTTTATTTCCGTAAAGTTTTAAGTTCCCGCTCGACTTTTCCGATAATTGAAATATCACCGGATACTATTCGTCATTAATTAGTTCGTAACCGCGTTTATAACCCTCTATGTAAAACACAGAATGACGTAATTTGTCCTTACTGCAAAGCCGGTGACTGCGTGGTTCAGGCACGATATACCTGATCTCTTGTAGTACTTGCGGAGAAGAATATATTGGCGAAACAGGCAGACCAATATGTATCCGCATAAAGGAACACCACGATAGCAAACGAGAAGCAGGACAAAGTGGCCCACTAGGGACGCATAGGATACAAAAACAGCGGAAACGATTTTGATATAAAAGTCACTATCCTCGCACAGGATCCAAAAAACACCTACGCGCAAACTTTGCGAGGCTTTTTAGACAAATGCCAAGAATCCGAGAATGAACAGCAGAGAAGAATTCTCGGAGATAACACGTGATGTACCCCGTTTCTCAGAATTGAGTTTTGAAGTGGGGTAGCGGAGTCATATGCAACTCTAAGCGGCTGTTCTGTTTGTGCCGTTTAAGGGCTTGGCCTAGGAAATTACGTATCCATATACCCCTCCAGATGTGCGTGTGACGCAGCGGTTGGAGGCGCCACTGCAACACACACGTGGAATCGATTCCAGCGCTCGTGGCCCACCAAGCCTTCCATCCCTACGGAATCGGCAAATCGGTACCAGGCTTGTCCGGGAGGATAGCAGCACTGGCTCGATACATCGGCAGGCCAACGCGAGTCATTGTAAAGGCCAGATATGTATTCAGTCATCTCCAATGGTACTTAATGAAGTCGAATGCATGGCGCATCCTTCAGGGATTCATCAACGCCGAGAGCTTTATCCTTTTCATACCCCTTCAGGCTCCGAAGAAACCGATACTGCCGAAATGCAGGCTTTACCAGAATAAAGAATAAAGTAACATGCTCAGCGAAAACTTAGAGAATTATTTATTAAGTGAACATCATGATGACAGTGAACTTTCTGATGAATGCCGATGTTAATAGAAATTCGGACTTGGGATTTTTTAACTGAACCTTCATGGACAAGAAACAATTGACTTACTTGGTGCCACATAGAAGTTTTAGTTTGGAGGAAATCTACGCCCACAAATCTTAATCTCATTTTCTATGAGCTCCTTAGAATTTTATTCGAGTTAAGGTTTAAAAGGAAGTAGGTAGGCCGCTCTTAGTGATTCTTTTCATTACGACGACAACCTGCCTTGGCGTTAGTTCGGCTCCGCCCCACACCAACCAAGCCTCTCATCCTTCGGGGAACAGGAAATTGGTAACAGGCTTGTCTGCGAAAATCCCGCTTGCCCTAGTCCACATGGATGTACTCCGACACAGCTATCCCAGTACTTCAGTTACAGCCTACTCAACAAGCATTCAACAACATACTTGAAGAAGTCGAAAAAAAACAGTCAGGCAGCAGGAACACTAGAACTTTGAAAACTCGCGGATGGCGGATATGGGTAGGCGAATCGGATGCAGGAAATTCTGGGATCCGCACTGTGTGTAACAAGTGATGTCGGATCATATAGTAGAAGAACAAATATTTGAAGTTGAGAATTTGAGTCTTCCGACTGATTTGGAGATTCTTTGTTGAATAGAGTTAGTGTGTTCATTGTTCATGAAAGTGAGCATTGCACTACAACTACGTTCGTTTTAGCACACGAATTGAGATCAATAGCGCTACGTGGTTAAGTTTACTGTTTGCCTGTGGATGTGCCTTCACTCGACATAAATGGTGTGTTGTTAAAATGGATGTCATCAGTGGGATCATTACACCAATCAGTTCATTCTGTGAAGAGAACGCTATCAAAGTAAGTCTATTTCTTCTAATTGAAACTTCATTTGAAAAGAACTTTCCTTTTGGACCTACAGTATCCTGCACCGCCTCAATCTTCCTGTCAATAATTTCTACGCGTTTATTTAGCTTACGTATTTACAGTTGTTTAAAAGTCACCTGTACCACCACACCAAATTTTGTTGTTCTTCGATTGATCTGCCAGGGAAGGTTTGTATGTGTATGTGTGTGTATGTGTGTGTGTGTGTCTGTGTGTGTGTGTGTCGCGACAAGGTCAAAGTGGAGAATTTACTGCCTCTCTTGTTAAGTTATTCAACAGTTAACAGTATCGCAGGTGATCGAAGTGACTGCCCTCGTTTCTTTTTTAAGTTATTATAGGTTGAAGTCGTTGAAGACAGCCTCAACCCCAGCTTGGTTTCTGAAACCTATCTCGTACAAGAAATTGTCGAGATATTTGAATAAGTAGTAGTTGCTAGTTGAGAGGTCCAACGAGTGTGGTGGATGAGGAAGAATTTCGTTGCCCTGAGCGCTGAATCTTTTCAACGTCGGTACTGCGACATGTGGCCCAGTGTTGTCGTGGAGTGGGATCATCCAATTCATGCTAACACACGAACTCTTCTTTTACGAACTGACATAAATTTTTTATCATTTTTGAACTACATACGGTTTTTTGAATCTTTGGAGACAGACGAAAATGCGGCCGATGAAAGCACAATCGCCGAAGCATTATCCACTGAACATCGACATACGTGTTAACAACCCCGTGTTAGCTCAAAAAACGAAGGTTCGACATCATAGGTTAATTAACGCCGTAGTCAATCGGAAATTGTTTTTTGGATCATTCCATTCGTAAAGCCCGCATTTGTAGAGTTTCTTCTATTTTCTTTTGATGCTCTGAAACAATTGAGGTACATAGATCTATGTCTTCTGAATGTTCTGGAAGTTTTTGGGATATTTGCTTTCACCAAATCCTTCAATTCCTCGTTGCCAGTAGGAGGATGTCCACAATCATCGTGATTGAATTCGCCACAACAAAATTTTTGAATCCAACGTCGCATGGGTCGTTAGTTCGTTAGACGATTAGATCTGGACTTGTTTTATGTGTCCTTGGTGCTTAATAAAAACACACAGCTAGACCTTTCCTGCAATTTTTGACCAGTCGGAGGCCAGTGTGCCTTTCATACTAGGAAATGGCATCCATTGTAATGCTATGCAAAGTCAAATTAAGTGCATGAAGTTACTACTTTCCACTCTCGTTAGTGACGAAACGACTTCTGCAATTGATGAGCCCTAACTATCTGTGTTCTATTAACTCTAGAAGGAAGTAATCAATAATCGAAAACCATTCTAGAAAATGTCAGAGCATACGGTTTTAGAGTGAGAAGTGTAGTATTATCAACTTACCAAAACAATATCGGAAACTGTCACGTTGGTATTTGTTTACGAAGAGACAAAGTATCCCATTAACCCGATCCGCACAAAGATGGGCATTCATACACCCACAGGAAACAGCAGGCCATCATGTGGTACATCCATATTGTTACAAGCTGTTATTACGTTCGAGTAATCTATGATTCCCTATGTGGGGAGAATTTATTTCAGCTTTGACAAACACGAGCGTAAAGGAATTTCAGAAAGAATTATCCCTCAGCGAAGTAGTAAAGCAGTTAATGATTTAGGTTGAATGGACAGCGAACTGTGAGAATGAAGTTCGCTTAATCGCACTGTCGTTCGGATTAGCGCTAATGATTCGAGAAGGTTTTCCATCACTACTTCATTTACTAAAGGAATTCCGTTCACGACGTGCTTAACTTCTATATAAATCTTTAATAAAATTCATAATTGATTTATTCCTTCAATCGATCTCCATCTATTAGCTCACAATACATATTTGATCACGCAAGCTGCCTAATTCGTTTGCGATTTCTGTCAGTTTTCGCCAAAAGCTCTACGTAAGCGGATGGCGCTAAAGAATACTTATGATAAGGATCGCGCTAAAGAGTGCTTATGATAAGGATCGCGCTAAGTGCGCGCAGCGCTTCTGCGAAAAAAGCAGTGAGAAACTGGTTTACAAGATATTAAGATTCAAGAAAAAGTATATGTACAAATATATTATGTATCCTGCCACCCGATCTTGATGTACTGATGCCAACTAAATTGAATACAGGTATTGTATGAATATGATATTCGGACAATACATAAATTTCTGGATTATTTCCTTCATGTAGCAGCGTACGAAGTGAAAAAGCAACATATTCCACACTTAAATGCAACTGTAACGTTTTGCAGTTTTGACGAAATCAGTGTAGTGACTGACCATGCGTGAATAATGGGGCACTTGTAGGCGTAGCGGTTTGAATTACTCGACAATATGTACTTTGTCGTTGGTTCGATTCTGAACCAATCCAAGCTCTCCATCCTTCCCAGATTGGAAAATGCAAATTTTCATCAAGTATATCTTTTTGAGTAAAACAATTAACCTTACAATGGTCCTTGGTGGCCGTAGAAAGTCATTACATACCCCAAATATGCAATCAGTCAGCCCTAGGCCTAATGGAGTCGAATTCATGGCGCATCCCTAAGGAATAGATGGGCGCTGAACGCTTTTTCCACTAAGCTTTTATACGAACGTAGTAACATTGACATAACTACGTATAGAAAAATTTTTTAATACAAAGCATAAAAATAGCGTGTGCTGAGGCGAGACTGCCCCGCCCAAATTCTTATGCGGCACAGTACCAGTATCTTTCTGCAACTAGCGCCTTCATTTGTCCCATCAGTCTTCATCCTGACATTTCTCATCGACATTTCTATTTTATTATCAAGAAATCCATATATAATCAGTTTCCACTGACCTGCTTAAAAAACTGCGTGATAGATGAGTGCATTTTTCTCCAGAGACGTGGTAACCGTTCACGTAATGCCTCTGTGAAAGAAAAAGTTTCATCCATTTCACATCAAACATCAATACACATATGATCACGTAATTCTCGTCGACAATATAAAAACGCAAAATTATAAAGCAATAGAAAGTCGATCCTGGGAACTGTTATAAGAAGCTACCGTTTCTATCCACTGAACCATGAGTGGATAAACCATGCCTTCAGAATCGTACAAAAGAAAAATGCATAAGCAGAATAAGACTACCCGTCCGAATACACTTTTGTTTAAAGAAAAGAAAAAGCGAATAATAAAAGATAAAATTGTCCTTTATGTCATGTCTACGAACCTAAGTGTCCTTAAATTTCAGGAAGATGATTGGATGATTGGCATGTCTAGTTTTCGCTTATTTATAGTGGATCTATAGCTTGTATGATTTGATGATAATCGTTTTGTGCTGACCGTACAAACTACACAATGCGTAGCAACCCACTCAACGACTCCAATTAAATAACATAATTTTAGGAGGTCTAAACTGGGCAAGAGCGTGTTTACTGCATTAGTGCTCTGTAGTAAACACGTGGTCATTAGCTCAATCCCGTACCATGGACTGGACCAAATTTTCCCATAGCTCTAGGTTCGGAAAAGTGGTGCCAGACTTTCTACGAGGATACAAGTAATAACTCGATTCTTCAGTAGGTCACCCGAAATCAATGTGTAAGTCGAAATATGCATTCCATAGCCAAATGCATGGCCAATGCCTAAGGAATAAGTCAATACTAAAAGCTTCTTATAAACTGGTCTTGTTTAGCTGGTGCGAGGTTGGTATAGGTCTTCGTGGTCGTTGTTGTTGTTGTTGGTCGATGGTCGACGTTTCGGCGATTTCGCCTTCCTCAGACCCTGGACGTATTTTATATTAGAACATTTATTCGGTTGAAAAAAAGGCTAAAGTATTAATGAAGATCAAAATTTTTAAATGTCGTTGTTGTTGTTGTTGGTCGATGGCTGACGTTTCGGCGATTTCGCCTTCCTCAGAGCCTGGACGTATTTTATATTAGAATACTTTAATTTTTCGGTAGAACAAAGGCTAAAGTACAAATGAAGATCAAACGTTTAAATAGATGGTGGGCTAAGATGTTACGGTCAAATGTAGGTCTACACCATATTGAACAGAAAGGCTACTCACCGTGGTGTTACGAGTGAGACTGACCCACGTGCTGTTCATATGGGGTCGCGAGCAAGACACACCCCCGGGGTCAAAATATCATTTTGAAATAGGGCACCAGGTCACGTGTGATAGTGAGGCATTCGTCTTTCCGGTTCATCTTTGGATTTTTGAAATTTATCCAAAACGCCTCAAGAGTGTTGCGCGTTGATGTTTTTGATTCCTACGCTAGGGTCCGCACAATCACTTCAAAATCATCGCCGTTGTGCTTTTGTGCCCTATGCGTACCTAGAGGGGTGTTTTGACGTATTTTAACTTTATACAACGATTGTTGACATCCCACCCAATACCCTACTCCGTCAGTTAATACGCAACCGTCTCTATGATCGTTTGTGCAGCTCAGAAAACTGTATAATCTGTCCTAACGGGAGAAACGGGGATTGCATAAGTTCAGGCATTATATATTTGATCTCATGTAACGCTTGCGGTGAGGAATACATTGGGAAAACGAGTAGACCACTTTGTATCCGGATAAAAGAACACCTAGATGGGAAAGTTAAAATTCGTCAAAACACTCCTCTTGGTACGCATAGGGCACAAAAGCACAACGACAGTGATTATGAAGTGACTGTGCGGATCCTAGCGCAGGAATCGAAAACATCAACGCGCAAGACTCTTGAGGCGCATTGGATAAATTTCAAAAATCCAAAGATGAATCGGAAAGACGAATGCCTCACTATCACACGTGACCTGGCGCCCTATTTCAAAATGATATTTTGACCCCGGGGTGTGTCTTGCTCGCGACCCCATATGAACTGCTGTTCAGTGGATCACGTGGGTTAGTCCCACTCGTAACACCATGGTGAATAGCCTTTCTGTTCAATATGGTGTAGACCTACATTTGACCGTAACATCTTAGCCCACCATCTATTTAAACGTTTGATCTTCATTTATACTTTAGCCTTTGTTCTACCGAAAAATTAAAGTATTCTAATATAAAATACGTCCAGGCTCTGTGGAAGGCGAAATCGTCGAAACGTCAGCCATCGACCAACAACAACAACAGCGACAACGAAGACCTACACCAACCTCGCATCAGCTAAAGAAGATCAGTTTATAGGATCATAAATAAATATATTAATTATATATGCCGAGGTTTATAGAAAGTCGGTCTTTTGAGTTACTAAAAGCTTCGTCCTCTATGCTTTTTATTGAAGAGCAGTGAGTAGACGATAGATAATAGAATAGAATCGAAAGATAATAAATAGATGAATAAGATGGCAAGTTAGAGACGATGCGTCAAACAACAGAGCTCCTACCAGCTTTACAAGTTCATTGTGCACATTCATCACATGTGGGTAGTGGGGTCCTTCCGTAGTTTAATGCCTCATAGTCGCTGAGATGGGGAGTTCCAGGGTGTTGAACTTATTGAGTGGGTTCATTCCTCATCAGAGTCTTCCAAGCTGAGAAGAAGCTCTACATTTACATACAGAAGATCATCATGGAGTAAACTATGTCATGCAGAAGCCCAGCAAGCTTAAAGCGACTATTTTCTCAGCAATATAAAGATTGAAAAATACATCCCACCAAAGTTGGAACGTTCAACCTTCCTGTGCGGCTCTAATAAACAACACTGAGCAAACGATTTCACTGGATTGATTGGCTTAATATGCGATGCATATCTTTACCAATTCCAAGATCCGCCACCGTTCTGTTATCAAATTACTCGCATGATGGCAAGTCTGTCTGATCCACAAGGGTTGTAACTGTCTGTGGTGGTGACGACCTGGGACAGACTTTCGCCAGGCTGATCTCGGGATTCTAGGGAACCACAATGGCTGAACTGGCAGATCACCGAAAAAGTGTAGATTATGCTGAGGCCTGCACAACCAGTCAGGACGGGCTATTCCATTACCAAGTATCAAGTATCTTTTCCAATATAATCAGGGAACTAAACCTATTCAGATCGTCTGTTGAAAACGTCTAGAAATTAGTGATCTGGTTTTACAGTGTAAAAGATGGTTTTTTTTAAGACTCCGAATCAAAAGATACATTCTCTGATCACCTAATAATGCTATAATTCTAAGTTCCCTGATCACCTTGTAAAGCTAGAATCCCAAAAGTTCTCTGGCCGTCTAATAAGGCTATAATCCTAAAAGAGCGCTCGATTTCTAGTTATCTAGTAGGTAACAGAAAATAGGAGAGCGTTTAACGCAGGAGTTAGAGGTGCCCAGCAATGGTGGTCGTTGATTCGATTATGCACCTCCGACAACCCCTATCAAGCCGAGCTCGACAGAGGCACTACATTTGTTTGGGACGACAAGAACATTGACTTGATTTTTATTCGGCTAGCGACTTGGAGATTTTGTTTTCTTCAGAACAGATGTGGTTCATCCTCAGCCATTCATCTTTCCGGTGCTGGTCTTCAGAGTCGCTTTGATCGAATCCTGACTGCTCTAAAGAAGGTGAAGGGGCCGAAACGCTGGCCGGATAAAAAATTCATAAGTTTTTGCAATTTAAGCTGTGCAATTCAAAAGCGTATTGATTACTGGTACCGAGGTTAAGCAAAAGTTGGTTTACAAAAGTTGTGACTTTGAACATCGATACTAAGCTGCAACTTGATACTAAAATATATTCAATCATCTTTTCGATAGTGCGAATGGATTCGAATGCATGAGCCAGTTCTAGGGTGTTGATGAAAGCCGAACGTTTTGTCCTCTTCGGTTCAACAAAAAGTTCTCTTTGCCAAGTGACAGTGTTCTTAGTGTAAATCACCGGTATGTAAACCATAAAAGATAATTTTGACCTGAAAAAACACCAACTATAAAGTACGGCCCATGTAGTAGATCTTAACACTCACACTAGTTTTAAATTGCTAAGCCTACTAACACTAGTCTAATAATAGTTTTAACTTTTGAACCTCCCGCTCTCCCACCACCTTTAAAATTGGAATTGCCAAAACATACAACAAGGCTTACAACAAATAAATAGGGGCGCGTGTGGCGCGGTGATCGGAGGCGCCCTGCAACGCACATGTGGAATCGATCCCCGCGCCTATGGTCCACCAAGCCTTCCATCCATCCGGGTCTGCAAATTGGTACCAGACTTGTCTGGGAGGATAGCAGCACCAGCTCGATACATTGGTAGAAGCTAACGCGAGTCAATGTATAGGCCAGATATGCATTCAATTCACCAAGCTTTTCTCCTTTATAGAACAAAATATGAAGAAAAAGTCACATGTGTTCTATATTTGCACTTTCGATAGAAACTATGTTTACCAGTAAATCCTTCAGTAGCCTAAAGTAAATATTGGTAAACAAAATAAACAGCTTTTAATTAGTTCTATTGGATTAAAAACACATTTTTTGCGCTGCAACTTAAATGTGTCGAATCACACTAATGCTTCCCCTAGTAGAATTTAATAGAAATCGATGCAAATGGGTGAGGAATAAGAAACCATGGAAAGATCGAAGTAAACTCCCTGTATAAAAAATGAAATAGTTTTTTGTCCTTTCCCTTAAGTCATACCAGAAACCAACAACAGATAAAGGAAAGTATGAACCATATACGACTCATAAGAGTTTTGTAGGTTTTGTTTCTACAATGCATTTTTGTATTTGTATACTTTTCTTCATTCTGTTGAACTAGTGTATTCCATCGGTCAAACAACTAAGTGCAGACATAACCATAGTGATGCTGAGATATTTGCAAAACTCAGGACCACCGGTGTCTGCGGTGGGCAACAAAAATGCTTTTACTTTTTCCGAGGGTTAACGCGTTCACCACCACATCATACGAGTCCTTAAGCGCAGAAATTTGTTGTCGTTTCGAAAGAAGCCTAAAAACGGCGGCATACGCTCCTTCACTAGGGCTACGGTAGAGGTAATGTTTTTAAACAACAAGGTGAACACTTAGGAAGAACCTAGCACGAAAACTTTCTGACGCTCGACCGGAGTCCAACATATCAGTAGAAGAAAAAGTGATGGATGGTGAAGCCGAAGCTCACTTAAGATGCAAATCCAGTTAATTTTTATGGATGGAGAATGCAAGACAACGAATCGGTTGGAAAAAGTGTTCGCGGCTGCACTAGTGAGGAAATTTGATATCTAAGTAAAAACTCTATTTTGGACTTGTATGGAAAATTATTTTCCTGAGCTTATGCTTATTCTCTTATCTGCAGACTCACTATATTGTTGAAACAGCTTACCATTTATCGGAACTTGAAAAATAAAAACCAAAGTTGGAGAGCGCGCGCTATCCTAAAACGGCTTAAACCCTTCCTAACATCTGTTAAGTTAAATAATTTTAAAAAAGCTTTAAAGCTTTAAAAACTTTTTAACATCAATTGATCAACGTCAGACGTTCTCGGTTTCTTTTATATTCATGGATGAAGTTAAAAAAGGATAAAAGATGAAGCTTTCGGTGTTGATATATGCGTGAGGGATGAGCACCGCATTCGACTTCATTAAGCATTGTTGGAGGTGATTGAATGCATATATAGACTTCGCAATGACTCATGGTGGCCTACCGATGAATCGAGTCAGTGCTACTATCGTCCCAAACAAGTCTGGTACCAAATCGCCGACTCCGGAGGGATAGAAGGCCTAGTGGGCCATAGGTGCAGGGATCGATTCCACGTGTGTTGCAGGGTGCTACCGACCACTGCACCACACTCGCCCAAATAATTAAAACAGGCGAAACATCCTCTGTAGTTCTAAAATAGTGAAAAAGAAACCACGAAATAATCGTTTTATTGTTCAAAATAGATAAACTACTGTAGAAATACCGCTCTAGCAGTCACTAACACTTTGTGAAATCTATGCCGTTAAACCCATACTACATAGAATTTATCGAATGGTTAAATTCACAACCATCAATTTTTGCGAATGGAGGAGAAATGTAGTCAGACCATCACTCAGTGAGGTTCATCAACAGGGACTCTAACACTACTTCCATTCGCCTCGTTGTCTAGAAACCGTTACCAAAGTGGACGTATTTTTTGTCGATTAATCGACCATGACTTAACCACCTATGACCTCGCTGGCATTTTCAAAACTGGTCCAGCATGATATTTCCGGAAATTCTGCCATATTCGTTCATAGGCATTTCAAATTGTCACCTCTGGACACCAGTGGCGATTCGCATTGTTCGAGGATTAATGGGATTCCTGGCTTCAGTTTACTAACCAATAAAGAAGATTGTGGGAGATTAAATCAACAAATAATTAAAAGTTTAAATGGATTTGAAGGAAGCAAACAAGAAAGTAGAGAAAGAAGTGATCAGCGTTTGGAATAGAATGAGATACTATCGAATAGGGTTGAAGTTGTTTGGAAAATGGAGAGAGAAAACGGAGAGTGTTGATCACAACAAGGAGAAACGGAGCGCCGACTCGCCAAAGGACCACCACCATCACGAAGGCCGCCTGGCTGTCCGGTCGAATCTCAATTCAATTTCAGTCCGCCCAACGAGCTTTTCTATTCGCTTGTCTGTCAGAACTAATGCTAACCAAACGGCCTAACTAGCTGGTAGCTGATATGCATAATGTCTTAACTTCTAACGACCCGACACTTTTTCCAGCATTTCTTGCTTTCACTACTTCGGCGTATACTTACTGTTCCGCTCTCATTTATATTTTCTGATAATGGCTTTTCTTTTGTATTAACAGATATATTTAATGCACCGAAAAGCCACTAACATCATTAGTGAACAGAATACCTACGGCTTCTTCAGCATTTTTTGTGCATCTGGTTTTCTGTACCTAACTAAGAGAAGAACATATCAAGAGGGCGAACAGCTGTGGGTCATCAACCCGTATCATCAGCTGTGAGGAAGATGGAGACGACGAGACATTGGCAAAATAAATGACGAATTCATAATCGAGTGCCCAGGTTAATAGAAAGTCGATCCTGGGTACTATTACGAAATAAACTTTTTTTTTTTTTGTATCCTTTTGTATTAACAGATATATTTAATGCACCGAAAAGCCACTAACATCATTAGTGAACAGAATACCTACGGCTTCTTCAGCATTTTTTGTGCATCTGGTTTTCTGTACCTAACTAAGAGAAGAACATATCAAGAGGGCGAACAGCTGTGGGTCATCAACCCGTATCATCAGCTGTGAGGAAGATGGAGACGACGAGACATTGGCAAAATAAATGACGAATTCATAATCGAGTGCCCAGGTTAATAGAAAGTCGATCCTGGGTACTATTACGAAATAAACTTTTTTATCAGTTCGTGTGAGCTTATCATTAAAAGGAATCATATTAAAACAACGACGTTTCTATACCATCGGTATCATCCGTAGTTCAGTTAACCACGGAGTCACGGTGTTACTCAAGTTGGTACCGGTAACTCTCCATTCATCCCAGTCACGCGTCACCGCTTTTCAATGGAATCCGAATCCTCAATGAACATGAAGAGCATCATATTTCTGGCTTTGCGAACTCTTTATTTTTAACACTTTTAGCGGGAATCTAATCAGATATGTCTCGTGAGTTATACTAAGTCGCATAGTTCTACTCTTAGCTGGCGTTCTGGATGGAAATATTAAAGCAGGATGAACCCACCACGAGCACACTATTGGTTCGAACAGGCCCTAGGCTCACCGCTACTTTCATCACTCCTTCAAATTGCTAACAGACTTGTCTCAAAACGCTCCAACCCAGCTTTTCCAAGACTCTAGGGAGATTCAACTCGAGCAGAATTCAACTGATTTCATAAAGAGGACAACAAACGAATCAAATGCAAGAAGTGCTATGAGCCCACAGTAAATACGAAGGGGAGTGGCTTTAAAAATGACTAATTTTACGTCGCTTTTGTGGTGTGCTTTCAACGCTCTTCTCTAGACAAAAAAGTTGAACCACATAGAGATAGCAGAATTCAACTGATTTCATAAAGAGGACAACAAGTGCTCAAGTAGCAGCCGAATATTTAACAAAGAAGCTTGAAGACCTTCGTGGATAATGGATACGAAGAAACGAATCAAATGCAAGAAGTGCTATGAGCCCACAGTAAATACGAAGGGGAGTGGCTTTAAAAATGACTAATTTTACGTCGCTTTTGTGGTGTGCTTTCAACGCTCTTCTCTAGACAAAAAAGTTGAACCACATAGAGATATAAAGGATAAAAATAAAGCTCTCGGCGTTGATCAATCCCTGAGGGATGCGCCATGCATTCGACTTCATTAAGTACATTGGAGGTGAATGAATGCATATCTTGCCTTTACAATGGCTCGCAGTGGCCTGCCAATGTATAGAGCAAGTGCTGCTACCCTCCCAGACAAGTCTGGTACCAATTTGCCGACCCCGGAGGGATGAAAGGCTTGGTGGACCACGGGCGCAGGGATGCGTGAGTGTCGCAGTGGCGCCTCCAACCACTGCTCCACACGCGCCCACACATGAATATATACTTACAAAAATCTTAAAAAACTGACTTTATATGAACCTCGGAATCATTCAATAAGTTCATGCGTCCTGGATAAGTACACAAAAGTTGCCCATAAAAAATTTATTCCACAATCGCTGACGTTTCGACAAATTTCGCTTTCTTTAGATTTCTTTCAGAGCTAGGAAGGAAGCACATTGGCCCGTGTCTAATTCAACCAAGTGTGCTTTCAAAATGCTAACAGGAAACGCAAGGCAAAGCCTAGACTTCAATCGCATCCTAATGAAACATGACGACTATATCCCTTATTCGGAGCCTTTATAGTTATCAGCGTTTTCCATTAAATATCAAACTTCTCGAAAGAAATATGAGTTTCTTAAAGTTCCACGCTACCTTTATACTTCTCCAGCAACTTGAAACGGGAAAATCTTGGCACTTCTTGCTGCGAATCGAAGGCCAGATTTAACAAATGGAGTGGTTTCCGCGAAAAAACGAGCAAACAGAGTGCTGTGGCAGAAGCACATTTCTCGTACTCCTTAATAATTTATTTCAAACGGTAATGAAAACATCATGAAAATCTCAAATCCAATCACTGGAAATTGAACCTCATCCACTACTAATAATGTACTCTGAAAATTAAGTTGTTCGAAGCCAAAGATAGTTGTTCCATTTCCAGAAGTTTCATGACATCTCAGTGGACAACAAAATACAAGTGCAAGTATACTTTGAAGTACATAAAGGGGAAAGTGCATGCGTATTAAGAAGGACACGAAAAGCATCCAGAACGCCGGATTTCTGCTTGGAACTCTCTTCTAACAGTTTTTTCTTTTGCCGTAGGATGAACTTGCCATTGTATAAAGGATAAAAAAGGATAAAGCTCTCGGCGTTGATCAATCCCTGAGGGATGCGCCATGCATTCGACTTCATTAAGTATCGCTGGAGGTGATTGAATGCATATCTGGCCCTTACAATGATTCGCGGTGGCCTGTCGATGTGTCGAGCCAGTGCTGCTATCCTCCCAAACAAGTTTTGGTACCAATTTGCCGACCCCGGAGGGATGGAAGACTTGGTGGGCCATGGGCGTAGAGATCGATTCCACTTGCGTGTCGCAGTGGCGCTTCCAACCACTGCGCCACACGCCCCCTACCATTGTAGAAGCCTAAGAAAATTTTCAACGATCAATGTTTTGCATGTTCCGAATAAAAGTGTCGTTTCTCATTCCGAGTCTCCAGATAGTCATGATACGGCTTTATAAATTCGTCACCACAAACGTGTCACAAACCATATTAATTACGACAAAGCTAAAGAAAAAGTGAAGAAGAAACGATTTGGATACTTTCGTTCGCCATTCAAAAGACAGACTTTCTATAAACCTCGTCATCGTTAGTTTATATATCCATTTACGTAATCTTATAAACTGACTTTGTTGAGGTGATTCGAGGTTGGTATAAGCTCTCGTTGTCGTTGTTGTTGGTTTTCTTGGTCGATGGTTGACGGTTCGGCGATTTCGCCTTCCCCAGAGCAGTACTGCTACGTGTGGGACTTTTTTTGAATTGAATATTGTAAAGTTACGTTTACTAAAATTTTGTTATGAAAATATGCACTCAAGATTTTGTTGCCAATAAACCAGAAAAACCTAAACCAATATCAATAAACCCTAGCCATAAACCAATAAATCAATACCAGGATCGACCACCCACCTCGTATCAAAGTCGCATGGTGGCAAGTCTCCCTGTGATCCACAATGGCAGCGGTGCCTGTAGTGGTGACACCTGGGGCAGACTTTAGCTATGCCCACCTCGTGACTCTATGGGATCATAACAGATAAACCAGCAATACTCCGAAAAAGTGGAAATTATGTTAGGGCCCGCACAACCAGGCTATACAAGTATCCAAATAAGTAGGTGATTTTGTTGCAATCACTGAATTACTCACTCGACCAGAAAAGCCGTCTTTGACGAGAATTCCAAAAAAGTGGAAAAGTTCCATCGGGTATCGGTTTCATGATGTCGTTCTATAAAATGAGCACAACAGTCTAATAGCGCTACATATGATACTCACCATAATCAAGAGCTAACTGATATGAAGTGAACTCACCTTCGGAAGCCATTAATAATTTGAAATTTGTGTTGTGCTCGAGAATCGCAGAGGTTAGAAGCGCCTGGCAACACACACTTGGTCCCTCGTTGTCCCTGGTCACTAACCGACAGAGACCCCTATTCCTTTGAGGTTGACAAATTACCAGCGTAGCTAACTGGCGAAAGCTTCCACCTATCCGTGAAGTTCGAAGAATGCCGAGCGGTAAAAATCTGGGAGCGCTCAAGCACACCCATCCTGAATTCTAGAATTCTGGAGAGGATCACGTACGGCCAGCAATTAGGGACTTTCATGAAGTAAAGAAGAGAAATTCCAAAGCGTACAGCGAACTTACGCGTCAATTCGAAGGTCCTCGTGAATGACGTGTGAAGACAAGTAACCAAATGGGAAAAATTACGTAGGTCCAATTAATGTGTGATTGCAGGTCCCATAAATGAATACAGGAAAGAGGTTTTGTTACCTTAAAACGAACTACATAATGGAAGCATACAGCTCAAAATTTTCCAATGTATTTGATGAACTCAAACGGTATTTGTTGTCGAATTCATGACAGCAGCTAAGCACACATGAGTGACTGACATTCGTGATGTCAGTGATGAAAATACGAGTCATACATTACCGCAAGTTATAAAACCATTCAAATCTAGTGCAGCATGTCTCAATCGAGATTGAACTTTTAAACTGCCTCAAAAAATCATTTTAAAAAAGCTCTCGGCGTTGATCAATCCCTGAGGGATGCGCCATGCATTCGACTTCATTAAGCATCGTTGGAAGTGATTGAATTCATATCTGGCCTGTGCTATGACTTGCGGTGGCCTACCGATGAATCGAATCAATGATTTTATCCTCCCAGACAAGTCTAGTACCAATTTGAGGACACCGGAGAAATGGAAGGCTTGGTGAGCCGCCGGCACAGGAGTCGATTCCGCGTGTGTGTTGCAGGGCGCCTCCGACCACTGAGCCACACTCACCCTTCGAAAATCCATAGAGTATATATTTATAAACAGCAATACGAATTTCTATAACTAATCCCCATTAGATTTTTTTCGTCGACGATGCTTGTATGTTGAGTAGTGAAGTGACTGGAGAACTGGGATCTCATTCACTAAGACACCGTAGTATCTCGAATGCGTCATTGAAATTTGTTGTTTTAAAAAAAATTGTACATATAACGTTTTAGCAAACTAGAGGAGTAACGGTTGGAGATGCTGTACAGTACACAGTTAACCCACTGGTTCGACCACGCATCATCTGAAAACGAATTCAAAAGTCAAAAAGAAATAAAATAACACCTCGTGTTTGCTAAACAGAAGTAAAAAGATGACCACGTAGTTGATAATTTAAAAAGTTGAAAACCTAGAACAAGGCCAGTAAGGGCTTGTTCTAGGTTTTTTTGGGTGGGGGCAAGTTTGGGTTCTCCTGATGTGCTGTCCTTTGTTACAGTCAGCGTTGCTATCAAAATAACACAGGTTTCTTCTTTGCCTTCTTGTAGCTAGCATACGAGCAACGAAGACTTCATCGGTTCGTACGATTTGTCCGCTACATCGGTGCATACGTTGTTGTTTCGCTTAAACATCTCCGTTACAACAGTTTGCCCTGAAGATTGGTGATTCGCTTGTAACCAGAAACTTGAAATTCAGCAATCTTCCTCGTACGTAAGCGTGTGTGGCGTAGTGGTTGGAGGCGCCACTGGGACACACACGTGGGATCGATCCCAGCGCCCATGGCCCACCAGGCCTTCCATCCCTCCGTTGCTCGGCAAATTGGTACCAGACTTGTCTCGGAGGGTAGCAGCACTGGCTCGATATATCGGTAGGCTAACATGGGTCATTTTAAAGGCCAAATATGCATTCAATCACCTCTAACGATAATTAATGAAGTCGAATGCCATGACGCATCCCTCAGGGATTGATCAACGCCGAGAGCTCTTAGCCCTCTCGCATTAAATTCAAATATTTATCAACACGTATATTTCCGAGGAACGCTAAGGTGTGCACAATTGGTGATTATAAACGCACTACCATACCATGGTGTACCACATGGACTTCAACGCACTTTTAGTTCAGTCAGAATGAGAATGTTGCCATCTGTGCCCCAAGTGGAGACAGAACCGCTACTCTATACTAAGAATCGCAGTACCACGAAAGCAACAGTTGATTTTGCATTGCGATAACCGACTTTTGATTCACAAAAATTTGTGAATAACTATACTGAAAGCATAAAGTTAACTTTTTATTTGCTGCCTAATATAATTTTTAACGGTGGGCTATGATATGAAATACAACCACAACGATGCTGAGATATTCGAATAACGATGACGGGTGGGCGCTGATAGTAGCAAAGCCTCGAAGGACACCAAGCGCCAATCTAGAGGATACAATAGAATACGCTTCCTACACTATTGGTTCATTAGGTGACAATATTCGATGAGATCCAATATTCTGTCTTCACGTCCAAATACGAAAATCCGTTTTCACAAGTCAATTTTGTACAAACGAGTTGTGATTTCATTTAGGAAAAGGTTCATCCCCACCAGTTCGTAGTTTTCTCATCAGTCGCACACTTGACGCTAGAATCAACATTGATCACCGGAACTTGAAAACTATTTGAAATCGATCTCTCTATCAACAAATAAAAGAAGGTTGTCTAGCTAATAAGCCGTTCAGCAGTCGTTACGGGCGTGCTGGTCTTCCGAAAGTCAAGGTGTCATTTTACCTCTAAACTAATCCAAAGTTAAACATTGAAAACTTGAACAAGTTCAAATCTTTAAATTACTGAAGCAAGTTCAGCAACTGAAAACGCCCAGAACACATCACAAAACTATGTTTACCTGACGAAATTCGTTGTAGAATCGCTTCACTCTTCAGAATACGAAGTTCGGAGAAAGCGGCGACGAAGAAAAACAGGTTTTTATGGTCAAAAAAATTCGAAATTTTAGCGACTATGTGGGGATCGTCTAGCAGAAACTGATAGAGGCATATGGAGGCTGAATGATAAGCGTCTAAGTAACTCGATGAATGACATGGATTGCAAGTGATATTAGTGGTGCAAGCCATTACTACTTTATCATAAGTGAAATGCCTTTCACTTGTTTCGATCTCTGAGAGAACCCAAGCGTTTTTTAACCTCAAATTTAACATTTGCAGAGTAACTTAAAAGTACTGCAGTAAAGATAAGTTTCAAGTAAACTGGCGTATAAATGAATTGCTATAGTGCTGTATGGTATCGTTTTTAGTTTGGCTACGAGCAATTTATACAAATGATCGCTTCGATCGTCTCTGGAGGCAACAAGAATGGTCCGTTTGCAGAGCTATCATCCACATCATCCACAACCTCAAAATGAGCTTTCAGGGTCACTCTTTTTACCTTTTGAAATCTCATCTTGCCAAAATCTCTTATGAATGGATTATCGCATAATTTTCCTCTTGGACACTCCCCGACACCTATTTTGCGTGTTGTCTCCTTTGCGATCCATTCGGGAAATTCTTAGGCCTTTTATTTACTGCCTACTATAATTTTTAACGGTAGGGTATCATGTGAATTATTTCATACGATGCTCTTCCTGAGAGCGCGTGTGGCGCAGTGGTTGGAGCCACTGCGACACGCACGAGGAACCGATTCTTGCGCCTTCATCTTGCCAAAATCTCTTATGAATGGATTATCGCATAATTTTCCTCTTGGACACTCCCCGACACCTATTTTGCGTGTTGTCTCCTTTGCGATCCATTCGGGAAATTCTTAGGCCTTTTATTTACTGCCTACTATAATTTTTAACGGTAGGGTATCATGTGAATTATTTCATACGATGCTCTTCCTGAGAGCGCGTGTGGCGCAGTGGTTGGAGCCGCCACTGCGACACGCACGAGGAACCGATTCTTGCGCCCATGGCCTACCAAGCCTTCTATCCCTCCGGGGTCGGCAAATTGGTACCAAACTCGTCTGGGAGGATAGCAGCACTGGCTCGATACATCGGCCGGCCACCGCGAGTCATTGTAAAGGCCAGATATGCATTCAATCGCCTCCAATGATACTTAATGAAGTCGAATCCATGGCGCATCTCTCAGGGATCGATCAACGCCGAGAGCTTTACCCTTTTTAGTCTTCCTAGCAGTAATCGCTAGCAGCTAACGCTATCAGTTAAGTAATGGCATTACTACCGCTGTACCTACTTTAAAAAGTCAGTACTCTATTTTAGCGCCAAGCGTATTCAGTGAATCCACCATCAGGAAAGAATTCACAAGAACTCCATGTACAATCAAATCCACAACTTTCATGATAACTGCTATCTGGGCGGCTACCTAGGCTATCTGTCAAAACCACTCGGTGAACAGAACAAGTGGTGTTATCCGAAAATCCAAAGCATCGTGGATAGATGGGGCACCACTTTATGAAAATGAATGGAAAGGCAAAAATTTCATGCGCCAATTAGCCAAAGAAATGAGAGTTTAATACTTTTTATTGTACCAGACAAGTCCTTTACCAACTCCCCGACCGTGGCACAGTCGAGGACTTCACTGGTCCAAAGTACGAGATCGAAACGCGACCATGAGTGGCCATCTCTAACCACTCCGCAACTCACCCATCAATATTATGTTATTATATTATAATGATGTTGTAACAAAAAAGACCAAAGCTCTCGGCGTTGATCAATCCCTGAAGGATGCGCCATGCATCTGACCATCGTTGGAGGTGATTGAATGCATATCTGGCCTTCACAATGACACGTCGTGGACGACCGATGCATTGCGCCAGTGCTGCTATCATTCCAGATAAGCCTGGTACCAATTTGGCGACTCTGGAGAGATGGAGTGCTTGGTGGACCTGTCGCGCGGGGATCAATTCCATACGTCTTTCAGGGCGACTCAAATCACTGCGCTACACGAGCCACAGTTTTACTATAATCATATTAAAGTAAGTTAAAGTGGTGCTATCATAAAATGGGACTGGGTGCTCTAGCGCTTTAAAGCACAGTCCGAACTTCTTCCAGCATCTACTTCCTCAATTGTCATGAGAATGATTAGCAGTCTCACGAAATGAGATATTTCGTTTAGTCTTTATTTTCTGCCTGCTATAATTTTTACGGCAGAGTATTAAGCAAAACAACGACAGTATTGCTAAGATAACTTCAATGATACTGAGATATTTGCAAAATTCCGGAACGCAGGTGTCTGCAGTGGGAAACGAACGCGCTATTATCCTTCTCAGGGTCTAACGCGTTCACCACCACACCGTGTGGGTCCTCCGTTTCGCCTGCCTCTCAGCTAGTTCTATCGAACAGTGCCATCAGCAATCACCCGTCAACGGGACGGACGGGAACGGATGAATGCGTTAACCCCCGGAAAGGGTAATAGCGCGTTTGTTCCCTACCGCAGGCACTTGCGGTCCGGAGTTCTGCAAATATCTCGGCAGTATTGTGATTGATATATTTCGGTCTCTAAATTTAAAAAACTCAACTTTCTTTCTTTTTAACTTTCTCAACTTAACTTTTCTCAACTGTAATCGCCTCTGTTCCTGAGATGCCGATATATCTAAGGAAGGACAAAATTTTTCACAGGTTTTACCCACTTGCTCTACCATGGAGAGGCCTAACAGCAATTGCCAAACACTACCAACTTCATGCAAGCACGTGCCTTTCACAATATGATTTCCATAATGTTCAGGAAGCAAAATTTTGAGAAGGTAAAGATTGACACCTATTTCTAAAGATAATTACATTCTTAATCGAAAGACGAGGAACCTTCCTCGCAAAATTTGTTGACGAGAAACCTTCTTTGGGAAATTTATTAACACATTCAGTCTTTAAAATTCATTAAGCCACAACTGAAGTTTAAGAACTACCGCTGTTCAAAATAGTACTACGACAGACCATTCGTAAAGATTGGACAAATCTATTTCTAAAAATCAGAGGTATTCGTTAGAGCAGAAATTTAAGTTCCTCTCAGTGAGGTGAAAAAGCAAGGATTTTCAGATACCAACTTGAGTGGAACAATTGCGTTCGGCTTAGGTATGAGGCTTCAAAGGAGATTTCACCTTGGGCTACTTAGTGAAGATTAACTGAGTTTCAATGGTAAGCAGAGCGAAGTTGAGCGCCCTCTCCAAGTCGTTTCACAAGTCTGAGCCAACTTTACTTCATTGTAGGGTGCTTTCATCTAATGTGACGGGCTTCTGCTAAAACAAGATTTCAGAATTCACCCCGCGTTGGTTGAATCAGTAAGGTACCATCTCCCTACTAGTGGCACTCGGTCTGAACTCCCCGTCAATTTTCTCGGCAGTCAACAGTGCAAACGATGCAGGTCAGATGTTGGTACACTCGTGACTCGCCGAATCAACCAATCGTCTGTTTCGATTCGTCGTTTCATTTTCCGGATCAACTATGATTCTTCTTGTCCTTCCGATAGTGTTTCAGAACATGCTCGGACATCCACCGTAGTACGCACTAGTTTGACCGTGAAGTGAAAAATAATCAGCTCCCAGTACAATTTCCACTTCGATCATCACCAGCGTTGCGACCACTATACCTGTCGGTATCATTATCTGGCTCACAAATGACTCGCAGTTGCTTAAAGGCAATTACAGACATGTGCATCTATCCTGATGGTCGCCCTAGAAGACGCTTGAATTATGTAGAACATTTTTTTTCTCTTCGTCCATATGACAATCGCTCACCAACTCTTTTTGTTGATCCATCAAGTTCCACCATCAAAGTGCATTCCAAGCACGATTTATTGCCGATGGATGAACACATTTTAATAGAGAATCTAAGCGTTCTCGAGGTCAATCACCTGGAACTCGGACACAAGCAAATCTTTTCTGGCTTATGTAGTCGCTTCGACGCTGTTTTTGTCGGTTATATTTCAGAATACAACATTTAAGTGCTGTTTTGGTAGTACGATGAATTATTAGGATTATTCAGGTATCAAGCCATCTCACCTCTGTATTACTCAACGCTAGAAAGGCAAATAGAGTCAAAACATGAGTGGCTAGTTTTGGAACTGTCAACTGTTATCATTCATCTATAGTTTTCCTTCTTCAAGTCGCCTTCCACGCTCGTTGAACGTCTTAGATTAACGCCTTCGGATATGCGTGATGTAGTTGCCGTAATCGAAAAGCCATCACGAGTACTTTTCTACGCACTGTGAGTTTCACATGAACCGGTTTCTTCAGATTCAAGAAGCCCATTATTTTTCCTACCTCGTTAAGCACTTTGGGAATGGTCTTTGCTCCACTCATCTTCTTTTGAGTGATAACAATAAGATTTATAAAATGAGGTCTAGCCAAGAATCTTCATTAACGACTACCCGCTTTTCGTCCTAGTAGACAGCTTTAACCATGCGCCGCTGTGCATCGTTGTGTAACTTCGACTGTCTCCAATGACACTTCTAGGCGAATGACGATGAGTTGATGGAGGAACCTTCTGTGGTGATGTTCCAATGGCACTTCATTAGTTTTCGTAAAGCATAGACACATTCCTTAGCCGAATTTGATGTATTACGCCACAATACGGTTCGGTTCCTGACCCGAACCGTAAAATCTACACTGTCGATAGAGCAACTGCCACTGAATACCACGTAATTTGTGGATAAGTGTAGTGTCGTAACAATCCTCTAAAGCTAAAGGATAAAGCTCTCGGTGTTAATCAATCCCTGAAGGATGCGCCATGCATTTGACTTCATTAAGCATCGTTGGAGGTGATTGAATGCATATGTGGCCTTTACAATGACTATGTGGCCTTTACAATGCATATGTGGCCTTTACAATGCATATGTGGCCTTTACAATGACTAATGACTCGCGGTGGCCGGCCGATGTATCGAGCCAGTGCTGCTTACCCTCCAAGACAAGTCTGGCACCAATTTGCCGAACCCGGAGGGATGGAAGGCTTGGTGAGCCCTGGGTGCGGGGATCGATTTCACGTGTGTCGCAGTGGCGCCCCCAATCACTGCGCCACAAGCGCCCATTTGTGGATTATTGTTACAATCCTAAATTTCAAAAATCTCAATTTTCACTACAAAGTAAAATTCAAGAATCTTAGAACTGTTCACGATGATAAGTACGAATCGTGGTCATTTACCTTCAACATTATCCCGATACAGCTAACGTGGACGAAAATTCCCAATTCACCTTAGCTTTACATCGTGAAAATTTATTCATTAAGTAAACCAGACAACTGTAAAATAACTGTAACATTATTAACCTGAAAAAAACAAACCAATATCACAGGTAGGTTCCCATAATGTCATATAAAATGACAATAAGCCAATAAACAGCATATTTCATGCAGCGACATCCATCCAGCATTACTAGATAACTTTCCTTTGTTTCAAATCATCTCTGGCTTCTTTTATTTCTTTCAGCAACTCCTCTTTTGCCAACGGGCAATCATTGAATGTTGCTACGCCATAAACTACCGATATTAATGCGTACACCTGAAAAGCATTTACAGCAATTATTCAGTGTTTATCTCTCTCATAGTAAACTTATCAAATTTCCACCGACGATTTTGACGAAGTTATTGGAAGATCAATTCTACTGTAGCGCAGGCTATGTTCTTCCCTTAAGACCCATAATGTAAAATACTTTTCCTAACCTACTCTTTTAAAGGGAATTTAATAACGAAAGCTGTTCATTGCTTCAATAGTAAACTCTCACGAATGCGCCATGCAATCCACTTCATCAATCATCGTAGAGGCTATCGTACCTATAGTTCATCTAGGCACTTACTTGTGGGGGTATGTGTATCAAATCAGTGTTTTTATCCTCTGAAACAATACTGGCGCCGATTTACTGATCTCAAAATGGTAAAGGACTCAGTACGCTCAGGGTGCGAAATCGTAGCAAAGATCACATATGTAGTGCATGGCACGTATAACCACTGCGCTTTATGCCCTCCGAATAGGGAAAACTAGATAAAACAAGTAACTTGCAACATAGAAATAACCTCTGAAGGTAGAATAGGCGACTTCACTAGTTGTATGTATAGCATGGTGAAGGATATAGCTAAGCTGACAAATACGATTTATTGTAGTGTAATGATATTGTTCAATAGGTTCAATTCCTTGGTTCGACCGCGCACCGAGCAAATCAAGCCTCGTTTCCCATCAAATTTTCGAAACTAGTAGTTACTTTGAATTGGGTCACTTGCTGCTATCCACGAAGGCTAGTGACTATACATTATGAAGGGAATGCTATACTACGATTAACCCAAGATTCGAAATAGAATCGACTTGATAAACAACGACATTCACCAGAAGACCAAAACCACTCAAAGAGCCTAACACATATGCAAATACGAACATTTTCGTTGATGACGAATGAGAGAAAACGAACAAAACGCAGGGAAGTCTGAGATCTTCACAATATTTGATGTCAGCTCATGTAAACAATAAACTGAAGTCAAACTGATTAACTCAAAAGACCGACTTTCTATGAACCTCGGCATATACAGTTGATATATTTATTTATAAACCTATAAACTGATCTTCTTTAGCTAGTGCGAGGTTGGTATATGTCTTCGTTGTCGTCGTTGTTGTTGTTGTTGGTCGATGGCTCTGACGTTTCGGCGATTTCGCCTTCCTCAGAACCGTGATGTCACGAGTGAGTCCCAATGCCATCGACCAACAACATCAACAACAACAACAACGACAACGAAAATATATACCAACCTCGCACCAGCTAAAGAAGATCAGTTTATAAGATCATAAATAAATATTCAAACTGATTCTTACATGGATTCTAAGGCATTTAGGCCACATCTAAGTAAGCTTTTACAGGAAACAGCACATAGAAAGCATCACTTCTAAGTCAAAACTAATATGAGACATTTCATGAATCTTACTGGATTATTTGAGTAAGAGAAAGCTATTTTTTGTCCTTTGTTACTCAATGCTCATGCTTCTTTTAGGGTACTAAGGGCATTTCACTTCAATAAGTTTACCGCTTTACTGTGGTTAGAGATGTCCATGGGCGTTACAAACTTGGATGGGGATGACCTTATGTCGGAAATTACAGCTGTTCATGATGCAATTCAGCCGCATTTTAGTCAATGTGTTTAAAACTTATTAAAACCCAAACGCTTTATGAGTGGACTATATTTATGCGTTCGAAAAGTACAACCTATAAAAGTCATATCTATAGCAGATTGGTGCCTATCTAGGAAGATGGTGCGATAGTTTAAAAATTAAGAAAAGATAAAACTATTTTTCAATGAGGAAAGACTTACGGCTAGGAGAAGAACTGCGTATATTGGCGCCTGAAACAAAAGGTTAAAGATAGAGATTAAGATAAAGACTAAGATTGAAGAGAATTTATACGCAAAGAAAATGAGCCCCTAAAGTCATAAACCACAGTTGAACTCGTAATAAGCACCATTTTAGAGTTATCTATGTAAATAAGCGTTTATTAATGAAAACTACGAAGGCATGTAAAACCTCACACATTCATGCTTCTTCCCCCCCCCCCCTCTCCTTACCTTGTGACACATGTTTATACATTTTTACATGCTTCTACATATTATATACAGAAAAGTTCATCCCTCTAGCAGTATTAACCAGGCAGAGGACAGCCAAAAGTGAAGCTATACCACAACAGGAACTGATAAGTTACCTGTGATTACCATATCGCTGAAAGCAGTTAAAAACGTGCGTCATATCAAAATTTGGCGCTCTTTGCCTTTTTCTTGCAAGAGGTTATTTGAATTCCAATAGTGTTATACTCGATTTTCAATGTTTCCAGATTGGCTGATGCTCTCAAGGAAAGAAAACCATGTCGTTTCTCTTAATGAATCACAGAATAGGGAATCGCTGCTGAGTGCATAGTGCGTAAATAGTTCAAAAGTTTCGTGCCGGAGCCAAAAGGTTTCAGAACAAGCCTTCGTTAACTGTTTACGCAATCAGAAGATTAGAACAAAGAATGATACTGAACGAGTCCCCAGGTAGAGCAGAACCTGAGCAGAACTCGCCGGGTTACTCTTGCATGTGACAAGAAAAATGGAAGATTTACCAGCGCCCGATCGATCCACTCGACAATCAACAGGGCCACAGGTTATACAACTGATACTTTTCATCTACATCCTAACATGTTATGGAAAGTGGATCCTAGACGATAAACCACCACATTCAGCGCTATGGTTAGTTTTGTTTAGCTCCTAAACATGTCCAAAAATTGAATTTTGATATGAAAGGCTTACGGTGACTTTTCAAGAGGTGCGCAGCCTTTCCGAGCCACTAAAACTTCTTGAAATAGTTGTTAACCTAGTGTAAGACTTCGACGAAATCGATGAAATGTATCAAAAACGGCAGAAAGAGTTGTGGGTGAACCAAACTTACTATATAAAACCCGCCAGTATTTTCGAGTCAATTCTATAAACTGCCAAACATACATGCAAATCACTTTCCCACGTTCAAAGTAAAGTGCTTACATCACACTACTTTGGAATGACGAAATATCACGTAGAAATCCTTTAAATACTAACTTAAAATGAATGCTTATCTAGTCTAACTTGGATGGCCCTTATTCACTGGTTATGTGAGCCCCGGCATATTCTCCTCTTTCGGAGATTTGGTAACTTAGCCATTATGATTATTCCTGAAATCCCGAGGTCAGCCTGGCTTGAGTCTTCGTCAGGTCGTCATCACCCCATGCAGTCGCTGGCTTTGTAGATCAGAGGAAGATTTACCACCATGAGACTAGTTTGATACCAGAACGGTGGTGGACCCTTGCATCAAATCCTGGTATCCAGGTTTACTCCTAGCTGTGGGCTTCCTGATGGAAACCATGGTCTCTTTCTCATCCCGAGAGACCTGCATGGGGGATGAATCCTCTCGATGTATATTATGTCGCAGCCCGACACCCGGGAACACCTCCCAACCCGGACGAGGCAGCGAACCGTTGGGAGCTATCTAATTTAAATAAAAGGTAAACAAATAAAAAAGGTCACGGCGTCTACCAGCAAGGAGGTGAGCAAGTTTCGCAACAACCTTCCTACCTCGGTGGTAATGTTCAATCGCTCCATGAATGAGTATTATAAGCAGAAGAGACTAACATACAACACAAGATGGCGAAAACAGTTGCAGTCCGGGCCGAGTTTAGCCAGAGGGATAAATCCGGTTGCAGTAGCTAGCCAGAGCAAGCCGAACGGAAGAATATGTGCTGAGTAGAGAATAGCCTGTGATACCATCGACTGCCTCTGGAAATATCTGTTAAACACATAACTTTCACTGGTCATTTCTACTTCTTGGCACTAAAATTGGCTAAAGTTAACAATACCTAGTTGCTAATAAAATCGACATTTCCTAGTAAAACAAAGGATGTAAGGAAAATCGAGTACAGATTATACAAAAGAACAGAAAATAAACACCAAGACTTAAGGTGTCTTTGGACACGTGCAGACCAGACCATTTAAAAAATGGTTTTTTAAATATATACAGCCATACCCAGTTAAAAATGGCATGGATTGAAAAGTAGAACATTTCCTGTTAACAATTAAAATGAAAAGTAAAATGAATCTAAAAGCATGGACAAGATGGACGTGGACTATTGAGAAAAAGTGCTCTATTTGCGCACCATTCTCCGGAACCTTTAATTTCCGATACCGCAGTTAAAGGTGTCGGATTTTGTTTTGGCCTAAATTTTCCTAGGAGTGTCTGTGGGGATTTTCTTCTCTTGTTGTTGGTTTATTTGTGAGACGTTTGTGTCTGCTCTTGCCTTGCGCTCCTTTCGACAATAAGTTCTAAGGGGCGTGTGGCGTAGTGGTCAGGATCGCGCTGCAGTGCACGAAGAATCGAATTCGTGGCCCATGGCCCACCAAGCCTTCCATCCCTCCGGGATCGGCAAATTGGTACCAGACTTGTCTGGGAGGATAGCAGCACTGGCTCGATGCATCGGCAGGCCACCGCGAGTCATTGTAAAGGCCAGATATGCATTCATTCACCTCCAGCAATATTTAATGAAGTCGGATGCATGGCGCACCTCTCAGGGATTGATCAACGCCGAGAGCTTTATCCTTTGTCGTTCTGCGTGTGTGTTCGATTTTCCCGATTATCCTAGAATGTTGTGCTGTGTACATTTGTGACTGCATACCACGATATGTACTGTTCAGGAACCATGGGAAAACCGAAGGGAATTCGTACGGCTCGTAAGCTGAAGATTCATCGTCAATCTCAACGATGGTGTGACAAGGCGTACAAGAAAGCTCACCTTGGTACTCGTTGGAAGTCCAATCCATTCGGAGGCGCATCTCATGCCAAGGGAATCGTCCTGGAAAAGATGTAGGTTTTTGTGTTGATGTCACATTGGAATCGGGAACAAGGACAATATTCTGCTCATCAAAAGCACTGGTTTCTGCTAGCATTTCTAGCTTTGCCAGCCGTCAAGTTGAGCTAGATAATTTCGAGTGACTTTGGGTGAGGTGATTGCTCTTTTAACAGTTGTCTCAATTGCGCTCAAACAAACCAACCACACAAGGTGTTGGAGCATTTCTCTTTGTGGTTTCTACATTTACCATGCATTTTTAGTGGTGTTGAAGCCAAGCAGCCCAATTCCGCCATTCGTAAGTGTGTCCGAGTTCAACTTATTAAAAACGGGAAGAAGATTACTGCGTTTGTTCCTAATGATGGTTGCTTGAATTTCGTTGAGGTTAGTATTTCCATTTTGTTGACCTTTAATAATATTGCTGCTCTAACATTGAGTATAAGTTTAATAACACTGGGCTTGCTGATGGAAACTGGACTCCTCAGCTTGAGAAGCTCGGTTAGGGAGAGTTTCCATCAAGAAACCAGGTAAGAGTAAGTCGATACCAGGATCCACCATTGTCCTAGTGTCAAACCACTTGCATGGTGGCAAGTCCCCGTCTACTCCACGGGGGCGGTGATTACTTGTAGTGGTGGCGACCTGGAGCAGAGACTGGCTAGGCTGACCTCAGGACTCAAGGGTACGGCACTGGCTAAACCAGCGAAACTGCGAAAAATATGGAAATTGTTTTGGGGCTCGCACAACCAGTGAAGATAGGCCATTCATGTGTCGAAGTAAGTAATAATGCTACATAGTATTCTGGAGCAATATGTCTTCAATGTGTTGATCTCTTGAGCATTTGTATCAGTAATGCATAATGGTTTTGTGTATACTATTCCTCATTGGGTTACTCGAGAATTCCCCTTATTGTTGCTTCTATTAAAGAAAGAAAAGAAAAAGAAAGAATTAAAGATCCTTTTAGCATTATACTAAGGGCGCGTGCGGCGCAGTGGTTGGAGGCGCCACTGCGACGCGCACGTGGAATGCGCCCATGGCCCACCAAGCCTTCCATTCCTCCGGGGTCGGCAAATTGGTACCAGACTTGTCTGGGAGGATAGCAGCACTGGCTCGATACATCGGCAGGCCACTGCGAGCCATTGTAAAGGCAAGATATGCATTCAATCACCTCCAACGATATTTAATGAAGTAGAATGCATGGCGCATCCATCAGAGATTGATCAACGCCGAGGGCTTTATCCTTTTAGCTTTAGCATCATACTTGCCTGGATTTGTCGAAATTTACTCCACATGAAAACGTTGTATTTTTACGTTGTTGTCTTCTTTGCATTCGCGGATTCCGTCGTAACACTGTGGCGTAAATTTGACTGTAGTCATCTGATCTCGACTTTAGCGTGGAGTTAGGGAATGATTGCGAGATCGCAACTGCATTTAGTGAGAGGCCTTAGCCTAACGAAGTGGCTAGGAGCGTTTTGTAGGCTCTAAGATGTACGTATCAGAAATCCAGGACATTATGGTCGTTGGACAGTAAGAAAAGTGGGCTTTTTCATAAAGATCTGAAAATTACTCTTGGCCTAACAGTGTTCGCTTAGAGTTACAGAACCAAACTTTTTCCGGCCACATAGAAATTGTTGCGATTTTGTAAATACAACTAGTACTAGGTTCTCTCTGCCGCTTGTCATGATTGCTCTAACATAGAACGTAACAGTAGTTCAATACCGAATTTCCTTTAACCTCGATGGGACTATTCAGCATGTATCCTTTCACTGATGAGCTAGCACGGGCGCGATAAAAAAGTTTACTCGGCCAACACTTTGGCGCCTTCTTTCTCAGAGCCCTATTGATTAGGGCTGATTGAGCACAGTTCCTTCTTTCTATCTGTATCTTTTTTGATTGCATCCATGATGTAGAAGGAAGAGCTCTGGACAGTTGACTCAGATTGAGCCTGCTCTGAGGAACGCTAAGTAAGGTACCGAAGCGTTAACCAGATGAAGTTTTTTTTTTTTAACAAACCGATGTTAGCTTGTTAATAAAGTAATACATATCACAATTGAATCTGTGTCACATTGTCGTTTTCCATTCTCTTTCATTGTTTCGTTTTCTTAAGCGTTAAGAGCTTGCAATTTGACTGACATTTTTAGTCCATAGTTCGTAAACCGTATATCATAATCCCTTGTGCATCGCTATTGTTCATGTAACCTTCATTCACTGTTAATGGACTAAGTTGTCGACTACATTTTAACATTGCAGTTTTTGGTTTACATCGAAGACTTTGTGAAGCAAGGTAGAACAGTAGGATTTCTAGAACGACTGTCTATTTGATACTTCATCTTAGCTTTTTAACTACACTGGAAGAAAATCTTAACTACTCATCTACTCATCGAAAAATGGAGCCATAGCTATGTAGTTGGAGCAGACGGCGCGGGGCTTTGCTCCGCAGCAAGCCCAACAGACCTTGGAAACTTGGGCATCACGCAAGCAGGATAAAATAGCGACAAACATTCTAGAATGCACTGTTGAGTGATGATAGGAGTATCACGTTCGGCGAAAACAAGAGCAAGAATCCGGAGTTCCTATCTGCTTCAGTAGTGGGAGGACAAAGAAGCTGCCACGTTCTCCAAAACGTCAGCAGGGCAGAACGCGTTATCATGTGTGTGTAACGTAGATTCTCAAAAGTACTACATTGTGATCGCTCTTCCATTCGCAGTAGACGTTAGGTTGAGCGGAAGCATTAGTGTTCCTGAGCGGGATACAGTAAACATGTATTATATTTCACTCATATAATATAATCATGTTCTATTCAAGTATTTTCACGATATGCTGCTATACTACTCTTCTATTTTAGGAAAACGATGAGGTGCTCGTGTCTGGTTTCGGTCGATCTGGTCACGCCGTCGGAGACATTCCCGGTGTTCGTTTCAAAATTGTGAAGGTTGCCAACACATCACTTTCTGCCTTGTTTAAAGGCAAGAAGGAGAGACCACGTTCATAAATACTCTGCTGTTGTTGTGTTTATCATAAATTTTGTTAGAAGTAAACAAGTAAAACATTAAGAAAAAACTAGATCTGCTAATCCTGTGAAATATTACTAAAATCACATGTTCATTATTTTGGCCGTAACGTCAGGTCATCCTTGCGGAAATAATTAGGACATATTGGGGAGTTATTCCTGAGTCCAAAAAGAGCGCGTGTGGCGCAGTGGTTGGAGGCGACACGTACGTGGAATCGATTCATGCGCCCATGGCCCACCAAGCCTTCCATCCCTCCGGGGTCTGCAAATTGCTACCATACTTGTCTGGGAGGATAGCAGCACTGGCCCGATACATCGGCAGGCCACCGCGAGTCATTGTAAAGGCCAGGTATGCATTCAATCACCTCCAACGATACCTAATGAAGTCGAATGCATGGCGCATCCCTCAGAGATTGATCAACGCCGAGAGCCTTAGAGCCTTAGAGCTTCATTACTGAGTCCATTTGGTCTAAAATTTGTCGTTATTAAGAGTGATTAAGAATGCGCGTACCTTGGATCTGATACCATCACTGGACAATAGAATGCAGTCCAACCATCTTTTGTTTGATTGGTGCGGTATGGGGCGGTTGTAGAATACGCCCAGAACAGGTTTCGTCTTAGCGGTCGATTATATCTGGAGAAAAAACTCGATTGCGCTTCCCTTTGATCTGTTTGTCTTGATTTGTCATCTTGATGTCCTTCCTTGGTTTTTCCTGCGTTTCTTGAACGCGAACGGCATGTTTTTGTGCACCCGATTTGCACTGTAGTACAAGCGATTCCTTAGGGAAAACCCTCAGGGAGGTGTGTCTGCAGTATAGAATGCATGAGGTTAGTAGCAGAATAGTAGGTAGAAATTCAAAAACATTCGTGAATGAACACGATACTGGTTTTCCAACAACGGTAATTGAGAACTCGTGAAGAGCTGTATAATGTGTCACTTCCCATTTCACACCAATGCTATGTCTTATGAGTAGTTTTCTAAAAGGATGCTCTCAGTGACGCTTCATAATGCACAGGAGAGCCTGATTGGACCCATTACCCCAACAAACGAAGGCTTCACTCTCACCGGTGTTAGGGAATCGGTACCATACACGTCCTAGAAGCACTCTCGAACCCACAGGACCTAGGAACGGTTTAGCATAGCTATCCCAGAATCTAAGAGAGAATTGAGTCGACCAGGATTCATTGATGTTCAATGAAGAACATCAAGAAATCTCAAGCAGCAGCAGAACCGAACCCACGCATGAAGTCCAATAGCTTATATAGATGATTGGTACAAGAAAACAAATGGATCGGGAGGTGCTAAGGTCAGCACAGTAGAGCTACAAATGAGTGTAGTAAAGGTTGCATGGATATGCCTTCTAGTTCTCGTTTGTTGATATTTAATGTTCGAGTTCTAGAAATTTTTAACACAAGCAAGGAATTCAGATAATGGGATAGAAGACACTACCCCCTGGGAGAGTTTAGCTGGTTAAGATAGATCGCAGATGTACTTGGTTAATGAGGACTTTCATGGAAGAAGAACAGTGGGAGAAACTACTGTTACACATGAAGATAACCTTGAAAGTGCTGGAGGGTAATTCATCAATTATTCACTTAGAGATTGTAAAGTTACCATTAAATAACCTTTAGTACTACTGATTACACTTTACTAGAGGAATGGTACGAGTCAAGGTTTTTCAATTTTGAAGTAGATACCAAAACTGGGTCGAAGTAGTCTGAAGTGTGCGAAGTGGAGTCAAATGCATGTCATTACTGCTTTCTTACGAACACTTTACTCCTTAAGATGAGTAGACATAGGTAGGCACCATTTGACGACAATGTCAAGGTCATCTGCATTCTTTTGCGGCTGGATTGGGGTTTCAACCAGTTAAGCAACTGGTTTATCTGGCGGAATGAATAAGAGTCGCCCGGTTACGACCAGATCTGGGTCAGCATGTGGTTGTATGATCAAGCCCCGCGCCCTAATGACGACCACCGTCCTTCTCTTTCCATGCTGTCTTCTGACCATTTCCATGGTCGTAACCGTGCTTCTAAACCAGTTTCATCGAGCACCAACACGTAATCTTAGGATTGATTGAGGACGACTGTACAAATCGAACGATTGCGCACGCAGAACGTTTTTACAAGCATTTCGTTCATAACGCATGTCGTGCTATCTAGTGTGGCTTGTTTAGTGGATCGATTTCTACGTAGGTGCATTTCTAGATTTCCTCAATTTTCCACCTTAGGAGAGGTTTGCGCTTCTGATGTTTTCGTCTGATGAGGTAACTCTTAGACATTTCTTCCTTTCATTGCTAATTCAACACTCCACCATAGTAATTCCTCCACTCTACTTTGGTAATTCCACGACCGACTTTCTAGCTCTAGCTTTTTCTAGGGTTTCCGACTCCAACTTAGTAATGATTGAAGGCTCAGCGTTCTTATTTTCCGGGCTTGTTTTCTTCCTACGGTTGCCTGTTGTATACGCGAAGTGGTTTTCCTTACAGATATTTCTATTTCCCATGTGCTAACACAGAGCCACTAAACAAAGTTCATCTGTTCTTTGCTGAAGTTTTCATGAATTTATATGACCTTATTAACTGAACTTGTTGAGTTAATGCGAGGTTGACAGAGGTTTTCGTTGTCGTTGTTGTTGTTGGTGTTGTTGGTCGATGGCTAAGGTTCCAGCGATTTCGCCTTCCTCAGAGCCGTGCTGTTACGTGTGGGACTTTTCGTGAAGTTATACTATTTATGACCTTTAAAAGGCATGGTTATTTGCATTTAATTTCTCAAACTCTTTTCCTCTCTACTGTTAAAACCTCTGTTAAAACTTTACATATATTGTTACATATATTTACATATATTATTAAATATGTTTAACGAGACACTAGGGGCGCGTGTGGCGCAGTGGTTGGAGGCGCCACTGCGACACGCACGTGGAATCGATCCCTGCACCCACGGTCCACCAACCCTTCCATCCCTCCGGGGTCGGAAAATTGGTACCAGACTTATCTGGGAGGTTAGCAGCACTGGCTCGATACATCGGCAGGCCACCGCGAGTCATTGTAAAGGCCAGATATGCATTCAATCACCTCCAACGATACTTAATGAAATCGAATGCATGGCGCATTCCTCAGGGATTGATCAACGCCGAGAGCTTTATCCTTTTTTTACTGTTGAAACCGAACCTAAAGGACAATTTCTTGTTATATCGTAAAATCTCTCGATCTGTGTCATTCCTTCTAGTCGGTCAATCGGTTTGAAGTAAACTGCAAATCATACATAGCCTTTCGATGTTGTTCTTCAATAAGCAAATACGAGGTTGCTATTATAGAATTTATTTATTAGCATACAATAGCTGACGTTTTGGCCTCGTTTCGGTTAACAGAAAGTCGGCCTTGAGAATTGATACCTAGCTTTTATTTCCTCTACCTATCTTTCTGTTCCTTGTCAACCGATTCGATCTGGCATTAGTAGAGATTTCGTTCCCTTCGCATCACAGAGCTGCCTAGTCGGTTCTGCTCTTTCGATGGACAAAAAGCATTAATTCATCGTTGTCTTCATAAAAATATCTGACCACTGGATCGCTGTTTCTCTCATTCAGCGTCTCAAATTCCGTGAAATCCGGTCTCTAACGTTGCTTGTCTAACCCGCCGTCGAAAAGTTTTTTTTGTCATGAGCTTTTCCTTTGACAATTTAACGTACGCCGTACCGTCCATAAACTTTGGCCATGGATATAAATAGATCGGAACTTTGAAATTCATATCTCACACTCTTGAAGTAGAATACTTGCCTACTATACCTACTACCTACCTACCTACCTTACCTACCCTTACCTACTTACTTACTTACCTGCTTATGTTGTCGGTATCGTGTTCGATAATTCTGCGCCCATTTCTATTCCGGTCTTGTTGAGTCCAAGTTTTTAAACATTACCTCTGATTAGACTAGCATAACACATTGAGAAAGTTTAAACGTGCTTGTATGGTTATCATCTTTTTAGTCTACTTCGACAGCGAGGGTAGAGGGAGTTTTCCGTTACTCCTCTTTTTTTTTAATCTGAATCATATTCATGAGCTTTTCCTTTGACAATTTAACGTACGCCGTACCGTCCATAAACTTTGGCCATGGATATAAATAGATCGGAACTTTGAAATTCATATCTCACACTCTTGAAGTAGAATACTTGCCTACTATACCTACTACCTACCTACCTACCTTACCTACCCTTACCTACTTACTTACTTACCTGCTTATGTTGTCGGTATCGTGTTCGATAATTCTGCGCCCATTTCTATTCCGGTCTTGTTGAGTCCAAGTTTTTAAACATTACCTCTGATTAGACTAGCATAACACATTGAGAAAGTTTAAACGTGCTTGTATGGTTATCATCTTTTTAGTCTACTTCGACAGCGAGGGTAGAGGGAGTTTTCCGTTACTCCTCTTTTTTTTTATCTTAATCATACCGAGGCAAGTTTTCTAAGGTCACTTTATTTGCGCATCTGGGTGCTCATTAATTCATTCATGAAGACACTGTAGTATTGTCGAAATATTTGATGTTAGACATTCTACTTGGGTACTTGGATGGCCCGTCTTCAATGGTTGTGCAGTCCCAGCATAAGTCCCGTTTTTTTTTCGTAGTTTTTGTGGTATAGCCATTGCGGTTCTCTGGAGTCCCGAGGTCTGCCAGGCCAAAGTCTGCCCAAGGTCATTACCACCACAGGCACTTACCGACCACTGTAGATCAGAGCGAGATTTGCTACCATGAGACTAGTTCCATACCAGGACGGTAGTGGATCTTGATATTGATTAATTCTTAGCTACGCTTCCTGATGGAAACGCCGGACTCGTATTCAGCTTGGGAAGCCTTGTGGGGTGGACTAATACTCCCGCTGCACATCGTAGTCTGCACCCAGGAACACCTCCCTGCCGCGATGAGGCGGTAAGGCATTGAGAGCGTTAGAATCTGTACATGTCATATGCGTTAGATGGGTGATGTAATGATAGCGATAAAACTCATTTTTCATCCTTTAGAACTCTACGCAGTTATTACACTTCATCTACTAACTCGATAAATACAGTGCTATTGAATTCCATAAAGGCGCGTGTGGCGCAGTGGTTGGAGGCGCCACTGCGACACTCACGCATCCCTGCGCCCATGGTCCACCAAGCCTTTCATCCCTCCGGGGTCGGCAAATTGGTACCAGACTTGTCTGGGAGGATAGCAGCGCAGGCTCGATACATCGGTAGGCCACTGCGAGTCATTGTAAAGGCCAGATATGCATTCAATCACCTCCAGCGATACTTGATGAAGTCGAATGCATGGTGCATCCCTCAGAGATTGATCAACGCTGAAATCTTTATCCTTTTTCCTCTATTTATTTAATTCCAGGAACCGATTGATCGCAAATAAATTTTTAGTCAAGTGAGCTTCAGTAATATGTAGCGCATGCTCTGAAAAGTGATGACATCAAAATCAGAAGATAACGGTTAATGTAAAAATTCTACTGACGGATAATTGCTGATGGCAAAAGAGAGACGGCGAAGCGAAGGAGCCGCTTGGTGTGGTGGTGAACGCGTTACTCCCCGGAAAGGACAATAGCGCGTTCGTTCCCCACCGCAAACACCTGCGGTCCGGAGTTTTGCAAATATCTCAGCATCATTAAAGTTAGAAAAGCTTTCCGAAAATTTTTGCCAAATTCTTTAGGGCATTTTGATAACTGTCTGAAAAGGTTCTGCTAGTGTGCTGGTATCCTATTATGTTCCAACGATGTACACACTTCGTTTCTGGCGTGTTCTCGTGTAGTTAAAGACTGTCATTCTCTTCCATTTCTTTCCACACTATGATGTACATTTTTAAATTTAGAATGTCGTTGTTGAAATCACAATGTTAACTCTCTGTTTAGTGCCTATAACTGTCTTTCACTTTAGGGTATGATGTGAGATGCAGCCACCTTTTCTTTTTTTACATTTTTGAGAAATTAGGTAGAAAGTTGGATGAAAGAGCGGTAAAGCAAGGACCTAGACGGTGCAGTGGGTATCACGTGAGCCCTCGGAAAGAGTAATCGCAGTTCGATCTGGCCTGATGTCCAAGTTTTCCACTATTCATTGACTGAATGACTCAGGGAATCTATATTCAAATCAGCGGTTGTTTAGATTTTTTTTTATTAAACCGAATAAGGTCGTGGATACCATTGTTTACGTTTTTTTCTTAATTCTGGTGTGAGATTATCCTGGATGGTCTCCACGCTCATTGATGTTAAGGTCCTCTGTGTCCTCTACTTAATTGTAGTTGAAACTAAGGGAGAATTCTATCTTTTTTGCGTCATAGTAAACTGTTAGACAAGTAGATAGAAATACTGTAGAAATGAGGTCATTTTGTGTATAGATTCAGGTCATGTCCGACAAGTTTCGTACTTGAACCTGTTTCAGCCGCCATATGTTACCTCTGTTACCTCTGTTCGCGCACTCCCTAAACATCACCATATTCACAGCAGTTTAATGTTTCCCACCAGGTGCTTTAATGAGAGTCCATATGAGAGGGCACTGCTAACCTTATAGAACTTAATCGTAGAGTAACAGATCTGTCGCTAATGGAGAAGCGTCAACTTGAGTGACAGGCTAAACTGTAGACAAAGTTTGTCCCACCGGAGGACATGAAATTGAATTGTAGTGAGTGTCTACAGTTATCGTGTTTTTAAATCTTATAGTACTGATTTTCTTTCCTTTAGAAACTTTTAAAAACTTTAGCAGTGTGTTTTTTTTCTTAGGTTTTGATCGTTAAATTGTTGCATTAGTTGTTTGAATGCTTGAATGGCGCATTTTCACAAAGAATCGTTTGATCCTCAGACATGGTTTGTCACTGAATGCACTTTTGACATATCCATGGTTAAACTACCCCAAGTTCTTAACAAGTCTCTAGACAATTGTGGATTGAAAGGAGATTTACTATCCTGTGAACACGTTATGAACAAAGCAGCAGTGATTGCCGGCATTGGTTTATCCCTAACTTCATTTTTTGACGGAGTTGACAAGCTCGTTCTCAGCATGAAAAACCTTGTTGACCATATGAACTAGTTGTTGTCGATTGTAACTCGACATCCAAAAACAGTGACCCATAAAAAGGATAAAAGGATAAAGCTCTCGGCGTTGATCAATCCCTGAGGGACGCGCTATGCATTCGAATTCATTAAATATCGTTGGTGATTGAATGCATATCTGGCCTTTACAATGACTCGCGGTGGCCGGCTGATGTATCGAGCCAGTGCTGTTATCCTCCCAGACAAGTCTGGTACCAATTTGCCGACCCAGGAGGGATGGAAGGCTTGGTGGGCCATGGGCGCATTCCACGTGCGCGTCGCAGTGGCGCCTCCAACCACTGCGCCACACGCGCCCTTGATGAAGGCAATAAACCATTGGGACCCATGTTTCCTTTAGAAACTTTTAAAAACTTTAGCAGTGTGTTTTTTTTCTTAGGTTTTGATCGTTAAATTGTTGCATTAGTTGTTTGAATGCTTGAATGGCGCATTTTCACAAAGAATCGTTTGATCCTCAGACATGGTTTGTCACTGAATGCACTTTTGACATATCCATGGTTAAACTACCCCAATTCTTAACAAGTTTCTAGACAATTGTGGATTGAAAGGAGATTTACTATCCTGTGAATACGTTATGAACAAACCAGCACATGGTTAGATGTGACTTGAAATACACACATGGTCGCTTTTTCCATCCGAACTCACCAAGCCTTCTATCCTTCCGAGATTGGCAAATTGGTACCAGACTTGTATGGGATGATAATAGCACTAATGGGTAGATGGGCAGGCCACTGCAGGCCACTGCGAGCCATTGTACAGGCCAAATATGCATTCAATCACCTCTAACGATACTTGTGAATTCCAATATATCGCGTTCGTCTCGGCGTTTCAACATTGAAAGCTATATCCTTTATCCTTTGTGCGCTCTATAGAGCATACCAAGAACAGAAATCGTAACCAGTGTACGCTAAGAAATAAGGAAAGATCCTGTTTACGCTAACGAAATTTAGTTTTTAATGTTTGCAGATGGCTAATACTTTCCTGGTATCACCACGCAGTGACAAGTGATAACGCGCACTGGCCGTTATCACCAATTCGGACCGCCGAAAACTTCTTCAGGAGTGAAACGTAAGATTATGCCTAATCATTGCAATGAGATGATTTCATTTCATTCATCCATTTCAACCACTTTCGTACAGTTTTTCATGGTCTTTCTTATTCTTTGCTAGAAAGGGGAACAAGAATGGCGAATTTGCGGAACGAAAATATTTAAAATTACATAAATCACGGCCTGATTCATAAACAGCCCATGTGTAAACTGCAATTTACTGGCTGTTGTCTTACACATATACAAGTCCAATAAGTATACATAAAGGATAAAGCTCTCGGCGTTTATCAATCCCTGAGGGATACGTCATGCATTCGAGTTCATTAAGTATCGTTCGAGGTGATTGAATGCATATGTGGTCTTTACAATAACTAGTGGTGGCCTACTGTTGTATCGAGCCAGTGCTGCTATTACGCCAGACAAGTCTTGTACCAATCTGTCGACCACGGAAGGATGGAAGGCTTGGTGAGCCGCCGGCACAGGGATCGATTCCACGTGTGTGCTGCAGGGTTTCTCCGACTACTACGCCACACGCGCTCAAGTTTATTTCTGAATCACTAGTTAATATTTAACTTGGTTAAAAAGGCAAGGGAGAGTTTTGCGGCACAGATGTCCACAATGACGACGCATTCAGAGACTTCATGGCACCGTGATGGGCGAAATCTGGTTTCTTCAATAACGCGCTTCTAACATGCGAACCTTGTTCATCATCTTGGTCATAAAAAAGGTTTAATGGCCTCCTAAAAGCTGGATCTTTGCCTCTGTAAGAATATTAAAGCTTTTTGAAAGAAGTGTGGAGATTCTACTGCCTTTTTTATTTCATAAAGGTTACTGTGTGTTGAGATGTTCTTGCTCTTGGGTTGAAAAGCTGAAATTCGCCTGAAAATGGATTTCTTTGTGACCATATCTGAATCTAAATTTATTAACCGATTTACTTATATCGTTATGGAATCGGCTGTGAAATTGCAGTGAAGATTCCTTTCATTGGTTAACTGCCTGGTCATAACACGAAGGTGTTACACACGGTTAGCGGTGTCACCTAACCTGATAAGATGCCCCATCATCTTCATTCAGAAGACCTACAACCGCTGCAAGGCGTTATTGTTGTACTGTGAAAAATCTGACTGCAAAGTGACAAGCAAACCGCTGTGACTCTCAGAGGTGCGGTACTGGTTGCAGTGACGACCGAGAACACGTTGACACAGTTATCTCACATATCAGCGGCAAAAGGGAAAAATTCGGCATTTGTCGAACGACACCTGTGCTGTGATTCCCATCGTTTGTGAATACGAGCTAACCATACTCAATATTCCTCTCTACCTTTCGATAGGCCGACTCATTACGTACTGGATACCTGCTCTATTACTTTGTTATGCACTAAGAGATTACAGAAATCTTTACTACTCCATCCATGTACAACAGTGATAAGCACAAAGGAGTAAACTCCATGAAGTTAACCGATACCTGAACCCTGAAGATCATTAATTCGGCATTCGGTATTCGACATTTCACAGTCATTCGACTTCATTCGAAGCATCCTAGAGTGAACTTCTATCATTATTTGCTTATACGGTCACTTAAGCACCTTAGTATTTTATCAAGTCAGTGCTTTCTATTCACCCAGAAAAGCTTTGCTGACTCCGGAGAAATTGAGAGCCTAAGTTTGCACTTGTCACTGGATCCAACTAAGCACCACGAATGTTCTGCAAACAGGGATATTTGGAACTCATCTAGGATTTCGTTAAAAAAAACTTTCGAAAGATATCTATATTCGGTAGGTCAAAATCCATATATTTAACCCCATGATTCCATAACACTTCTTGAGTAACACATGAGGTATCTGCAACTTATTATGGAACCACTTTTTTTTTCCTGGTTCATTTTCCTAGTCGTTTTCATTTTCTTCCCACTTATCTCAGGATCTTTCTTTGCTTTTTTATCTTTCTGTCACTCGCCTTTGTTTCAGCACTTTTTTTTGCTCTTTTTCAGTTCTACCACTATTCTACCTTCTTTTGCTCTTCTGACCATTTTCATCAAGATTAGCTGTTCTGGTCGGCGCAATATGGGAATGTTACATAAGTTGAAACTGTGCAGAAACACAATTTGACTAATTTTCGATAGCCTTCTTCTTCTAGTACTTCCTTACGAAACCATAACTTTTCAGCAAATTTTGGTTTGTTCCACTCTTTGAGAAGATCGTCAAATTTAGTGGAACGGAGGACTAACAGCTCTTTCTTAACCATTTTTTGATTCGTCATTACATCGTAATTATTTTGAATAGGAAAGAAGAAATGATCTTTCAATCTTGAAGTAAAGGTAGGAAAATTAGCTTTCTCCCTTCCAATGCACTGTAAGCCTTAAAAAGTGTCTTAGGATAAAAGATAAAGGATAAAGCTCTCAGCGTTCATCGATCCCTGAGGGATGCGCCATGGATTCGACTTCATTAAGTATCGTTGGTGATTGAATGCATATCTGGCCTTTACAACGACTCGCGGTGGCCTGTCGATGTATCGAGCCAGTGCTGCTATCCTCCCAGACAAGTCTGGTACCAATTTGCCGATCCCAGAGGGATGGAAAGCTTAGTGGGCCACGGAAGCGGCAATCGATCCCACGTGTGTGTCGCAGGGCTCCTCCGACCACTGCGCCACATGCGTCTTATGATGCTTCCATGCACTTTTCAAAATCCTCTTATCTTGTCCTACATCATTTTTTTTTCTTCGCTTTTTTGACGTTCACTAGACTTGTTTTATCTAAATATTGAGTAACTGAACAAAACAAAAAACGATTGAGCAAAAAAAACGTGTTGTGGTTAGCAACAAAACGAACGCGAAAGTTTTTTTAAAAGTTTTTAAATAGTAAGGAATAAATCGAAGCGAGTTTATGTTCATTACATTACCGTCAACTACCATGTTAGCACAAGTTTATTCTATTCATCAACTTATCTAAAAATTATTTCCTTCCCTTTCATGTTCATGACCCGTTCGCTTTTATTTGCATTCCGGTCGCTATACAATGCTGCCTCTCGCTGATAGCTGATATCATCTCCTGATTGGAATTCGGTCAAGCACTCGTTTCGTACAATACAGTAATGTCTTCCAAATAACTGGTACGGTTGTTTTATTTTCTTTTATTGCTATGGTCGATTTTCACGCGAGATATGGATCTCAATCACTTTCTTCATCTTTCATCTTTCATCTTTTTTTTTACCGTAAATCTCGAATCTATGTAGGTGTTTTAATCTGTCGTTCTCTTTCTTACAACAATCGCGAGGTTGTTATTCAGCACACTTCCCTTCATATATAACACATATAACGTAACGGTAGCTGATATTTAGGCAGTATCGCCTTCTTCAGAGTCTGGAAGGGTGCATTGATACGTAATAGGTCGATCTTGGGAACTAGGTGTTCCAGTTTTATTTGCGGATTCGACTACTGTTTAAAGATTTTGTTTTCTTCGTGAATGCTGTTGAATTCTGGCATAACATTTTCCTCCTGGAATCCTAGGATAGCTCTGCTGTTGCGTTCTCAGTTTTTCAACACAGGATTGCTATCAGCAGTCTACATGGATTGAAAAACTTACCGGACAGTCAGATATCGATTTTCCGATATGGTTTGGTTTGCCCAACGTGAGGTTGAACAAAGCGTGTGTAAAATGACATCTACACCCAATGCGTTTTCTTCCTTGGACGCAGACAATATTCAATAATTATTCGTGCTTTAGAATACATTGTTGTTCTTTTACTTTAGTTCTTATCACAGACAATACGCATAATAATAAGAACAGAACAAGTCTGATGATTCTCCGATCAGAAACCGGTTATTGTAGATGCTAGCGATGTGAGCTGTAATAAATCATAGTTTCGAAACTCGTCATCTTAAGAGTCAGTCTCATTCGAAGTGTTAAATGCGTTCCTTTTGGATGATGGTAGAGCCCACCAAATGAATAGGAACCCCGTCACTAGCGCATTAGCGTCGGGATGTTCCACATGGATGGTCAGTGTGAAGATTGTTCAGTGATTTCCGTCAGCGATGAAAAATTCTGTGCTCACAACGAATTCCAACTCCAGTAATATCTATTACTCATATTTCAAGGTTGCTCCGTAGCTCTCGGTAGTAATGGTGCATTTCTAGTGCTCACAATGGATTTTGAGTCTAATGATATTCTCACTGACCTGGCAATAGTGAACTTTGGTAACTGTTGAGCAACCTCAATACACAAATGCATCGGCGATAATATTGATTGACTTGCGTGACAAAATAAATTGATTATTACAGTCTTGGTCGCAATACACTTAGTGTTCCTTCTTTGCTGATGAAACTCTGTTCAATTTCTCAGTTCTCTATTCCCTCACATGAAACCAACCAGTCAGAGGAACGCTCTTAGCATCCTAAGTGTGGCCGCTTTTTGTCACATGAATGCCACATATTCTTTACCGCTGCTGAATTGCAGTTACTTGCAAGTTCATTTTGTAGATTACCACTGGCTATCGCTACGTTTGTCCACTGTATTACTATAAGGAACGAAGTGGACGAGCTGCCATTTGAAATCCAAAGTCTTGCAGTCGTCTAAGGTTTTGGAAACATCCAAATTAAGCTGTCTGACTTGTACTGAATCAAAAATTGCATCCATATATTAGGTAAAATAGCTTTTGGAGGGGCGCGTGTGGTGCAGTGGTTGGAGGCGCCATTGCGACACACACGTGGAATCGATTCCTGCGCCCATGGCCCACCAAGCCTTCCATCCCTCTGGGATCGGCAAAGTGGTACCAGACTTGTCTGGGGGGATAGCAGCACTGGCTCGATACATCGGCCGGCCACCGCGAGTCATTGTAAAGGCCAGATATGCATTCAATCACCTCCAACGATACTTAATGAAATCGAATGCATGGCGCATCCCTCAGGGATTGATCAACGCCGAGAGCTTTATACTTTTTATGACTTTCGGAAAGTCATACATTGAAAGCAATAGCATGAGAGCTACTATGGTAAAGAATGCGACATCCGTATCGTCAGATGACCTCCAACTCATCCAGTAACTTCTTCATTCTTTCGCAATCGGTCACCTTTGATGGTACGCCCATTGTGAGGCATAAAATACTGACTTTTGTTAAACCACGGAGGTCTGCTTTGTGTTAATACGTTGATTACGCTTTATGTCAATATGCTGATTAGCGTCAACAGGACAAGATACCTCCCAAAAAGCTGTCTTATTAAACGTCTACTTCTTTGTGTCTCAATTTTTCTGCGTTAATCCTATGATTTGTGATTTGCAACCATAACTATGCTCAGATTTTTGCAAAACTCCGGACCACGTGATTTGTGATCGTAACTTTCTGGAGATCTTCTTTTGAAGAACAAAATTAGATACAATATCTTTTAGCACTTTTCTAGCAAAGGTAGCCTTTATTTGTTAAAAATTTGCCATTATTTTTAAGAAAATAGAAAAGTGGTTCGCTTTAGTTAGTAGTCGTATTTCTAGTGCGACTATGAATAGAAACAAAGTTTATCACTCATTTAATACATCGCAGAGCCCATTTTGATCTCTTCAGCGTAATCTACCAAGCTGTGCAGGAGCTTGTATCCGGTGGCCCGGATAGAAGTGACCAAATTCTAGCAAACGCTTTCGTAAAAACAATAGTCGCCAGGTATCAAAGCACTCTTTAGTCAATATAGATTAAAAATAGCAGCAACTCCTTCCGCTGTTATCTGGAAACGGCCGTGCAGGGCTACCTTGGGACTCCAGGGAAAAGCACCTTCCACAGCAACAAACTAGTTCCAGCACACCACAAAATAGGCGCTCAAACTTTCGACGTGGGGAGGTGAGAAAACCGGTAAGAGGCGACGATATTCTAGGTTTCATAGAACGTGACTGGAACCGGATCAAAGCGACATTTTCGCGGCGCATTGTAGACAGTCTTTGTGGGTTCGCACTTATACCATCAGTACAGTCTCCTCAAAAGCCGACCATTTCTTCCGAAACTGAATTTTTCATCAAACTCATAGAGTCGCCAAACAAGAGACCAAAAATAGTGAAACTTACATCCGCCGATTAAATTACAGCAACCCTGTTAAGTGAGGAAGAAAGTTGCTGTCATAAAAGATCGGAGGGGTCAGCTCTGTCATAGATCCCTTCATTTGGTCAACTCGTCAACTTATGTCTAATCATGCAATTTCAGTTGACCATCCACTTCCAACCGACGCATGAAATTAAAGTCGATATCATCATTTTCTAATCACCAATCTGTACAGCTGATGACAGGGAATTACATACATACATCCCATGATTAGTTAAACGAAGTGATTCGCAAGGAAAAGTCTTTCTATAAATTTAACTGCTCAGGACGTGAAGACCAGATTTGTGCAGGATTGAAAAGTTGGAAATGAGAGAGCAAAATGAAAATTAAGCGTGAAGATATGAGAATTTCTTGCTTGATTCCTCTCCACGCTAAGTTCTATTCATAGGAATTGATTTGTGGAAGAAAACGGGCCTATTGGCACGGCTCATGTGGAGACATCGAGCATGTACTTATCGGCTCTTCGCGATCTTATCGTGCATCCAAGGACTTTAGGTGATGCTTAACCATCTCGGCAAATAGGATAACAGCAATCATTGATAAGTCAATTGCAGCATAGAAGTCTGCCAAGAATACCATCCACGTCCTATTCTGACTGCGAAAAACTGTTCGACATTGTCGATACGAATGTCATTTTGTAATCGCAGAATCGAGTGGGCCCCTTCATTCTATAGAACTCCACCCAGCTCCTTGCACCTGCATCACAGAGATTTGTAATAAACTTTTGCTCAGTCAACGACATCAGCATCTTTTTGAACAGTAATAGCATAGTAGGTCAACGAGGTTAGGAAAAGTATAATGCTATATTGTAAGACAACCTAGTTCTTGGAAGATCCAAGAGGCAATGAAAAAAGATCGACAAGAATTGTTCTGTAGTGCATGTAGTAGTAAAGGGATAGTGCCCGAGTGTAAGGTAATATGTGCCACGACAGTCTCAGTTGCGGAGAATCTACACCGGACCTAAAATTGGGGTAACTCAACCTGTATTCATACTTACATATATGTGAACAATAAAGACCAGGACGGACACGACAATGGAATCATTACAGTGGTAACACGAAGAGTGTAGAATAATATCGCTGATAGCAGAGGACAGCCTCTGTAATGGATTTACTAAGTAACATGAGGAACAAGTAACATATAAAAGTATAACATATTTAAGGAGAGTGAGGACCAAGCAGTAGAGAGTGCAAAGAGAGACAATTGGAAATGGCTCCACAAATGAGTGACACTCTTTATATACCATTTTGATACGGTTGGGGCATTTGTGACGTGCATAGAGTGAAAGACGGGTCTACCAGGTTACGAGAATGATGTGACAATTGGTTATGGAATGCCTTCGGTGAATACATATTGCCCCAGCCGCAGAATGGCCAACACCATACCATCGAGCAATGATAACGATGATTTTGTGATTTCAAGTTGGTCATGAAGTAGTACTTTGTAATACACTAGAAACGCAGCATAAGGGACAATACAACAAACATGTAGAGATTGCGATCGTATGGAAAGGTATTCGCTGCATAACAGAGAACAATCTCTGTAGATTATTTTCTTAGAAATTGGATCACATGCTTGCTTAGTGTGTCTAATAAGGGTAGAAAACGACATAAGGAACGAATTCCCGGTAATAAGATGATGAGCATCAAAAATTGCACGCATCTTATCAACTCAACGATCTTTACACTAGTCTTTTATGTAGCTTAAACGTAGAATTTTGCCTCCTTGGATTAGTTCGTGAATCTTGCGCACTACCCAAGAGAACATTTGAACGATATCTGTTAGATCATACTTGACATATACATCGTTCATCAGATCCAGGAGAGTGTAATATCTATATCCAGGACAACGCGAGGAATAATGACACATAACACGTAGAACATTGATAGCTGTCATGTGATGAAAAAGGCTGACTATCTATCGACGAGGAAAACCTCAAAAGGATGAAGGCTTTGTCAAGGGCGATCATCAGCTTTAGGATAGGCGAACGTGTTACAAATAAGGTCTAGTTTTATGTGAGGCTTGTGAATTATCGAATGGTTCTCGCAGGAGTCACTTTCTTGAAAAACGTTGTAAACATGGATTATTGTCGCTAAGGAACGAAGAGCTCTAAAAAGCTCTCGGCGTTGATCAATCCCTGAGGGATGCGCCATGCATTCGACTTCATTTAGTATCGTTGGAGGTGACTGAATGCATATCTGACCTTTACAGTGACTCGCGGTGGCTTGCCGATATATCGAGCCAGTGCTAATAACCTCCCAGACAAGTTTGGTACCAATTTGCCGACCCCGGAGGGATGGAAGGCTTGGTGGGCCATGGGCGCATTTCACGTGCACACCGCAGTGGCGCCTCCAACCACTGCGCCACACGCACCGTGCTAAGGAACGAAATGAATGGAAAATATACTGATATCCGTATGACTCATAAAGACACAAACATCAATAATTGAATTCTGGATTTTATCAGTCTTCTTCTTTCTGGAAGAATGTTACCATTTCTTTTCGTAGTTTTTGGATCATATGGTGTGGAAGGAGATTAAAGATTGACTCGATTCGTTAAGGTGCGTGCATCATGTTGTTCACTCTTGTTTTAAGTGTAATGTAGCTGGTGCTAAACGCTGAAGTAACCTTATTTTGTATCATAACTTGCAGACAGCTATGAGTTAAAGTGTACAATGAATAGTAGTGTGGTAGCTTTTTCGGTCATAATCGTGGTAAACCAAAAGTAAACCATCGCGCTAACCCTATAGCACACCCATCTGTATTCATACCTTAGCTCCATTACAGTTTTGAAAATGAGGGTGTGCCACCCCAATTATCGGTCTCTTCGACGGTTTGAAATAATATAGGACTTCGTGTCTGCACCACTGAGATGACAAATAGTGTTATGGAAAATTTGTAGCTAAAACCCTGATAAATTCTAGTAAGTTTGAAAACTACTTCAACACTACTTTGTACACTTTCTCTCACAGTATCTTATCTATATAATTCATGTAATCATTTTCTGACCAAAGTTTCCCTTCCATGTTGTGAACGCTTCGGTGATCTTCGTGCTGGTCGTTAAGATTAACGGATTGTGGACTGAGATTCACTTTCCCTTTTACGAAACTCTACCAAATCGAATCGTTGATGATTCTCGTCTTTTGTGTCTGATAATTCATTTCCTGTTGCTGCTGACAATCTTCGTGATCATGGTCGATCCGATCCCGAAAGTTTCTACACCGTTCCTATAGCTTGAAATCGAAAGTTTTTCCAGATTGGCGTCGTCTTCTCATCAACAGTGCGTACGTGCCTGAAAACGATTTCCGTTTGTGCTGTGACATTTTTCCCTCATTAGAGGAACTTTCGAGAACTTCTACGTAGACAATACGGTTGCCAGAGGTGGTCACCTGGTTTTGGCATGGCGTTGGCCGCCTCGCCAAATCCACTACAGCCACCTCACAGTAGCGCTGTCGAAGCTGGTATTCTCGAAAAATCGGCCAGGTCAGCTTTTTATGACTTTTAACCTGTCATTTCTTAGTAACGTAAAACGTTTATAGACCTAATTCAAGTCAGGGTTAATTATCTTTCAGTTTTCTGTTCACAAATTTCGTCACTTTGCCATAGCTCCTTTACTGTGCTCAATTTTCGAAATTGGAAGTTTATCCATTGTCTATTGCCAGGCTTTATACTTAGGTCAGCCCCAAAAAAACAGCTAAGGGATAACACCTTTTGTTACATACCGGCTTTAAGAATTATTGGCTATTTTATATAAGCTCCGTAGGCAGGGTAATCATCGACTGATTACCAAAAAATGTCCAAAAAGGGTTCTTTGCCAAAACACTTGAATATTTTTTTGAACACTTTGATGTCCCGTCCTCGCTGCTTGTGCAAGCCCCAGCATAATCTCCGTTTTTTCGGAGTTTTGTTGGTTTAGCCATTATGGTTTCCAGGAGTCCCGTGGTCAGCCAAGCCAAAGTCTGCCCCAGGTTGTCGCAGCCCTTGTGGATCAGAGGAAGATTTGACACCATGCGACTAGTTTGGTATCAGAGCGGTGACGGATCCTGGTATTGGTTTATCTTAGCTGGGCTTCCTAATAAAAGCGCCGGACTCCTTCTCAGCTTGGGAGAGCCTGCTGAGTGAATGAACTCCCTGCTCTACATCGCAGCCCAACAGCCAGGAACACCTTCCAGCCACGATTAGGCGGTAAACCGTCAGGAGGTTTTGAAAACCGTTGCAAAAATAAACCTCTTAACAAAATAAAGTTTATGGGGGTCAGAAAGTGCTCTTAAAATTATACACATAATGTGTAGTTTTTACGCACTGATCAAGACGTAGTAGATAATGAGTTAGTCGCACTCGTAATATTTACTCTTGCAGTACCTCAGTGAATTTCCTTGTGTGTATGGTCCACTTTACTGAAGTTCTTTTAAAGTACTGCTTAATCATTTTTGTAATTTAATCGAATAGAACTCTTGACTTTCGAGAACTTTCGAACTCTTGACTTTTTCAGCATTATTGTTAGGATTTTAAATAGGTTTGTCCTACTCTTATCAATGCTTTCGGAAACGGTACTTTACCAACTGCTAGATAAACAAGTGGGCAAATGCCAAATTCTAGTGATTTTATGACCTCTTTCTTGAATGTTGGAGCTTTCTCTCATTGCTAACAGAAAAAATCTTGTGCGTGTGGGATAGTTCGTTTCAATGAAGAACCATGGGACAACAAAAACGTCGATTAGACAAAAGGATCGATTTACTAAGATGTGGCCTGTCACTTTACAGTGCACTGAAAAACTCCGACACTACGTTTAGTGGAAAGATGGAATTGCGAATTTCTGTGGCAAAAACATAAAATGTGTATAATTTAATGTATTATGTGATGCAGGGCGCGTGTGGCGCATTGGTCGGAGGCGCCCTGCCACACACATCTGGAATCGATTCCTGCGCCCAAGGCCCACCAAGCCTCTCATCTCTTCGAGTTTGGCAAATTGGTACCAGAGCTGTCTGGAAGGATAGCAGCACTGGCTCGATACATCGGCAGGCCACCGCGAGTCATTGTAAAGGCCAGATATGCATTCAATCACCTCCAACAATGCTTAATGAAGTCGAATGCATGACGCATCCCTCAGGGGTTGATCAACGCCGATAGCTTTATCCTTTTTATCTTTTTATGTGATGCAGATAAAATATAGTATCCAATCAAAGAAATCAAAAAATAGTTTGTCCACTTGAATAGTGAGTGAGAATCACATTGTTCATAGACGTACATGCGGATCGTCTCCATTCAATCCTGCACTGGACCAGATAACTTTCCACATCCCCAACCGACCGCGGACAGTAAATTATTGCCAGATGTGTCTAGTTAAAAGTCCTTCTCACTTACAGAGTTCGGCTATTCGTTACTATAATGAAGTGGAAAGTCTATACCACAGTCTTCCTAGAACATTGAGAACACTAGATACTCAACTTGAAAGTGAACCCATCTGCAAATCCTAGGGCCTTCGTGGATGACGGATATAAAAAAACAAATCTAGGAAGGAAATGCTTAAATGGACACATGCGTGAGATCGGGTCATTCAGAAAAATTGACATCAGTGTGGGAATTCCTTCGTCTTCTCACAAAACGTTGTATCAGCTTTTTATGTGAGGAGATTTTGAATTTGCTTAATTAGACTACATCATATCAATATTACTCAATCCTACTACTTGTAAACCTTGTAAAAAAAAATGTCAACAATCTTTACAAATAAAAACATTTTAGGAAGGAGGTCGAAATAGCGGAACTGTGGAAAGGCAAAGTACAAGAAAATATGTTTTTTGGATGTTAATTTTTTAAATTACTGCCTACTACAATTTTTCATGACAGGACAATATGTGTGACCCAACAACAATGCTGCTGAGATATTAGCAAAACTCCGGACCGCAGGTGTCTGCGGTGGGGAACTAACACGCTATTACCTTTTTCGGGGGCTCGCCAGATCGATCTCGCTGACGGGTCATTGCCAATGGCACTGATCGATGGAGCTAGCTGAGAGAAAGGTGAAACGAAGCACTCGCATTGTGTGGTGGTGAACACGTTAGCTCCAGAGAAGGGTAATAGCGCGTTCGTTCCACATAGCAGACATTTGCGGTCCGGAGTTTTGCAATTATCTCAGCACTATTGCAGTAATATTTTTTATACATGTTTCTCTGCTTAAGAAAAAATAAGGTGTCTTTTTAGCCTTCTACCGAGCTTAAGACTTGAAGAGCTGGTTACTCTTATTGTTATCGTCACGGCAGTATTTTTCAAAAGTCTTCCAATTGGTGTTGTATTAGGACTTGTATTATCGATTTATATGGCGTTCGTTTACGGTGATTTCATCTACCGTTCATACTTAACGCTGAATCGTGATCTTAGGTAAAGTTTCATCTTCTTCTTAACGTTTCGTCTGATCAGAGAAATTCCATTTTGTATTTCAGTGGCCTATTCTTAATACTGGACATTAAATTCGACTTATGGAAAAAATTACGGGAAAATAGAGGATTACACGACATATTTCTGGAAGTCGTTAAAAAGTACGTATTGATTGACAATTTTAACCCTGCCTTTCATCGACATCGTAGTAATTTTGCATGTAAACAATATTCTTTCCAGGAATCGCGATAAAACAGCAATGGTCGACATTGAAACTGGACGAGTGTTCAGCTTCGAAGAGTTCAATAAGGAATGTAATCGATATGCAAATTACTTCCAGGTTCAGAACTATCCACTCTATTCTTACATATTGTAAATATAAGGCTAATAGAATTGTAAGTAAACTAGGACAGTGTTCAAAATGCTTTAAACGGAAATATCGCTGTTTACACTATCAATATGGCATAGACCTTGGCTAGACTGACGTAGGTACTCTAGGAAACCACAATAGCTAAATCAGTAAAACTCTGGAAAATGGAAGTTTTGCTGGGTCCGGCTCAATCAGTGAGGAGAGGCCATCCCAGTTAGTATCCAAGTATACAGCATTATTTTCCAACGAATGAACTTTTGACTCAATACATTTTCATTGTGATTAGGATCCCTAATTTCACGCCATGTCAATGCGATATTTTTTCAATGATCAACTATGATCTACCTACATTCTATTAATATTTAATCGGTGCCTAATTACGTAATTATTCCTTGGGGCGGGATGAAATAGTGAGGTTTAAGTCAAAATTCGCAGCTGTGAGAATTACTTGGAGTCGAAGTCAGTAGTATTCAATCGACACCTTTTTGATGACACTACTCACTTAAGAACGTATAGACCGTACTTTAGGAACGTATAAGAACGTTTAAGTCTAGCATGTTATCCTTTACAGGGACAAGGATTTCGTGCTGGAGATGTGGTGGCACTTTTTATGGAGAATTCAGTGGATTTTGTTGCGGCATGGATGGGATTGGCGAAAATTGGTGTGGCAACAGCGTGGATAAATTCTAATCTAAAACGTGAACCTTTGGCACATTGTATTCAAACGAGCAACGCCAAAGCCATCATAACCACTCGACTTCTTCAACCAAGTACGTTAAAAATGCTAAGCACTTATTTGAGTCTATGAAGTGTAACCATAACAATCCTGAGATATTTGCAAAATTCAGGACCGCCGGTGTCTGGGGTCAGGACCGAACACGCCGTTGTCCTTTCCGGGGTCCAATGCGTTCACCACCACACCATGCGAATCCTTCGTTAGCCTTTCTCTCAGCTCTGTTATTGATCTATAGGTGCTATCAGCAATCACCCATGAACGGGATTGATTCAATAGATTAAAAAACTGCTCGGAGAAAGGCGAAACGAAGGAGTCGCGTGGTGTGATGGTGAGAATACCGGACCCCAAAAGCGACGATAGTGTGCTCGGTCCCCATCGCAGACTTCGGGGATTCGGAGTTTTGCAAATATCTCAGCATCGTTATGGTTATAATTCACATAAAACCCTTCCATTATAGAAGGGTATGCAGTAAATAAAAAGTGACGTGTTTACGAAATATGTTTGGAAATTCTTTAAGACCTCATGAACGCTCTATATTTCTTTAAGCATTGGATGAGACGATCAGTGCTGAATTGTTTTCATGCCAGAGTGTAAATCTCTATGTGATCGGTGATGCGCGAATAAATTCACGATTCATACAGCTGTCTGAAAAGTTACAAACTCAGCGCACATTCGAGCCAAAACAGCGTGATGTCGTCGACTTTAAAAGTTTGTCAATAAGCTACTCGAATTTTTCTTTCGTTTTTTCTTTTCTTTTTTATTTATTGCTATTTCTTCCATATTAGCTCTCTTCGTCCTCAATTTGGTACTTCTTTGAAAAAATTAGGTTAGCTCAGTTTTCCTCAAATCACTAAGTTTGAAGAAGCATCAGAAATTTATAGGAATCTCACATATGCTTTTTAATTATTAAGTTCACTTCTTTGCTTTTCAGTTTCCCCATAACGTTAACAAATCTTTCGGTAAAAATAACCAGAATTTTGTTTATTTATTAGCTTACCCACCTCGTCAAAAAGTTAACATACCTGTTCTGTCGTTCTATCAATATTTCTTTAGGTATATTATGCTATATTTATACAAGTGGTACAACAGGTTTGCCTAAAGCTGCTGTCATGAAGCACTTCAGGTGACAAAAATGTTTATTTGTCCAAGTTTCTAGCACTTTTCGTCTCCTAATCTTTCATTCAAGATATTATTCGATGGTAATTGGTGCCGCAAAATCGTTTGGAATTTATTCATCAGATAGAATCTACGTTTCTATGCCAATCTATCACACCGCTGCCGGTATTCTTGGTGAGAATTCCAACGATAATTTATTCAACGATAATTTATTCGGTCAATCACCTTTAATATTATTTATGAGCCCTATGTTAAATGCCTCGTACATTTGTATAAATGATGACTCCAATGCTATCTTGCAGTTTGTCTTTGCATCACGACAGGTTGAAAACTAAGTTCCATTGTAAAACTTCGAAAATTCATGACGTTTTTCGTTTTCCGTCACACCTCAACTGTTGTCTGGTACAGCTGACTATAAAAAGCGGTGAAGTTGTTGGCAGTCAATGACTATTATAAGAACTGTGAATAAGTTGTAATCAGGATCACCCTCACCACTAGATTTTCCTCTTTAGCTTATGGCATTCAGCTGCCAAGACACACCACATCATTTGTGATGTAGTTGCCCCGAATCCCTCGACTGACTCAAATAACGTTTGTGAAGTGTTTTGTTTGCTTAAGCTACAGAAGACACCTTGAAAGTCAGACATATTCTGGGTATCCAGTCGAATTGAATGCGTGAGATCACCGCTTAAGCGAGTTCAACGTGGAGTTGAAACGCATCGTGTACTGTGCCTGTGCCAAACTGACTGCTCTCGCCCGATGAAATTAAGGAGGTTTTAATTAACGTTCATGACAATTAACAATTATAGATCATTGTTCTACTCAAACTTTACCCAAGTCTGCCATCATTTGGACCACATACTCCACTGTCCGACTGATGGCGAATTTTCACGGCGGAAAGTGGCACTCTTAATTTGAACATCAATGTTTAGCTCTGAGTAATGGAAGTTCCCCATTCAACACAGCTGCCACGGTTGAGGTCTACTGTGATCAACTTAGTAGATAGGAAGTACTTTCCGGGTTCATACAGTCGTTCATACAACAAAGTTGTTCTACAACAACGTAGCAAAAACATACAGAATGCGATGTTGACAAGCGAAACGCTGCTCGACTTCGGATAGGATCATGGCGCTATCATCTCCTACAGTTGTAAAGTGTAGTTCTTGTAGGCTCTGTAATTAAATATCTTGAGATATTGTCACCAATTCGAAGACCTTCATGGGATTTTGCTCTAAATTTACACAAGTTGGATACTACGGTGATTCTTTTTCGTTCCAGGTGTTGGTCAAGCGCTGTGTCGAGGTTCGTGTTGTGTCATTAGGAAAAAATTTTCGGCCAGTAATTTCTGGAAGGATTGTGTGCAATATCAATGCACTGTGAGTTCAGTTATGCTTGAATCCCTGGAGTTTAACTTCTTTTTTCTTCTGAAGGAATTCTTCATTGATTATTTTTTCATTTAGTGGAGCTTTAAACAAATTCTGGTTAGTGTTGACAAACCCATCGTGTTATTTTTGAGAAACGGGCTCAATTTCTCATAAAGATGGCTATATTGAACCTCTCTGGACCTACCTGCGTTTGTAGTTGTGGTTCCCTCGTCTTATATCCATGAATAACGTTTCACTTCATTCTAGTAGAAGATAAATATTGCTATATCAATCTTATTCTTCGTGAAAACTACTTTTATTAATTATTTCATATCCACCTCAACTGTCGTCTGGTCCAGTTTTGAAGTGTAGTAGTTATTTTGCAGGCTTCCCAGTACATTGGTGAGATCTGCCGCTATCTTCTTGCACAACCAGTGGTACCGGAGGAGTCGAACCATCAAATGCGGTTACTCTATGGAAACGGTCTACGAGCCGAAATCTGGCAACCGTTTGTCGATCGATTTCATGTGAAAATCGGAGAGGTGTACGGATCCACTGAAGGCACTTCGAACCTAGGTCTCGTATTCGAAATTGCGTTGTTTAGCAACTTAGAACATAATTTTCAAACCTTCATTTAACCTCGGTAGCAAAATTATCAGCATGTATTTAAATTGTTGAGCCTACGTGAGGTTGATAAACACATTTATTTGGCTGACGTTTCGAGGTCTTCGTTTTCATCAGAGCTAATGACCCGAGTCGACGGTCCACTGTTGTTCGTCCCTCTGCTCGGATCATCGGCTTTAATGAATACGAAGGCGTCGAAACTTTAGCCGAATAAATGTATTTGTCAATCTCGTCCAAGCCCAACAATTTAAATACATGCTAGAAAATATAACCGAAGTCGCTAGTGACATATTCTTTGATGTATTCACAAGTAAAAAAATAAAACTCTCGGTGTTGATCAATCCCTAAGGAGTGCGTCGTGCAACATCGTTTGTTGTGACTGAGCGCATATCTGGCCTTTACAATTACTTGCGGTGGTCTACCGATCTTTCGATCTAGCGCTGCTATCTTCCCAGAGAAATCTGGTACAGTTTGCCGACCCCAGAGGTATGGAAAGCTTGTTGAGCCACGGGCACGGGGGCCGATCTCAAGTGTGTGTTATAGGGCGCCTCCGACCACTGTGCCACACGCGCCCAAGTTTCTGAGTAAATGCATTGAAATATGCTCTTATTTGTATATGATTCAATCCTATTGCTCAGTAAATTTTAACGCATGAAATTCTGAAGCAAGGTAGGGTAAAAGTAGAAAATGTATTAGGTTGAAAAACTTTATTTAAGGTTGATTGAAGCACATTGCAGTGAACATTGATGGTCATGTGGGTGCATGTGGATTTTTACCGATCTCACCACTTACTAAGAAAATGCATCCGGTGCGTTTGATTCGAGTCGACGATCGAACAGGAGAAGTAGTCCGATCGGAATCCGGGCTTTGTATTGCATGCAATCCAGGTTATCTCGATTAGTCTTGTACTCCACAAAATTTTTTGGCCGCTTGTTTCCATTTTCTGTGAGAAATCTCACAATATAATTGGAAGTGACCATGTCTTGGAATACGATTAATACAGCATGCTGTACTCTTTAGGTGAGAGTGGAGCGATGGTTTCTACGATTCGAAAAAACAACCCATTGTTGCAATTCGAAGGGTACCTAAACAAGTCGGAAACAAACAAGAAGATCATCAAGGATGTATTCACTAAAGGAGACAGCTGCTTCGTGTCTGGTACGTTGTTTTATTGATCAATGTACTCTTCAAAACCTATGTTATAGACATTACAACGATTATTGTCTATTACCTATACCGGATTAAAGGATAAAGGATAAAGCTCTCGGCGTTGATCAATCCCTGAGGGATGCGCCATACATTCGACTTCATTAAGTATCGCTGGAGGTGATTGAATGCATATCTGGCCTTTATAATGACTCGCGGTGGCCAGCCGATGTATCGAGCCAGTGCTGCTATCCTCCCAGACAAGTCTGGTACCAATTTGCCGACCCCCGAGGGATGGAAGGCTTGGTGGGCCATGGGCGCATTTCACGTGCGCGCCGCAGTGGCACCTTTAACCACTGCGCCACACGCGCCCCCTATACCGGATTATAAGGGAAAATATGTAGTATCAGTGTGGAAAAACATTTCACGCCCGTATAGCGGAAGACTTCTGGAATTGCGAGTTACAATGGATGGTCTTGGTTGCCATGATGTCACCCTCAGAGAGCCGCTCACCCTGTTCGTTCCATTCTAATCCAAAAATCTAATCGTGGGTCCCAATGCGACGTTCCTCAGACGGTCTTCTTGGTCCGATCTTGGCATTGAAATCTCCAATGATGACCTTGAAGAACGTATGGTCTTCTCCGTAGAACCTCTCCAAGTCCATGTAGAACGCTTCGAATTCTTCGTCATAGTTTGATGTTAGCGCGTAAACGACAAAGATTGTCAAAGCCGGTATTGATCCACACCTTTTTAATCGTAAACGTCCGATTCGGGTTGAAAGCTGTTCAAATGAATCGATGTTCATGGACAAACTCGTGTTGACGAGAACGCCGACACCGCCAACTCCTCTACTGTCGCATATATGTTCCGAGGAACAGTTCTTCTCCAGTGTCATGGACAGCGTTGAATGGGTGGCGTCGTCTCATCTCGGCCAGGCCGATGACGTCGTACCTTATCATTCTTGCTTGCACGAGCAAGTCTTCTATCGAGGACTCGGATGCAAGTGTACGTGCATTGTAGGTACAGATCGTCACCACAGTTCTTGATCCAGGCAGCTTCCATCCACAGGTGATACAGGTGATAGCGGAAGACATTTCCAAAAAATGTAGCTATCTCATAGATATTGCATAGGTATTTACTCTGTGGATGAATGGGCGTGTGTGGCGCAGTGGTCGGAGGGGCCCTGCGATACGCATGGGATCGACCTCTGCTACCAAGCCTTCCATCCCACCGTAGTCAGCAAATTTGTACTAGACGTGTCATGGTGGAGAGTAGCACTGGCTCGATATATCAATCAGTAAAAGCTACCGCGAGTCATTTTAAAGGCGAGATATGCATTCAATCACCTCCAACGATACTTAATGAAGTCAAGGCATGGCGCGTCCCTCAGGGATTGATCAAAGCCAAGACCTTAAGCTTTTTAGCTTTAACTCTTTCTGGAAAGCCGGATAAGACCCAGGTCGTCACAAGACGTGGTTACTATCCTTTTCGGTTGTATATGGGTTAATGCATAGCACTTGGTATAGACACTAGAATATCTATACTTGTTTGGACCAGGAGACATAATGGACGCTACAGTGTCCATTTTCGGTTTGTTGCTTTCCAGAAATCTTTTACCGTACTATCTATATTCATTCGAATGTTGGGCGAAAGCGGATCAAAATAGAGAGACGAGAAAAAGTATTCTCTGCACTTAATGATTCACAAAAAACCTTTTTTCGAAAAAGTCCATTGACCGGTAATTTGACCAACAATTTCAGTACCTGCTATTCCATTTTAGCCACAATGGTTACTTCGCATGGAATGAGCGGATATTAGAGAGGAAAACACCGAAATCGACTCAGCATAGGGTGCAAACTACTTCCAAGTGCTGATAGAATTCTATTTGCCTAACGGACCATCATAATACACTCTAAACAGTAACACACATATGATTCATACCCACAAAACGATAGAGCAAAGCCTCTTCTACGATTCTGTTATGTCCATAGCCCCTAAAGCACTCTAGTTACTGAAAAATAATTTTTTACAATTTTAACTTATTATTTTATTGCCTACTCCTTTTAACGGCAGGGTATATAGTGCGAAATGTAACTTTGAAGATGCTGAAATATTTGCAAAACTCCGGACCGTAGGTGTCTGCTGTGGGGAAAGAGCGTGCAATTGTCCTTTCCGGGGAGTAACGCGTTCACCAACACACCATGCGGGTCCTTCGTTCAATCATCATCAATCAGATCAATCCCGCTGACGGGTAACTGCTAATGGCAAAAGATCGATAGAACAAGCTGAGAGACAGGCGGAACGAAGGATCGGCATGGTGTGGTGGTGAACGCGTTACTCCACGGAAAGTACAACAGCGCGTTCGTTCCCCACTGCAGGCAACTGTGGTCCGGAGTTTTGCAAAAATCTCAGTGTCATTAAAGTTTTATTGCTTTTTCCTTTTAGAAACCATAAAATCAGTAGTGGATCAAAAATTGCTAGTACCCCTCCATTTGTAGAGCCACGCTAAGCGCGTTCCTTATGGGCTGAAATACACCAGCCTCGTCATGTAAGGCTGAAAGCCTTACCAAACCCTATGACTTTTTTGTACATTAAATCTTTTTTGTGTCTCTAAACTTGATTCACAAACAGGTAAAGCACCTTCCTTTACGAGAATCTTCTTGGAATTCCATTTATAGGTGACTTATTGTACTGGGATCGCCTCGGTTATGTCTACTTCAAAGACCGAACTGGTGACACATTCCGATGGAAGGGCGAGAATGTGAGCACAACAGAAGTGGAGGCGATTTTGCATCCAGAGAAGGGTGTCGCTGACGCAACTGTTTACGGAGTCACAGTACCACGTGAGTTTCAAAGTTAACATAGGTATCATTCCAAGATTTGGAAATTTCGTTATAAGACTCGCGAAAAGAACTTCCACATGTAGTTCTAGTTAACTCACGCCTTTTGCCAAGGAATGATGGAAAGCGGAAGATTTTTCACTTGAGTGGTGTGTTGTTGGTTTGCTGACTTTCTTCTCAATATCTGAAGAGATCTGTTCCAGGACGTGTTTAAGTCGTTATTAATCACACGTTTAATACTAGTTGGCTAGCAGAACAGGAATGTTGAAGATATTCTCAGCCTAGGTTATCCAGGAGATCAGGAGAAATTGGAAATTAACCCTCTTCTCTTCGTTATCCCGAAATTGTAACCAGCCACTGTAGCGCGTTAAGCCATTGTTGAGCCATTAGGTTTTTCCATACATAAGACTAAATTTTCTAACCGTTTTTGTCTACTGCCTACTCTTTTTGATGGCAGGGTATATTGCGAAATACCAGAGTTTTGCAAATATCTCAGCTTCATTAAAGTTATATTTCGCAATATACCCTGCCATCAAAAAGAGTAGGCAGTAGACAAAAACGGTTAAAATTGTGATTACAACTAAAGCCTCAGCTTAACTGGGTTCATTGCCGATTTGTGCTCCCCAGATCAATCCCGCTGTTGGGTGATTGCTGATGGCAAAAGATCGATAGATCTAGCTGAGAGACAGGCAAAACAAAGGACCCGCATGGTGTGGTGGTGAACGCGTTACTCCCCGGAAAGGACAATAGCGCGTTCGTTCCCCACCATAGACACCTGCGGTCCAGAGTTTTGCAAATATCTCAGCTTCATTAAACTAAATTTTCTGTTTTATCCATTAAGTTTCCTCAAGTCCATATATTACTTCCATTTATATATGATCAAGAAATTTGCGAAATCCACGGAAGGTTTAGCTTTTTAACTGTTGTTTCTAGACGAAATGCTTTTGTTCACTACTGTCACCTCATTATTGGTAGGAAACATGGATATTCGCTCTCGAGAGCGAATACAGGATAAATTTCATGTGATCGCATTACAGAAAACAAAAATCAAGAAGACCAACATACGCCAACTTAACAACGAAATAATCAGAAGATGGTGCCTACTTGACACATCGGTAGTCCCGTCATTCTGTACTGGTTCTGATCACCGCCTTCTTCGCGCGAAGATCCGATTCAGCCGCAAGCTGGAAAAGAACTCTCTTGATCAACCACGTGGAAAAAGTCTAGCTGTATATGACGAGAACATTCTGAACGAAGTCCTATCCAAACGTGACTGGCAGATTAAAGAAGACCCGACCGAAGACTACAAGCTGCTTGTCGAAGGACTGAAAAGCTGTGCCGAATCCGCTTCAGTTCCTCAGACAAGAAGATCGGACCGCATCTCCACCACTACTAAAGAGTTGCTCGAAAACAGAAGGAAACTGAGGCTTGATCCCACTGCAACACGCTTAGCGCAGCTAGTAATAAATGCCAGCTGCAGAAGAGCTCTGCAGGAAGATCTACAGCGGTACAAGCAGAAGAAACTACTGGAAGCAGCAGAGAAATGCCCCGAACCTATTCATTATAACCGATGATAGTAGACCACTATCTTAGACCAGAAGAAATCCATTGTTTGCTTGTATATATAATGCATATGTATATAAGAGGACAAAATGATGAAGCTCTCAGCGTTGATCAATCCCTGAGGGATGCGCCGTGCATTCGACTTCATTAAGCATCGTTGGAGGTGATTGAATGCATATCTGGCCTTTGCAATGACTCGCGGTGGACTACCGATGTATCAAGCCAATGCTTCTATCTTCCCAGACAAGTATGGTACCAATTTGGAGACCCCGGAGGGATGGAAGGCTTGGTGGGCCATGGGCGCGGCGATCGATTCCACGTGTGCGTTGCACGGCGCCTCCGACCACCGCGCCACATGCACCACTTAAATATATATATATATATAATATATGAAAATACAGGTGTATACCGAAGAATTTTAGAACCCTACTTTCTGGTTACTCCTATTTTAATGTAGAAATACCCCACAACTTTAATAGAAATCCTCGAAGCGTTGCTTGTTCTATTTCTGGTCGGCCAAGGTCTCACTTTTTCCAAAATTTCCAAAAGAAAACTGAAGGTAAATTTGAAAGGCTAGAAGAGAAAGTAGGTTTATCCCGCAACTTTTCTAGTGGTCATTTTCCTTACCACTTTAAAAAGTACCGAAATCGACTTCATGTGCTATAAACTATAACAAAAGACGACTTTGAATCCTCCTCATTTGCTTTCGACCTTTTGAAGTGGTCGTATTGACATGAAAGTCTGACTGATATAGGTCGAGAAGGTCGTGCGGGAATGGCAGCAATTGTTCGGACGAGTGACAGTAATGCTACAAGTGACGACGAATTCATTGAGAGAATTGGAAGTCGTCTAGCAGCCAGCTTAGCACCATACGCATTGCCACAGTTCATTCGCCTTTGCCAGAATGTTGATCGGACTGGTAATTCCTTTCATCATTTTCCTTCATACCTTCTGTCTAATTCAGAAGTTTTCGGTGAATAAGCCAGATCCTGAGTATGAACCCAGAGCGACTATGACCAGATTTTATCTCCATGTGTTAACCTGTTTTTCAATTCACTCTCATTTCACTCTAGTTGATTTCACAGTTCATTCCACAGCGTTCATAGAATTAGTCGAAAAACGCTGGGCACTATTTGATAGGGAAATCCTTTCCCGTTAGCTCAGAAACGACAATTTTTTTTCTCAGCGCTGAAAATAATATCCCTGTACTGAATGACCAAACTAGGACTAACAGTCTCACCATTCACAACTTTGAGCGAACTCAACCTCATCCTGAAAGTATTGGATTCGGGAATAGTAGACATTCATCTTCTTAAAACTATGTTTATAGGGACGTTCAAATTGGTGAAAACGAATCTGCAAAAACTCGGCTACAAGTTAGACATACCGGACAATAAAGTGTACATTTACAATACCAAACTACAATGTTATGAACGTTTAACCGAGGACAGCGTCAGCAAATTACAGCTCGGAATGTACCCACTGTAGGGTACATAACACTTATCCAGAAGTGTTCTCGATTGTACCGTTTCCTTGGTCAAATGATGTAGTTTACGATATATAGGACTTCTCATCTCTTTGTTCACACGTCAGATTGTTTTTTTAAATAGCACATCCGAAAAAATTCTAGTGCCTTAGTTATCTACTGGTTAGCACAAAAGCTCAGAGGTAATTCTTACCTATAAATTATTGTTGTGACTGTTGCTTTGCTTTACGTTTTTTTTTCATGAGTAAGTCATTCATTTGGTCAACTAATTCCTTTTTTTAACACTTCAAGCCACAACCTTGTGGAGCTTCTCTGTTTGACCTCGTCTTTCATTAGATGAATATACTTGTAAATGTCGATATTTTTATCCATGAAATGCATTTATTAAATGAGGACTTTTATGGCTAAGCAAAACTATATCGGACGGTAGGGTATCTCGTCGACCATTCAAATAACACCATCCTTGAGATTTGCAGGCAGGGCTTGTTCTGAAATCCCTACTTTGCTGGCTTTAAAAAGACAAAACAGAAAAGGTCAAGGCGTTAATGATGGAATATGGGAGCTCAACTCGTAATAACTGAAGCATTATTAATTCGATGTTTTATTTCAATAAGCAGACACAAGGTTGCTATTATAGAATTTATTAGGATACAATAGCTGACGTTTCGGCGGTTTGGCCTTCTTCAGAGCCTGGAAAGGTCAAATTGAGATGCGATCTACTCAGGCAAACACTTTCATAACCCTAGCACACCTAGTCGATTAATCTAAATTAAAACCAAACACTCCACTGGGCGCGCATAGGATGCAGGAACATAACAGAGATTTTGAAGTAGGAGTGACTATCCTCAATCACGAATCGAAAACATCAGCACGTAAAACTCTTGAAGCGTTTTGGATAAATTCCAAAAATTCGAAAATGAACCGCAAAGAGGAATGTCTTGTCATCACGCGTGACCTGGCGCCATACCTCAGGCTAATCCAATGACACCTGACACAGGCACAATCTTCGCCCATGTAGTACTCAGTGCGGCTGCTATCCACCAAATAACTTAGATACTTACAAGAAATAGACGGTAGGTGTTTAAATGAAGCTGTTTCTTATGCGAATGCAAATTTATTTGTTAAGTTTTATCTGCTAGAGTTATGAAAGTGTTTGGCTGAGTAGATCGCATCTCAATTTGACCTCTTCAGGATCTGAAAAAGGCGAAACCGCCGAAACGTCAGCTGTTGTATCCTAATAAATTCTATAACAACCTCGTATCTGCTTATTAAAATAAAACATCGAATTATCAATCAATGCCGAGGTTAACAGAAAGTCGGTCCTTGGAAAGCATCATTACATTATTTTTCCCAATCAAGTATTAAACTGCTCCCACAAGAACTTAAATAATAAAAAATGGAAGCTGCTTACCAATTTGTTTAGGGGGTTCCAGATGTAGATTCTCCATTATATGTACAAATTCATCCTCAGACTTTGTTAATCTTGGGTTGAGACGTTTCTCTTCATCGATCTAGAATTTCATAGAGCTCACAAAGTTGGTATTGGCAAGCATGATTTAATGTAAATCTCCCTTTCTTTTCAGCCAGAACAGTTTATGGGTCATAATCCTAATTAACACCCGGTGGGTTTGTCTTGTTTTGAAGATCTAACAACTAGTTATTCGTTCAGTATGTTCTTGCTGTATTGTAGAAACATGTCCCCTAACAGGAAATCCTTTCATGGGTTATCTCGCATGTTACTCTGAAAGTGGTTTTTTTTGCATGTTGAAGTTAAAATTAAGTTGTTAGCTATCGTTCGTTTATAAATAACGTTTGAACCAACGATAATGGAGTTACACGCCATTAAACTCAAAAACCTTGAATCCTTACGTAGTTGTCTACAAAATTAGTTATTGCTTTAATACTGGGTAGGCTTCTCAAAAACATTATCGATGTGTATGGAAAGGGGCGCATTTATGGAAAGGGATACACTAACCCAGAAAACAGCGAGGCATTTGCAGAAAGGATTTTTATAAAAATGATGACCCATTACTATAGATTTTCAGTTGACTTTTCTAGCGGGCTCTTGGAAGTCATCCAAAACGCAACCAACAAAATTCATACAAATTCGCTGAGTGGATCAGCTGGATGCTAAGAATGGTGCATAGTCGCTCCAACTAAACTGTACACATTCATAAACTCAAGTCACTTGCTCAATATCAAGTGTTGAGAACCTCAAAGGAAGAAGGAACATATGAATTCTCCACATACTGATGTTTGAAGAAGTCCGTTGTAATTGTGGCCAACATATACCACAAAATCATCCGGAAGTGTAAAAATTTTTTCCCATATCGAATGGTATAATGTGCGAGGGTTTCCTAAAATGCATGTCTTCAGTGCCAGTTCCCATTCAAGAAAAGCAAGTAGTATTGAACACTGCTAGTCTATTGAACCTGTGTCTTCTTCAAAAATTGGGTTCCATTAAAATATCGTTGAAGATATCACTATATGATTCATTTACGACAGTTTATTTCTCTTATGGTTAAATAAAGTAGGGGTGCGTGTAGCACAGTAATCGGAGGCGCCCTGCAAAATACATGGGGTCGATCCCCGCGCTCCAAGCCCATCAAGCTTTCCATCCCTCATGGGTCGGAAAATTGGTATCGACGATACATGGATAGGCCACCACGAATCATTGTAGAGGCTAGATATGCATTCATTCACCTCTAACGATGCTTAATGAAGTCGACTGCATGGCACATCCCTCAGGGATTGATCAACGCCGAAAGCCTCATTGCTTTTTTTATTGGCAAGTAAATAAAAATATAAATAGATTTCATATTTGTTTTAAAAAAAACCAATTTAATAGAAGGAATAAAGACGATACGGGATTTCAAGAACTAAAGCACTTGAACATTTGGAGAATCCACAACTTACTGAGAATTCGTTAGATCACCTTACCACATTCGCAACATTACTGCTTCTTCAACTACCGCTAGTTGTTTGATAACTACAGGACGTGAGAAGTTTTAGATTTAATAGGCTTCTCAAAAGAACTATACTACATAGAGACTACGAGTAGCCTTCAAAGAATGCTACTTGTATTAAAGTCTCTTAGTTTTTTTAAGGTCGCACGAGTTTCCTTCTGATTTAAGAGTCTTCTGAGATCCGAGTCTTCGAAAAGCTGACGACGATTTTAGAATCCTTTACGCAAACAGAACACGAAGCCTTGTACTCCCCAGTTCTTGGTTTGCTCCACTTCATGTTATCTATTTTACATCAGTTTTTTTTTATTAATCTAACCAATTCTTTATGTGTCGAAGTTCTCCAAAAGCTAACCTTGTTGAAAATCTGTTCTTCCACAGGCTCTTATTAGTAGCGCATCACCAGTGAACACCATTCGATGAGCATGGGACACATAGCTGACGCAGCCTAAAACTAATTAATTGAGAATGATACCTGCGAAATTATTTTGCCATACTGTTCTTTGCACAAACGTTTCTCCGCTTCCATCATTCCCTCCTCAGCATTGTCGTATTACATCAACTTTAGGAACCAAAGCCATCTAGATCGATAAAACCGGAGAGTACCGTCTGTATGTCCAGGTGTGGTGCGCACTTCAAGGCTTTCATGACCAAATTTGATCTTATCACCGTCTTTGACAAAATGATCAGCTTTACCGCCTGAATGCACCGATAACACCGACTTCATACCAGGAAATGCCTAAATAAATGTAGAGCGCTTGGTTGAAGTAAGATGAAGGCCACCGTAGACTTTATATTGGTCTGACCTCTGGTTTTCCTTTACCGTTTTCCGCCATTCACCTATTTACTATGACTTTTCGGGTCATGTAACTTGTTATCTATGAAAAAAAACCTAGTCCGTTGGTTTTTCACTTACTACTTGCAAAGTCTAGCGTGGCTAGCTGACCTGATTCACAAAAATTCTAACGCTTTGTGGGTCTAGTGATTAGTAGCTCAAAATATACTCACCTGCTGATCATATACACGAAAGAGCGCATACTCAACAGGAACAGAACAACAAGAAAAGGGAACAGGAAAAAGATCACTGATAAAAAAATAGAGTATTCAAATCTTACACTTTTTAAAACACCAGTGCCTGTGATGTGGTCAGCGTGCACATGGGTATTCAGTCCGTAGATTAAATCCAAATGAAGATCTCGAATAATCTGAAGACTTCATGTAAAAACTAACAACATCAAAACACTACTCACGCATACTGAGATATCAAACAACAATTACTTTCTTTCAAGAATAAATGGAAGAGGAATCATAATTTCCTGCTCCCAATAACTTGGGAAAAAGTGACCCTCCATCTCGCTAATGAAGAGTAACTAATTTTGCTTTCATCAAATAATCTCATACGCAAAGCGCCAAGCATTCGACTTCATTAAGTATCGTTGGAGGTGATGGAATGCATATCTGGCCTTTATAATGATTCGCGGTAGCCTACCGATGTATCGAGCCAGTGCTGCTATCCTCCCAAGTAAATCTGGTACCAATCTCCTGACCCAGGATGGATGGTAGGCTAGATGAACATTGAGAGCACGAAGATCGATCCCATGTGTATTGCGGGGCGCCTCCAACGATTTCGCCATACGCACCGTATAATAAGAATAAGTAAAAGAAGAGCTCTAACCTGAGCATCTCTATGAGCTGTTTCCATGACAGGATCGATAATGACTGCTTTCCTCGTGGCACCACATCCCAGAATGTAGGTATAGGTAGAAGAGGCATATTCTATCATCTACATTTTTCAAACAAACATTTAAAAGGGAAAGTTAAAATGAAATGATAGATTTGACTTAATGACACAAACCTGCCGGAAGATAAGGGAATGGGCACGCATCGTCTTCTTTTCAGACCTAACTGAAAAAATAAAGTGACTAGAAATTGAAGCAGACGGACTTCTTAAGTTCTTAAAAACGGAGATGTACAAAGCAATGAACTTCAATGAATAGTTCTCTTCTGACGATCACACTTTTTAACGACGAACTAACTGGTAATTTTGGTACAAACAGGAAAAGAACAAGTAAGAGTACAGTTAGACACTAAACGACTAGGGCTGCCCGACCGCCACACTAAAAAAGAGCAGAATGTAAGTATTCCTAACAAAACCCTCATGTTCCTGATATTCGAGTCCTCGAAACCACGATGTCACGGCTTCATGGACTTTTTAGAAGTTAAGTCTTTCAAAAGACCGTAAATGTGTCTCCCATCAGCTAGTGATTTGAACAGCGATCAGAACATAAAACTACCATTAGTTGAACAATCACAATCAAACAAGCAGGACTAGAGTTATCCACAAAAAGACTGGCACTCCGTCAAATTGCACTTCCCGATATTTTCTACGGCAAGGTCTTCTTCGAGTTTTGAAAACCATGACGTCATTGTTTTATGGACTCAAACGTCTAAGTCTCTCTCTAAGAGTCTAAGATATAAAGAATTCGGTCTTTAAAACAACTTTAAAAGTATCCCCAGTCAGTCAATGATTTGATCAGTGCTCAGAACATAAGAATTACCACTAGTTAAACAGCGAAAGGAATGAATAGCACATAAATACAATACGCCAGCAAAAATCAAAACATATCTTTAGCCCTGGGGACAAAGGATGATTGGTTTAGCCTTTGATGATGCTCATAGTATTAAGGAACATGAAAAAGTACAAAAAGATCGAAAGAAAAACCGATCTACTGATTAGGAATGCTCGGAGGGAATCCCTAGAAAAACAAGGCGTTGACAAATAACTTGCGGGGCCACCGCCAACAGCGAAACCAGTCGTACTGGTGCGAAATCGATCGATTCATGTGTACCATTACAGTGGAAGCTATGGCGACAACACTGAAGAATCCTTCCTTTCCGGAACTTATCGTGACTCATTGGATTTTCTCAATGATTCTAACCTCCGTTCTATATGTCAGATAGTCGAAAGTAAAGTGGCCCGGACAGAACACGTCTGAAAGGCAACCAATAGTCAAGAGCTGTTAATGACTGCATACCTCGGGATGTACTGCGGAAAGGCCACCGACTCGATGGTCAGAGTTTTTCATGAGTACCCTAGAACAATGTTCAACGAGTCCCTATAATGAGCATATTCCACTGGGTACTTTCGCACGCGACAGGGGGAAACAGAAGATTGACTGACCGGACGAGTGATGATATAAAATCAAACACTAGTCAAAGGAAAGGAATCGCGATCGATTTCGAGAAGAAAAGTCTTGGGGAAAGATTGGCTTATGACTGAGCTTCCTTCTGAAGAAATCTGTGCTAGTAGAAAACGCATGGAGACCGATTGCTTCAGTTCAGTACACAAGTACCTTTGGATGTCTCCGTTTGGTCTACCTATGTCGAGTGCCAAAACCGCGACAGAAACCCTGTACAAATGAATAATCTGATATAAAACATATTAAAAGTCCAAGGAAGATAAACAGATAAGGGATTTTACGAAAACTTACAATGAAGATTTCTAAACGGACATGAAGCCAGCAGATAGTTCAAATGAAAATCGTTTAAAAAATTACCTTATAATCAGTATTGCTCCACCTAAGACCAGAGATTGTATTTTGAGAGCGAACGCAGATTTTATGGTTGCATATAGCGCAACCGTAGATGTGCTCTGCGATAAACACGTGGTGCATGGTTCGATCACTAGACCAGACGAAGAGAAGCCCTCCATCCTTTCGGTACAAACTCGATATGGAAGAACAAGGATGCAGACTTCATACATTGGTGAACAAATGTAATACGGGCTGGGGGTGTATTCAATCACCTCTAACAATGCTTAATGAAGTCAAATGCATGGGGATCTCTCAGAGATTGATCCCTGCTGGAAGCTTCATCTTTTGTTCCTTTATTTGGATTTGTGGGAGTCGTTTATACAACAGACATTTGTTCATCAACAGCTTGTAGAAGATCATTACCTCATTATCGTGAAGGCAACAGCTTTACTGTAAATCCAGTATTCAGACAGAATTCTCTAGAACTTTCATAATACCCCGGATTCAGAAACGGTGTACGTCCCTCTTTGTAGCTACAGCGTTTCTTGATCATTATGATAGTCAGCAATTTAGGAAGAGAGGTTTCCTTCATTGTCAGTTCTATCGAGCCATTGTCGATAATTGGTGTAGAGTTCGGTTCCACTAAACGATCAGATAACATTGTAGTAGAAAAGTCATGCATTATATTGAAATGTTTGATGGATAAAGTGGAAACAAAACATAATACAGTACTTAATTGGCTACGTAGAGGGCTTGTCGTCATGGTGGCCTTGGCTCTAGCCCAATTTCCGTTAATTTCTCTCTCGCTCGATCGTCGTCCATGGTTGTGGTCTGACCTGAACATGGTGACGTTCGCTAGGCCCATTCCGTAATATTGAAATCGTTGCCATCTGTGAGTACAGACGGTTGACGTTGGTCACGAACAAGCCCACTTATTCTTTGGATAGTCTTCCAGAAGGGCACGTCCATTTTCTTGGGTTTCGCTTAGCTCAAGGAGCCTAGGAGACACCTGCATTTTCTTGGAGTCCACTTCACTGTTGTTTTCGTCCATTTGTCATCCGTTCTTCTCATTATGTGACATATTAATCGCAGACCAAAAGCGAGCTTTGCTTCCTTGATATGCAGGTGGATCCAGGACATGAACTCCCTGTTTCTGCTGCGCTGGTTTGACAAAACCTGTATTTATGAGGAGATATCCATGTAAGAGTGCGTGGGTGTGTTCTGTTCTAGGTGACTCGTTTTCTGCGAGTCAGTTCGGCCAAAAGCCTGCAATCAAGTGAGAGGGAAGTATATGGGAGGCGGTTAGAAGTCGTGTCCAACAAAAAAGCTTCCCGTCCACTTTTTTAAAGATCGGCGAGCTACCCATAAGCATGCTCACCCCATGTTCAGAGTTCAGCAAGATCAACGGCTTAACACAATAAAATAAGGGCCTCATTTTTCTTCTTCCCAAAGGGATTCCGGCACAGAAATGTTAGGTAGAGCTAATACTAAGAGACTGCTGAAATCTCTGGACCATTCTAGGCTGCATATGTCGCAAAGTAGTGGAGTTACGATATGTACCTAGAATGCGCGCTCAATTGCACCTCAGTCCTCGCCAGAGGACTTGATCATGCAAGAAAGAAGGATAAGGTGCGACATGTGATAAGGACTAGACTGAGAGTAGACTCTGCCCATTCAACGTCGTCTATAACAATAGAGGACAACTGTTCCTCAGAACATGCGACAATGGAGAAATCGAAGGCGTCGTCGTCCGCGTCAACACGAGTTTGGCCACGAACATCGATTCATTCGAACAACTTAGAACCCGAATCGGACGTTTACGATTAAAAAGATGCGGATCAATTCCGGCTTTCACAGTCTTCGCCGTTTACGCACCGACAACAAACTATGATGAAAACGAATAAAAAAAAAACGTCTTCTATACACTTGGAGAAGCTACGCAGAGATGACCCTACATTCTTCAAGGCTAACGTGGGAGATTTTATTGCTATGATGGGACTTAGAAAAACTTCTGAAGAACGCCACATTGGTACCACAGTTTAGAAAGGAACGATTACGGTGAGCTGTCTCAGTTTATCATGACGACTAAGACCATTCATGGTAACTCGCAATATCAGAAACGTCACTCTCAACGACGGACGTGGGAGTCTCCCAGTGGAGAGTGCCATGACGAAATAGACAACATCAAAAATTGTAAATCGAAGGTTTTGCCTAACTGATGTCAATTTTGTCCCAAAATTTTACAAGGGATCAGTCTACCGCCTATTTCTTGATAGATTTCATTTCTCGCAGAAAGGAGAAAAAAGGATCGTCGAGTGGACGATGGACAACCATAAGAACAGGCATTGTTTCGAAAATGATTTAGCACGAATGACCATATACACTCGATAATAAGATTCACAGAAGTATTCCGAGAAACGTTTGTCAGAGTTCTACAAATTTAAGGAGAGCTTTCAACTCAAATGAGGTAAAAGCATTCATGGAAGCTCTGGGCAGGCAGGGAGTCCCTACTCAGTATATAAAGATCCTTCGTGAGCTTTATAAAAATTCCACAACTGAAATATCACCATTTTATGACGATATCAACGAGTTTTCAAGAGCATAGAGGATGTAGTGAAGAGAATAAAGAACACCTGACTCCTTGCCCACCTTTTCGACTCCACGATTCCTCCTGTCGTAACGCATGAGTCATAAACCCCGTCGTAAACTAAGCAAGACGAAAGATCACTCAGCGTTATTGGAATCACGCAAATGAGGGAATAGAACCGAAGCTCCGACCTCCGCCAACGATGAAAAGTCAAAGATGGCATTCTATACGTAATGCGTATGAATGATAACCGATGGACAAGAGCCTTTAGTGACTAGATTCCTCGGGATGTTAGACGTGCCGCTGGAAGACCACCGACCCGATGGTCAGAGTTTTTCACTAGAACCCTAGAAAAAAGATATGGTGGTGAACCAGTCTCTGGAGCGAATAGGACCCACTGGGCTTCCGTTGCACGCGATATAGAGAAATGGAATGTTCACTGGAGCTCGCTCGAGGGAACGATCTATGAGACCACAGATGATGCAGCTGAAACGTGTGTCCACTCCTTGCTAATCATGTGACTTCATTATTCACTGTAGTGTGGCAGTAATTGGCGATATTTTGTCACCTTGCTGCACCTTTTTGTATGGTGGGCAATCGGTGAAAAAGCTGTATATTTGTGTGCAGTCCCGATGAGTGTCTGTAATTATTCGCACATAGAACTGGTTCATTCCTTGGGCCAAAAGCGCTGAATGTATCCGATTCGACGCTGTCAAATGCCGTTTGGTAGTCGATAATGGTTAGGAAAAATGGGCAGATGATGTTCCCTGGTAGATTTCTATGACCAATGGTACGGTTTGGATGTGGTCCCCGCAGCAGAATCCTTCTTGGAACCTCCTTGCTCAAATGATTATGCTTCATCCGAGGAAATCGATGTCTGCAAAAGGTTAATCTCCGTGAACAGCTTCTAAAGTACACTCAACAAGCATATTGGACGGTGGTTACGAAGATCACTTCGGTCAATCTTCTTGGATGCGAGGTCATGCACTGGTCTGTTGTTCTTCTACATCTGAACGTAAGATGTCATATGGGCTGAGAGGAGTACATATACTTCCTAACTTCCAACTCTCAGAAAGTTGGTGATGATATTATCAGGTCCTACAGCTGTGTCCCTCACCACACTTTCTATCGCAACTCGAGTTTCAGACGGCAGAATCCCGGGGTGGTTTTCACCAGTGGGAATTTCGGGGTCTTAGATAGGGATTGTGGGGCCGAAAAGATTGGTACAGAATCCGTCCATTACCAGTTCCAAACCATGGCTACATTTAGTGATAGCCAGATCTGCACTCGTCAGGGTGGAGAGCGGAACATTACAGCTACAAAAATCCATTCGGCACCTCTTCATATTGTATCGTTTTTGGGTTGCTTCCAATAACTTTTCAGCCGTAGAACGCGTCGGTTCTCTCTGTTGAGCTGTACAAGTTGTTGTGTAACAGTTCATGATGCCGACTTTATTTTAACACGCAAGTTGAGGACAAAGAATGGTTAAGTGCGGTGATAGGGTTTTGCATGAGTTTGCCAGATGAGAAATAAATTGGAGTATGACAAAGCGAACTTCTCCAACACTTCGTAACGGAATTTTCCCTCGACGAATGACAACAGTTCCTTCAACTAATTGGCGAATGTCGCATTTCCTGCTTTTCGTCCTTTGTAGGGTGTTCACAGGGAATTTGATCCAATCGGAGGTCTCAAAAAGAGCGTGAAGGCCTGCGTCTGAAGAAGCTGTTCTGGCGTCAGTAAGAAGTAAGTAGTAAGAAGCAGTCTCTATGACGCGTTGAAGACGTGCTCGTTTTGTCCGTTTCCAAAGCCGAGATTTAATTGCCTCTCACTGGTTGTCTAATGACCCCATGTCGTAGATGGAAGCGAACAGTGTGCGGAGTGCCGTCAGCAGCAATCACCCGTCAACAGGATTGATCTGCAGAGCCCAAATCGGTATTGATTCCAGTTAAGCTGAGGCCATAGTTAAGATTTACAATGTCCACTTTTTCTTTACTGCCTTTTACATATCAATAGAACTAGCTGAGAGACAGGCGAAACGAAGGACTCGCATGGAGTGGTAGTGAACGCGTTACTTCCCGGAAACGACAATAGCACGTTCGTTCCCCACCGCAGACACTTGCGGTCCGATGTTTTGCAAATATCTCAGTATCGTTGTGGTTGTTTCACGAATAATACCCTGCCGTGAATACTTGTAGAAGGCAGTAAATAAAAAGTCGACATTGGAAATTCATCATTATCTTAGGTCATAATAAACATTAACAATTACAATAGAAGCTTTTCGAACCTACAGATCTCAGTCGATCAGAAACAAAGTCTTCCTGCCAGACTTGAGGGAATTCCGATTTTCTAGAGCTTATAACATATATTTCTTCCGTCATTTTTGGTTGAAGGCTCATAAAGCGAAAGCAAATGAATAAGAGGAATTTTATCCAGTACAATTGTTCTTCACACAAGATGCGATTGCGTGGAAGATCACATTAGGGACACAAAGCAAGGCCTCTTATATTTAGATGGTTAGATCATTTGATTCTGAAATCCTTTAGTTATCCAAAATTATCGAAAATTGCCGAAAAACTAGTTTCATAGAAGAAAGCTTGTTGCCGGAAAACCACTGTCAATGAGTGGCGATAGAGCAGTGAAGTGATCCCATTTATTAATCCACGACAAATCAGGCCGACAACGCTTCATCCTCCCATTGTACGGTGCCGCTAAACTGGTGCCAAACTTCCCTAAAACAAGCTAACTTACCCTAATCCACATTGGAACTCCCTAATACTGCTTTCACCGGACTCCATGAGCAATCAGTTCGACCATCATTCAACGAGATTCTTGAAGAAGAGAAGAAAACCCTCAAGCAGAAACCTAAACCAAGCAAACAGAAAGTACAAAAACCTTTGTGGGTGGTGGATGTGAGTTAAGGAATAGAATGCAAGAAGTGTTTGGATCAGCAGTGTAATATATGTGGTGTCGACTCACATAACAGTCAAATACTTAAATACTTGGACTGTTCGTCCTCACTGGTTGTGCGTACCCCAGTACAATCTCCATTTTCCGGAGTTTTGCGTCTTTAGCAATTGTGGTTCTTTGGAGCGCCGAGGTCAGCCTGGCCAAAGTCTGCTCAAGGTTACGTTATCACTACAGGTAGTCGCCGCCATTGTGGATCGGAGGGAGATTTGGCACCATACGACTAGTTTGATACCAGAACGGTGATGGATCCTGGTATTGGCTTACTCTTAGCTATGCTTCTTGATGAAAACGTCGGACTTCTTCTCAGCATGGGAGATCCAGCCGGGAAGATGAATACTCCGCTGGTCCTACACCCAAAGACACCCAGCCACGATGAGGCTGTAAACCGTTGGGAGAGACACTCAAATAACTTTAATAATAATCTTAACCTTTTTATTTACTGCCTATACTTTTTAATGGCAGCATATATATATATATATATATTATATTACTGTTACTATATGATTACTATAGTGAGCTATAGCTATAGCACCATATATTTATTTATTCTTGTTTACATGGCTAGTCATCACAACTGCTCTACAGATACGGGCACTTCTTGCATTCAATTCGTTTCTTCGCACCCAACATCCACCATGCTCTTCGAACATTTCGCGTGCTTTTTCACCTACTGGCTGTGGTTTTCGTCTTCTTTACGAGTGTCGTAGAATGCCGGTCGAGCCACTTCTCCTTGCAATCATGCAGATATCCTGGCGAAGGCGTTCACATGTGGATTGGAGGAGAACGTAGAGGCGAAGGTCGAACTAGCGCATTGGTTTGTTGATCGACCGTATCACTAGCCATTGCACTGTCACAACCCCACTGTGTTGATAGTATGATAGTAATAGTGGTTTTATTTCGCTACGTTCAAGCTTATCTAATACCTACTGCTGCAGGATTGATTATCTGTTGATAAACAAATTCTTATCAACGGACAATCATTATCAACAGCAACCGAATTGTATAAAAGAGCGCTGCCGAGTGAGGTTGTCTCATTTTACAAAAAACAGCGGCTGGGTGAGATTTTAAGGGTTATATTTGTATTATTTGCTAATTTATCTTGCCTTACATGACCCTTCATCATATTTATTGTGCGGACTCCTGCAATTCTTCATTCCGATCCTTTCTCCACACCACCATCCATGATGCTATTCTTGGTTGATAATTTTTTGTCTGTGTCACGAATGACATTGAATAGGAGACAAGGTAAAGCCAGTTCCTGGGTAGGTTGGGCAGCCCGTACGATGAACGAGAGAACTACCACTGCGCTACCACTGTTAGATGTATTGAATTCTTAAGTAAATGCACAGTGTCGAAGCTAAAGTGACTGAAGGATTGCGGAGATGTGCAGACGTGACTGACCAGGCATGAACGTGATAGAACCTTAGTAGGTCGATCATCAATGAAAACACTGTACTTTCACTTCTTGCGTGCGTCACAACGGAGCTAACGCCTCGCCTTCTTCTTAGACGATTTTCGACTACCAGGTTTGGCTGTTTTACGCTGGAGCGTTGCGCTATATTTGCGACGAAGAGTGTGGATACTAGTGGGGAGAAGTGTGTGGATATTTAGATGACCCTTCTCCAAATGTCGAGCAGCCCAACAATTGCTCTATTTATTCCATGTATGCTGTTATTGCCTTGCAACATATTATTCGTAAGTTCACTAGTTCGGCTGCTGTCTGGAGATTTGTTATCCTTTCTCTTGGGTAACATTGTGCATACTAGTCGGAGCCGTACCAGAACATCCCCAGACCTTCGTCATAGACAGCCACTAGCTTTTATGGTTTGGAAAGAGGTACGCCACGCTGGATGAGAAGGGATGAAGCTCTTCATGTTGATCAATTCCTGAAGCTGCGTTATCCACTCGGCCGCATCGTTAGATGTGATCGAGTGCATATCTGGCCTACGCAATGACTTGACCGATGTACTGAACCAGTGTTGCTATCCTCCTATACGTCTGGTACCAATTTGCATACTCACGCTGGTACGTGGATTGTTCCAGAGGGCGATTCCTATGACGGGTAGCGAATACCGGTGTTAGTCGATCAACTGCTAGAAGACGATAAAACAAGTCAATAACAAGTCATAACAAGTCAAAACTAGGAAGCGGTAGGAACGAATGAGTGCTCGAGGCCGGATTCACTCATCAGCTAAATAAGCATGTTCTGACGAATTCTACATTCACCTTTCAACTTCCAATTAGCAGGGGAGAAATGGCCACAGGGTTTGTCCAATTATCAACTTATGTATGATCGAAAAGAACTAGAGAAAAGGAGCTTAATAGTCGAAATTTGGAATAGTCCACAAAATGGCAACATTTGGATCTTTGTGATCTACGTTTAAGAAGGGGTTATCTTAGGGCTAAACCTACTCCTCAATGCTATACATTTTTCATGCTTTTTCCATCTTTCGATATGATTAATAGAAGAAATGATCCATGACCTACCTAACTGTGGGGCTCTTCTTTGAGTTTCATCAAAAGAAATAAGCTTCAATATCCTAATTCAAGCGATGGTGAATACCAGGATGAAAGCAGCACAACGTTTACTACAGAACCCCAGAAAACCCCGATAAACCCATGAGTATTCAGTATTTGTAAAGCAAACCAAAAAATACTTGGCTCTTGCTTAGCGCGCTCCATTCCGACTTTGCGAACAAAACGGCGCTCATTCAAAAGTTTTAAACATGGCGTCGGTTTCGTCTGGAATCAGGGCCTTGCGGAAGCGTTTTCGGTTTCTCAGTTCGTTCAGGTTTCTATTCATGATTTATGCATTGTATCCAATGCATTTTATAGTAGATAGCACTTTCAGTTCTTCAGTTTGCTCAAGTTTCCAATATGTTCTTCTTTGTGATTTGTGGATTCTGTTGGATGTTGTTTATTCCAAAAAGTACTTAATTTTCGCTTCTATGGACTCGCAATCGATTACAGATTCTCATCTGGTGCTGACCAAGTTTTTTTTGTCATGCTGTTAATTTCAGATTCGAAGTAGAACTAAATGTGAAATGTCGTCGTCGGCTAGAAAGTAAGTTGTGCTTTTTCAAATTTATCTTCTTTTCTGATAATATGAATAAAAAAAAACCACAGGGAGCGTAGGGTTGGGGCATAGCTTGCAGAAAGGGAAGGGTTATTCTAGGCGTTGGGTTATTATGTGGCTTGACAGAAGAGTATCCGCAAATCTGAATATCCATAAGATTATTTAAAGTTGATTGTGTTATCATTGTGTAGACTTTTGAGCATATAAGTGACATTCTTCTGAATGTCTTACAAAATTTGGAGATGAATGAACAACTTAAGCTCATAATGTCCCATGATCTATAAGTACTCACCTTGTCGTACGGCGAACCTTCGCGCTTGTCGGATTTTGAACGTTCACATACTCACCAGAAGTGCGTAATATATTTGTTCATACCTATAGGTATATAGGCTGAAGGAAAGTCGAAATGAAAAATCCGCATGGTGTGGTGGTGAACGCCTTAGACTCCGGAAAGCGTAGTGGCGTGTCCAGTCCTCACCACAGAGACCAGCAATCCGGAGTCAAGCAAATGTCTCAGTGTCGTTATGCTTACTTTTTCATACTTTTGCAGTGCACACTCACAACGCTTTGGCTTGGGTTATGATGCATATGTAATGGTACAATCTATAATAGTACAGTTCTAGGCGAGCGTATAGCGCATTTCATATGGGGTTAATTCCAGCTCCTCAGGCTCACCAAGCGTTCCGTCTCTCCGGACTCGGCAAATTGGCATCAGACTTGTCTGAGATGTTAGCAGCACTGACTCAATACATTGCTAGGCTAATGAGAGTCATTGTAACGGCCAAATATGCATTCACTCACGGCCAACGATGTTTGATGAAGTCGAATGCATGATGCATCCCTAAGAGAATGATCGTCGCCGAAAGCTTCATTCCTTTATCCTTTGTAGTCTTAAGAAGAAAACACAGATAGTACTTACTTTGTACAGATAGTACTTTTCACTTCGTTTGTGTCACATTTTAATGTTACAGGCGTGCTGCAACTCCAGGACAAAATAAAGTTCGTGAAGGTTGTAATCGTGCAAAACGGTCGTTGGATAACACAGATGCCGTGGAGGTTGTGTGCCGTCTGACTCCCTACTTTGGTCCTACGCCGTGTCTCACCGTTGTCGATGAAAACGTTGTAAGATGTGTTCCTCCGCCTGGTTTCCAAAGACGTGATGGTTCAAACTATGTGAGTTTATTTTTTAGTTTTTCCCATGGTTAACAGTGTTAACGAAGCGCATTGTTTATTTTTTGAAGTACTTTTGCTCAAGAAAACTCACTTTGCTGACGAATTTCCATCAGACGGACTTAGTTTGTTTCTATCAAAAGATTTATTTCTTTCCAAAAATTTTTCGACACTTTACTGTTTCCTTACCTTGCAGGCACCAAAAGACTTTGAATTCGGGTATGTTTTTGACGACACTGATCGTCAACAAGCAGTATTCGAACGCTGCACAATCGATCTCATAGAGCATTTATTGGCGGGCAAAAATGGCCTCCTCTTCACGTATGGAGTAAGTCGTTGCTTCTTTTATCGTACAGTCATCCACCTGGACATCTGCCTTTAGATTACTGGAAGTGGAAAGACATATACGATGACCGGCAAGCCTACCCCAGAGGAGACTGGTTTACTGCCTCGAGCTCTGGATGTTCTGTTCAACAGCATCGATAACAAAGCGGACCGTTGTGTGTTCTATCCAAATGGCCGAAATGGCTTTGCTATTCGTTCTAAACTTGAGGCTCACATTGCCAGAAAACAAGCCGAAATGGAACGTCTGCAGATAAGCAGTGAAATTGAACAGCGTTATGTGGAGAAAAGAGTGGTTGGTGTTTACCTTCTCCATTGCATGCTATGCCTTCCTAGGTTACAGCTACAGGTTAGGTTACTGGCACACTAGTTTGATACCAGAACGGTGATGGATCCTGGTATTGGCTTACTCTTAGCTATTCTTCTTGATTAAAACGTCGGACTTCTTCTCAGCATGGGAGATCCAGCCGGGAAGATGAATACTCCGCTGGTCCTACACCCAAAGACACCCAGCCACGATGAGGCTGTAAACCGTTGGGAGAGACACTCAAATAACTTTAATAATAATCTTAACCTTTTTATTTACTGCCTATACTTTTTAATGGCAGCGTATGTTGCGCAGTATAACTTCTATAATGCTGAGATATTTGCAAAACTCCGGGGCTATCAAAAGATTTATTTCTTTCCAAAAATTTTTCGACACTTTACTGTTTCCTTACCTTGCAGGCACCAAAAGACTTTGAATTCGGGTATGTTTTTGACGACACTGATCGTCAACAAGCAGTATTCGAACGCTGCACAATCGATCTCATAGAGCATTTATTGGCGGGCAAAAATGGCCTCCTCTTCACGTATGGAGTAAGTCGTTGCTTCTTTTATCGTACAGTCATCCACCTGGACATCTGCCTTTAGATTACTGGAAGTGGAAAGACATATACGATGACCGGCAAGCCTACCCCAGAGGAGACTGGTTTACTGCCTCGAGCTCTGGATGTTCTGTTCAACAGCATCGATAACAAAGCGGACCGTTGTGTGTTCTATCCAAATGGCCGAAATGGCTTTGCTATTCGTTCTAAACTTGAGGCTCACATTGCCAGAAAACAAGCCGAAATGGAACGTCTGCAGATAAGCAGTGAAATTGAACAGCGTTATGTGGAGAAAAGAGTGGTTGGTGTTTACCTTCTCCATTGCATGCTATGCCTTCCTAGGTTACAGCTACAGGTTAGGTTACTGGCACAACTTCAGGTTCCCGGATATAATGACGACTATGTCTGTGCCGTTTTCGTCTCCTACGTCGAAATATACAACAATTATTGCTATGATTTACTAGAAATGAAAAGGTTGTTGACTTAACTTTATTTTCATTGGTTTTCATTTTCTTAATCGTATTCCATGCTAATATTAAGCACCTTCACGAAACGTGATACCCGTGTGGACACCAACAATATGGTCTATGTAGAAGGTGCGAGGGAGATCGAGGTTGAAGACAGCGATGAAGCTCTCCAGTTGTTCTGCAAAGGTAATTCCTGTCGTTTCTTTGCGTCCGGTACAATTCTGGACACATTTCGTATTTCAACCTTTTCCATCAGTAGTAGTACTGACCTTGGAGTATTGAAGGTAGATGCTATCGTTCATGATTCAGGTGAAGAGCGACGACGAACAAGTGATACCATACTCAATAAGGAATCGTCTCGTTCTCATTCTGTTTTTACAATTCGTCTAGTGATGGCACCTTCTAGGGTCTGTTCAAACATTGTTGGTAGAAAATGTTAAACTAGAATTTATCCGGCAACCTTAATTTGGAATTCCAACTATATCTCAATTTAAGGAGGGCTCTTATCCTTTGCACCCTGCAGATGCCGACAGAATTATTGTTTCGCAGCTATCATTAGTGGATCTCGCAGGCAGCGAACGGTTGGTTTTAAGGGATTTCCAAATTTAGCCCACCGACTTTTGTCTGATAGTTCTATTTCAATATTTTATTTTAAAGTGCTAAAAGGACCAAAAATGTTGGTGATCGTCTTGCTGAAGCGGCATGTATCAACAAGAGCTTGATGGTTTTACGACAGTGCATTGACAAGCTACGGTAACCATTGATTTCGTTCGATGTTGATTCTTATGCAATTTCACCTTTGTCTTCTCATCGAATCGATGTGAGAATTTTCTGGAATTTGGGGTAAATGGATAGTTTTCTGCTCTTTCCAATTTCCCATACTATAGAAGGTGCCAACGTTTTGGAAGCGGCGAGCAGATTCCATACCGTGATGCGAAATTGACACTGCTTTTCAAGAATTTCTTCGAAGGATCTGGTAAAATACGGATGATCATTTGTGCAAATCCAAAGCCGGCGGATTTTGAGGAGAACTTGGTATGCTCTTTCTTTACCTTCCTAAAGTCTCCAGTCCAATGCTCTAAAATTCAACAACCTTACCTTTACTTTGACTCTTTAGAATGTCCTTGCTTTCGCTGAGGAGTCGCAAACGGTGCGCATAGCCCGTGCGGACGATCGCCTAGACACAATTGCGTCCTCAAGACCACCTGTACCACGTCGATTCTATTCATGTTGGAATTATGAGATCGACAACGTAATTGCTTCGTCTAACGTGCGCCATGTCAGCTCGAGCAGCATCTTACCCTCGGATTTCAATATCAAGGTAAGAATTTTCTTACGCACTTCATGCCTCGTGTTATGAATCGGTAACTTTTTCGGAACCAGTGCTTTCATTAGAGTTTTTCCGCAAGGTTTTTTTTCGCTTTTATCCATTCATTTCGGTTTTGTTGTTTAATTATTGGCTTGTTTCATCTTCATAGACCGTAAATAGGATTGAAACAACCATACATACGACGCGCAATCTCTTAGTCACTTAGTTAATGTCAATTATTTATGAAAATCTTTTTGAAACCGGCTACTAGAAGGTGGTACCGTGCACTTGGAAGAGATTTTGGGATACCCTTATTTTGCTTTTTTTATCTATTATATTTATCGATCTATTTATTCATTTTACATATTTTTCTTGAATATTATTGATGTTTTATGTGACACCCTGTAAGAGCGGCTCTATTATTTTTACTCTACCACGGTAGGGTTTAGCTTTTATGATTCTGTTTAAAGATAGAGAACTCTACAGAAGTACTTGTACTTGCTTTCGTTCTGTGCATATGAATACGTGCCACGTAGCAGTGTCTACATTTTGAAAGACTTTGTTGCAGGACTACAATGATTCTGCATCGATAGCTAAACTGAAGGAACGTTGTCTAGCTATGTCTCAGATTTCTATTCGTGAAAATCAGGACACTAGTTTACAAGGCATGCCTTTTAGCTCGCTAAGAACAACTGGAACTATTAAAGTCAATGAAGATTTTATAATAGCTGATTTTTTAGTACGGGATGGCGAACTTTTGTTGAGAAATGCATTGTGCCTGGCTGATTATAATAAATTAGAAATCGAACAATTACGCGCTCGTCTTAGGAATTGTGAGGAACAGAATGCATCGTATTCTGCAGAGAACAGGAAACTTAAGGTACTTATTTCCGCCAATGATTGAGGTCGAATTGGCTGGTCAGTTTATCTTTTTTAACAGAGTAGAGCTATTAATTTGTTTCGTTGTAGCGAGAAGTGCATTCTTTACGTGAGAGATTACAACGGTACGAAGAACAGGATGAGCAAATGCTCACAGTTGAAGAGCAGTTAAGACGCAGCGTTAAGGAAGAGAGATCTCGGGCCATGAGACAGGACCAGAAGTTGAAAGTGGTAAGACATAAGCTTAACATTAGTCTTATAATTTGATTAGATCTGCTTTCCATACCGTTGTTTTCGTCATTATTCTAGATCCATGACATCTGTGAGGCTGCATCTCCTTCTGTCGCCCAACTTCGAAGCAAATTTTCTGCGGGTGCTAGTATCCCATCTTCCAGTGTTGCTGTGGAAAAGGTCATAGTGTCAAAATGTTTACTTATGCTAATTAAAAGAAATAGTTGTCTCGACGGGCTCAATTATGCCTTTTTAGCGCAAAGTAACCACGGCTAACCAGATTGAAGGTACATCACGAGTAGTAGGCCCACAACATGGGGATGTTCAAACACCAACTTCCGGACCCGGTTTTTTCAATCCGAAATATCATAGGAGGTTCGTGATTTCTAATATTCCTATCATATTCACAATTTAGCTGTTCAGGTCGAAGTCAGCACCAAGGATTCTAGATCATCAACCAGCAAATCGTGTTCCGACCGGTGGAGTTCTTCGAGTAAAGTTGCCTACAAATACGAAACAAGTAACGAAGCCTGAGGTACTATTATCAAAATACTGAGTTGTCGTATGATTTTCGGGGGTGGTTACCATGAGGTTTAAAGACACGCAATATACCGTTTCACTCATTTTTGTTTTCTTTAGCCACATCAATTACAAAAATCTAGCGATTATGTACTAACTCATCAAGAAGTGGATCAAGATGGAAACATTAGTACGAGTATTGTTAAGGTGCTTTTCATATTCGTATTGACTATTTTATTGTTATTTTCACCATGCTGCACTTAAATGCCGATTGCAATGCACACGCTTTAAGCATGCTTTTGTCACTTAGTGGTTTTTGTGATGGTTGTAACCCTCTGTTAAGCACAACATCTCATAGAAAAATTTACGTACACACACAAATGTCTGTTATGCATGCGCCGGACCATTTTTAGGAGGAGCCTGTTCTTATGGAGACTAATAAGTCAACGGATCCCTCGGTTTTACCCAGTTTTACAAATACTCTAACGTCGACTGGTGGAGGAGATTCCGAAGTGTACACGCCATGAACAATGTTCAGATTTATTTTTCTATACTGTTCAATGTACATTTATAATACTTTTAAAGGTTGGTTATTTTTCTACACTCTTGTGTTTTTCGAAGAAATTTAGGTAATGTTTTTTTTGTCTGTGCATGTTTGGTAACACGAAGCCGAAACCGCAATTTTACCCTTCCAAGAAACGTGGAATTCGCAGATTTTGCAAGTTATTCATGGTGAAGTAGGGTATAGGGAGTAGAATGCAGATACTTACTTGGCAACTTGGATAATCGGTTCTCACTGGTTCTGCGGCATCTAGGGTATTTTCCGTTTTTTGGGCTTTTAGTGGTTTAGCCATTATGTTTCTCTGGAGTCCCGAGGTTCGCCTGCCTGAACTCTGCTCCAGATTGTCACTACAGCAAACAGTCGCCGCTTTTGAGGATCAGAAGGAGATTTGCCACCATGCAACTAATTTGATACCAGAACTGTGGTGGATACTAGTATTGGTTTACTCGTAGCTGCGCTTCTTCATGGAAATTCGGGACTCCTTCCCATCTTGGAGGGCCCTGCTGGGAGGATGAATAATCCAGGTGTACATCGCAGCCCAACACCTAGGAACACCTCCCAGCCACGATGAGGTGGTGAACCGTTGAAAGATAATGCAGATACGGACTCAATAATTACATAGGACTGTAATTAGAGTCACTGTTTTAAACATCAGCGATATCACGGGACTAATGATAGTTCCAGCATTCTGTTTGTAACACTGAAGTATCACGAGAAAGTTGAATATCGCTTATGTCACGACTGCTTCACATTGCAAGAGTCGGAGCTTTTATTTGTTTTTCTAATGCAATATGCTTTCGCAATCCCAGCAATTACCCGATGTCGTCCACTATAAATTTTCCACTGTAGTTGTTTGCACACACTTATTTTCATCACTCCTAGAATGTTTCGTAATTGTAAGCTTAAATTTACTGCACAGCTTGGCGTTTTGATCAGCGTAGTCTTCCAAATGTTCTGTCATGGTATTTATCAGTGAAGCTTTTCTCCATTACGTCTAGAAATCCTCGATTTGCAGGGTGAATGTATTCCAACAGCCGGTGGAGGAACAGCAGTGCTGTTTAATGATGTTGAACAGGTTTCACACAGAACTCCAGGACGTGAACTTCGTAGTTTCCGATCGGTTGCTATAAATTGATAACATTATTGCCATACTTTATTCATGTATTAGCATTGTAAATGCTTATTAAGGGAATTGAGCAAGATTGATTGCGCTTTGTTTTTATCAATTCTTAATGCCAGTGACTATGTAAATGAATGGCTAAATTTGAAAAGTGTACGGTAGCGCTATGCTCAATGAATGGTAATGGATGAATTTCAATTCAATCAACTGTGTTACAATGTGCTGAAATACTGTAAACGTCCTACTTGTATCGGGCGTGTTCACGAAAGTGGCCGATATGAGTCGCAGTGGCTTCCTTTGATTCTTCTGTTGCAATAAGAGAGTAGTTCTAATGCTACTCATAATATCAAATCGAAATGGCGTTGCGTTTTATGTCTGCATGGTAAAATAGGTTCGGGGGACATAGAATATCTGAAGTCACTGAAGGAAAAGTGGGAATGGACATTGTTCACCACAAGCAGTACAATTGGTGCTTGTAGTTCCTTGAGAGGAGCCTCCGAATGACTTGTGAGGATCCATTTCGGGAAACAATATAAGGGCATGAATATGTAGATGGAAAGTACGCATTGTGGTTTCGCCTACAGCTCAACTAAATCGACTTTAATGCCGACTTGTGCTCTATGGACCATCTACGCCCTGAAAGGGTAGTCAGGGTTTGATTCGGAATGGAGTCGCCTATGTTTTGAAAACACCTCAAGGTCACTGCGGTTGTGTTTGACATAATATGAAATATTTATGTTCTTGGTAATGCGAATCGATCTCATTTACCTTAAATTTTTATTGGGCGATAGACTACAGACATACCCAAGTTTGAAAACGTCGTTGTGAAATAATGTGCTCCAGTGTGATTAGACTGACCCATTTGGGTTCTAAAGTATGTTGGATTCCGAATAGATTTGACTTCTTTCCACTTGTGTCAAACTCTCCAGACAGCTTGTGGATGGATGTTATGGGCTAATGGGCTAAGTGTTTTCTACTTTTGATGTTGATCAACGTTTGAATAATTAATGCATAGATTTCATGGGCTAATCCTTCCCTTCTTTTTTTGACCACTCCCAACCGTATTCCTCATTTGTCCAGCTAGCAGTTCTCTTTTTTCCGTATTTTTCCGTTTGTTCGTTAAGTGCTGCGTGCACCTTGCAGATACGAAGCTGTTTAGACAAGCTGGGCAGAGTGTCCGGAAGTTTCTGCTGAATGTCTTGGCCTGAGCCAAGCGATTCTAGTGAATGTGAAGTACACAGCAGTTCATCGGGAGATTTTGTCATGACGATGTCAAATGGTTATCCAAAGAAACATCGAACAGCCGAAAGGATAAAGGTTTGTGCTTTTGTTTCATAGGCTTACTGGAATTTCCCTAACGGATGGAATACGTGGGGTCTAAGAAGAGTATGAGGTTCTCCTTCACTTTCAATGTTTAGGTTTTTCGCCAATGGCTGGCTGATATGGACGAAGATGAGAAGAAACTATTCATTAGAGAGTTACTGGTGATCTTTTGAGCTTTTCGATGATGTATGTATTGTCTTGGCACAGTTATATAGTGGCCAACCTTTACAGAACGATTGCGATCTTCATAACTTGGAGTACATAAGTACCTTAATATCGCGTCTACGAGTTGCGAGATCTCGTCCTACCTCAAACAAGAGCAAAGATCCACTAACACTTCTCCCGTCACATATCGTCCTACGAATCATGGCCCATTTAGATCCAGGTTAGCTTAAATTTCTTTGTAGTTCTTTTCTCTCTTACCATAACCAGTAGCGTGAACAATCTGTCATATTTAAAAATGTAGACGTAGAACACTGTTGTCTTAGCTACTATGACGATGAGATATTTGCGAAGCTTAGACTCCAGGCGGGATTCGAACTTGCGATTATCCTTTCTGGACCTTAGGTGTTACCCACTGCACCATTCAGGCCATTGGTTTATCTTTTTCTTAGCTGCTGATACCACCGTTAGAGAACTGCTGGCCGAGAGAAGGGTAAAGCAAGAGCTTCGGTAATATGATGGGTAACAGGTGTGCACCCGAGGAAGCATTGCGGGTTTGAATGTGGTCTAGAGCACAAGTTTTGCAAATATCTTAGCATGCTAGTGCTTGTATTTCACGTCATATCCTGCCGTAGAAAAGGTAGTAGGCAGTGAATAAAAAGCTAACACTTATCTTATTGCTACCTTCTGGATCTCTTAGTTTCACTGTGCCGAAGTTCGCGTGTGTCCCGTTACTGGCGCCTTGTTTGTTCTGAACCTGTGCTTTGGCGTACCTTGTGCCAGCTGCCTCGTGAATTCCGACTTTGTTCGGCAGAAGCGGAGTCGTTGCAGTTGCAGAGCCACACTTCTGAGTGTGGCACCATTCGATGGAAAGATGCCTTTTCGGAAAGATATAGGCTTTGGAGAAATTGGCATGCGGGCAGGTATATTTTACTTCTTCGGGTGCACTTTCAATAAATTCACTTGTCTGTTTTATTTTCCGAGTTTACAAAGCACAGTTACTTAGGTGATTGCTTATTTTGCCTTCTGATATGAAATAGTAAAATGGTGCTGTGATTTGATGTTGAATTTTCTGTACAAAGTCGGCGTATTTCGAGTGTGGAATAGCTTTTGTCAAAAAGGTAGTGCATAGCGCAGTGGTTGGGGGCGCCCGGCAACACACGTGGGATTGATCTTCGCGCCTAGGTCTCAAGAAGCCTCTCGCCTCTCCGGGCTCGGTAAATTGGTACCAGACGTGTTTGGAAAAAAAGCAACACTGGCCCGATGCAACGGTCTGCCACCGTGAGTCAATGTAAAGGCCATATATGCGTTCAATCACCGCCAGTGATTCTTAATAAAGTTGATTTCATCGCGCATCCCTCTTGGATTGATCAACGTCGAGAGCTTTATACTTTTTAAAATAGCCCTTGTCACAATAATGATTTCCACTAGTGTTTTTCGATCAGAATTTGACCTTAAGATTTTCTTCGTTGCACTTAGTTTTGAGATATTTTTTAAAACAGAAATTAAACTCCTCACTCGAAGAACCCTCGTTCCGTTGTAGATGTGTAGTTCGTACGTTCACTGGTCATACACAAGGCATAACCTGTGTACAGTTCGATGACGATAGAATCGTTAGTGGTTCATCTGACACGACAATTCGTATATGGGACCTCCGAGGGTCAAGCGACGTTGGAAGTCCGTTTGCTTTATTATGTTTAGCCCTCTATTTTTAATTTGCTTTTTTGTCCCACTTTAATTCGTTTGCTTTCTGTCATATTGTCTACTTGACAAATGTTTGTAAATGAATGATTTCCTCAACTATCTACCAAATTTTTCCCTTTAGATTTGGGCACTATGGCTCTAAACGGTCATTCTGCGACAGTTCGTTGTCTTGACCTAAACGGGAATGTTTTGGCTTCGGGTTCGAATGACTTTTCTATTAAAATATGGAATGTTGACGTAAATCCTCGTTGGTCTTCGATAGGATGCCGCAAAACAATGCTTGGTCACTCCAATTATGTGCGGTGCTTACAAGTGTGTTATTTATTTATTCATTAATAATTACGTGTTGCTTAAATAGCTTTGCAGATGGATCATGAGTGTTTGATTAGCGGTTCTTATGACATGCACTTGAAGTTGTGGTCTTTGAACACAGGAGCCTGTACTAGGACATTAATGTGGGTTGTCCGTCTATTCTGATCTTTAACGAGTTCTCTATTTCCCGCTAAGCTCTTAAATCTTTTTTGGATATCTGGAAGGCCAATCTTCACTAGTTATGCGGGCCGCAGCAAAATTTCTATTTTTTAGAATTTTGCTGGTTTAGCCATAATGGTCCCTGAAGTCTCGAAGCCAAAGTCCGCTCCAGGTCATCACCAGCACAGGCAGTCGCTACCCTTGTGGATCAAAGGAAGATTTGCCACCGTGTGACTAGTTTGGTACCAGGACGGTGGTAGATGCTGCTATTGTTTTACTGTTAGCTAGACCTCTTGTTGGAAATGCCAGACTTCTTTTGAGCTTGGAAGGCCTTTCCGGGGTATGAATCTCTCGCTGTGCATCGTAGTCCTACAACCAGGAACACCTCCCAGCCACGATTAGACGGCAAATCGTTGGGAGAGCTCTCAAATCATCCCTTGAATAATGGTGTTAATTCTGCTGTCTACTGATTACTTCGTTCGTGTTTTGTAACCAGAATGGTTTAGTGGACATAATGACGCTGTGTTGTGCGTCCAGTATCGAAATCAGATATCATTAGCTGTATCCGGTTCCGCAGATAACTCTATAAAATGTTGGGACACAAGGACAGGAAGACCCGAGATGACGATACATAATGCACACGATAATGCGGTATCTCTTCATTGTTTACTTTGCTGTGGAATTACTTTTACTTTGCTGTGGAAAAATTCTTTGATTGAAGTGACAATACCACTAATTCAAGGTTACCTGTGTCCGGTTCGATGACCAGCGCATCGTTTCTGGAAGTGTAGATAGAATGATCAAAATGTGGGATGTACGAACAGGAAAGTTAGTTACTATAACTATCTTTTTTTAAAGTAAGCAGTCAATTTGCAGAGGATTATTGTAACGGAAATTGTAAGAGTGGCAAACAGACAAACGATTTGACAATTGGAAAAGTTGAGAAAATGCATTTTATTAGTGCTAATTCCAGATGTATGCATACAATTGATTGGAAATTAGCCGAAGGTCATACTGGTGTTGTGCGTTGTCTTCAGGTAGACACTTGGCGAATTGTAAGTGCAGCTGATGACAGAACCATCAAGGTATTTCGATTTCTTTGCATCATCAGTTTTTATATTATCCGTACGTCGCACCAAATTAATACTGGTAACTACAGGCTAAATATTCCTGTCTTTTTGTTAACCATCAACATTTAATTTTTTTTTTTTGTTAAACCTCATTACCAGCAACTGTTTTTATCTCCATGTTATTCGAGAGCTGTTGAGGAGATGAAATGATTTGTTTCATTTCCGTTGAGTCTTTTGTAGTAGTCCTCAGAACCTTCTGTCTGCCATAAGTTACAACATTTACTGTGATAGGTTCTATTCTGTATCTCATTCTCAATGCACAATTGGTTTCCTATGTTAAGTTTATTAAAAGGGCACGTGTAGCGCAGTGATCGGAGGTGCCCTGCAATATGGATCCGCCCTAGCGCGCCAGGCCTGCCAGGCCCTTCATCCCTCCGGTGTCGGCAAATAGGTACCAGACTTGTCTGGGAGGATAGCAAAACTGGCTCCATACATCGGTGGGCTACCACGAGTCATTGTAAGCATTTAATCACTTCCAATAATGCTTAATGAAGTCAAGTGGATGGCTCATCTCTCAGGGATTGATCATCGCCTAGACTTTTATCCCTTTTTTTTTAATTAATTTTGTGTTACTTTTTGAACCAATGTTGTCGGAATCTAGATAGTACTATTTGTGGAGTTGTATGGTGCGATTTTTTTCTTGTTTTAGGTATGGAATGTCGATTCACTGCAGCGATTATGTACGCTACACAGTCACGAAGATGGCGTTACTTGTGTACAGTTCAGTGATCGTCAAATTGTTTCTGGTTCCTACGACAAGACGGTGAAACTGTGGGATTTCAGCCGTTTCTGACACTGTTTTGCTTGTTCTCCAGTCTGGCTTCAAGCCCATCAGTTCTTTTCTTTTTGGAGTTAAATTCTTTGTTTGTTAGGAAATAGGATAATTTTATTAAGTGGTTGAATATATTTTACGAGGTAAGTTATTCTTGTCATTTTCCATTTCATAATATATCTGTAACTTTGAGAATGTCCTATTGTCGGGGGTTTCTGTAAATGTTTTTGTTTTTCGTTGCAAAGAAGGTGAACTTGTCCGGTATCATTTCCTTACTTAGTGAGTCGATATTTCCATGTTAATTATTCCTCTCTCACTCATTCTTTTAGTTTAATGCTGAGCCATCTGTGATAAGTGTGTATGTTGTGGATTTTGGAAAGTTGGATTTTGGTCCGGACAATTTGTTGCTGTTCTTCACTTAATACTTAGCGAAATTTTCTATTGTTAATTTGACATTGTTCGAAATCTTTTCTTATTATTCCACAGCCAAAAAGGAGAACAATCGTCCATAAGTATGCGACCTTTCTCACAGTCTAATAAGCTTCCTATGAATTCAACTATTATATAAAGAAGATTTTGTACTAACGGAATTGAAATATCCTTTTGTATTGGTATTCTATTCTCATACTTGCAGAGTTTTAGCATGTTACCAAATGTGCTTTTTTTTTTGCTTATTTATGCAATACGGAATTACGTGTTGGTAAGTAGGTAGGTTTAGGTTGATCGAAGCACAGAGCACATGTTTTGGTTTTTTGGATCGCATTTTAACCCCTCTTCCCTTCCACTCCTCCTCTCACCATAGTTTCCAATTCCGTCTAGCCTGTAGTTAGTTCTTAGTTTATTCTACCCGTTCAGGAAAAGTAGTTAATCCTTTTAACTTTGAGCAAACATGTTTCAATTCGTTGTGGATTTCAAATGTTGAGATAAAATAGAAATCAGATCAACAAATCGTTGCAAATAAGGCTGATCTACTCTTATTCTATGAAGATAGAATGGGTCTGCTAGCGCAGAGATAAGGGTGCCGTTCATAACGAGTGGAGCAACGGGCCGATTCGTCTCGGGCGCAGCAACCCTTCCCTCTCTCCAGTGTCGGGACGTTAATATCAGACTTCTCTAGAACTAGACCACTTCATCGACTCCAAGTGGGAATGCCTTAGGACGACTATCCGAGGATTCTAGAGGGGAAAACCGAGACCAGCATTAAACCATATTCATAATGAAGACGAAATTTCCTAAATAGCAGTCAAATGCTTCGTGCAAATGTTACAAGAGTTTCATGAGTGACGAGCTCGAAGAAGCAAAGCGAATGAAAGAAGTCATTGAACATGCGCAATGCATGTGAAGACAAGTAATGTAAAATGAACACAAAAAGGGCTAGAAAGTGGGATTTTATTCCTTGGGGTCCACAAAGCGTTGTTGTTTTTGAAATGAAAAAAAAACATTTTTTTTGAGGTTTTTAATTCGAACTACGGAGCAAGCGAGTTTCCGCCCGCTATAAAAGGCGTTCCCCATTGCATCGTTGGTCTCCGAGTCTGCTGTGCTTGCCTATCACATGTAGTCCCATTGATCGTCGAGTCACTCGAACGGGCGCCAGTAAATCTTCCATTTTTCCCTGCCGCGTATAAGAGTAGCCCAGTGGGTTCTGCTCGCGTAAGGACTCGTCGAGCATCATATCTTTCTTCTAGGCTCTTCGTGAAGAACTCTGACCATCGGGTCGGTGGTCTTCCTGCAGTACATTTGACATTCCGAGGAATCCAGCCACTGACGGCTTTTGTCCGCCGGTTGCCATTCATACGCATTAAGTGTCCGGCACCCTTTACTTTTGACTGTTTGGCGTTCAGAATGGCATCTTTGATTTATTTATTTATACGATCTTATAAACTGATCTTCTGTAGCTGATGCGAGGTTGGTATAGGTCTTCGTTGTCGTAGTTGTTTTTGTTCTCACATCGGTCGACCAACGACCTGCAACACCAACAAAGACAACAACGACAACAAAGACCTATACCTACCTCGCATCAGCTAAAGAAGATCAGTTCATGAGATCATATAAATAAATATATCAACTATCTATGCCGAGGTTTATAGAAAGTCGGTCTTTTGAGGCATCATTGATTCTTGATCGTTGACGCAGGTTGGAGCTTCGGATCCCATCCCTTACATGTATGAAACGGAATACTAGCATCGTCTTTTCGACTGCGCGTTCGATAACGCTGAGTGATCTTTCATCCTGCTTACGCAGCGACCAGGTTTCTAACGCATACGTTAAGGCAGAAAGTACTATTGAGTCGAAAAGGTGGGCACGGAGTCGGGAGTTCTTTGTTCTCCTCAATACATCCTCGATGCTCTTGAAAGCTCCCCAAGCCGCTCGTTTCCTTCTGCTCAGCTCTGGAGCTAAGTCGTTCATCATATCGATTTCCCGACCTAGATAGACATAAATGGAGCATTCGGAGATATTCGTTCCGTTGAGCGTTAATGGGGCAAACGAAACCAAAGCGTCCTTCATGAACATCGTTTTTATAAGATTTGGTCGAACACCAATCTTTGCACAGGCTTTATCAAAGTCGGTAACCATACGTTCCGCTTGACTAATGTTTGGTGTTATAAAGACGATGTCATCGGCAAAGTGAGGATGATGTAACTGCCGACCATCGATTTTCACTCCCATAATGTCCCATTCCAATGTTCGCATGACGTTCTGGTGGGTGGCGGTAAATAATTTTGGCGAGGTTGTATCACCTTGGCTAACTCTTTTGACGTCATCGTTAATGTCGTTGTAGAATGGTGAAATTGTTGTTGTTAAATTTTTGTACAGCTTACGAGGAATCTTTATGTACTGAGTATGGACCCCTTGCTTACCTAGGGCTTCCATCACTGCGTCTATCTCAATTGAATCAAAGGCCTTCTGTAAATCGATGAAAGTGAGACAAGGCGGTGTTTTGTACTCTCGTGATACTTCAATGAGCCTTGTTATCGTGTGAATGTGGTCCATCGTACCAAATCCTTTTCGAAACCCTGCTTCCTCATATGGCCATCCTGTTCAGTGTTCTGTCAATCCTGTTTAGGATGACACGAGTGAAAAGTTTGTAGACGACAGACAGTAAGGAGATTGGGCGTTAGTTGCCTATATCGTGCAAATCACCCTTCTTGAACGATAACATGGTCTTGCTGGTCTTCCGCTGAGTAGGGACCTTGTATTCAGACAGGTAACGTGTGAAGAGCCGAGCTAGTGTGTTCACGAGGACTGGCAGAAAGTTTTTCATATGTCATTTTCACCGACGAAATGGTATGTTGGATTTCGGGAGAAGGGGTGGTACAACAGATCCATCCTCTTTTATTTCATGAGACGGAAGATGGGCGTGGCTATCGAAGAGATCTGAGTAGTAATCGTGGATGATTTTCTCCATTGCCTTTCTGGATGCTGTTATTGTTCCGTCTGGGCGTCGGAGTCCAATTATCTTCTTGTTGTAGTTGGCGAAGCTTCGGCGTGGTTTGCAAATGCTTTTCCCAGCCTCTGCAGCTTCGACCGTTACTGCTGCTCTTCTCTGCTTAAGATCTTCTATTAAGATCCTGTCTGCATTGTTTCGTAAGTTCGGACGTTAGTTCGCGGTTACCTGCAGCTCCTGCGATTCCACGCTGGCGTATCAGCTCGAGAGTTTCTGGAGACAGATGTCTCTTGGTGACTTTCGATCTCTCAGCTTTCATAGCGCTGAACTGAAGATGTTGAATGAGCCGGTTGTATTTTTCGTCGATATCACCGACAACGGCATCTTCCCAACAGCCGATTAATGAGTTGAATAAGCCCCAGTTTGTGGTGGTTCGGGACTTCGGTTTTTGAATTTAGTGGCTTTTTCTCCTTTCCGCGAGGAATAAAATCTTGCACGAAGAAGACAGTGGTCTGATCCCGTGTGGAATTTTAGGACAACAGCGACATCGGTTAGACAAAACTTTCTATTCACTTATAGTCTTGGTCACCATGATAAACTCAGAGAGCCGCTCACTGTGTTCGTTCCATTCTAATCCGTGGGTCCCAATGTGATGTTCCTCAGACGATCTCCTTGGTCCGATCTTGGCATTGAAATCTCTAATGATGAATTCCCTGTAGAACCTCTCCAAGTCCATGTAGAACGCTTCGACTTCTTCTTTGTCATAGTTTGATGTTGCCGCGTAAACGACGAAGATTGTCAAAGCCGGTATTGATCCACATTTTTTAATCGTAAACGTCCGATTCGGGTTGTAAGCTGTTCGAGTGTTCGACTACTTCTCTACTGTCGCATGTTCCGAGGAACAGTTCTTCTCCAGTGTCATAGACAGGGTTGAATGGGTAGCGTCGTCTCGTCTCAGCCAGGCCGATGACGTAGTACCTTATCATTCTTGCTTGCATGAGCAAGTCTTTTGTCGAGATCTTGGATGCAAGTGGACGTGCCTTGTAGGTACAGATCGTCACCACAGTTCTTCGTGATCCAGGCAGCTTCCATTGGCCCTGAGATTTCAGCAGCCTGTCCGTACTCGTCCTACCTAACGCTGCGAAATTGGGGTTTCGGGGTCAGGGGAATGAGGCCCATTTTATTTTTTACTGTGTTTAGCATTTATACCCACGTATAACTTGCTGGGCTCTGAACATGGACGCTGGGTATACTCACGGGTAGCTTGCCAGGCTCTCACAGAGTGAACATAGAGCTTGTTTGTGGGAGGCGACTCCTAACCGCCTCTCATGTACTTTCCTGTCACTTGATTTCAGGATTTTGACGGAATTGACTTGTAGAATACAATCCGCATAAACGAGAACGCAGCCATACACGCATGCATGAATGCGCCTAATAAATACAGAATGTATGTGCCAAATCAGCGCAGCAGAAACAAGGAGTCTATCCCCTGGATCTACTTGCGTGTCAGGGAAGTAGTGGTCGCTTTTGGTTCGCGATTAACCCCTATCCGCAGGTTGGGACGCACCACGTAGCGACTAACCGGCTCGAGATGCTCAAATGAGTGAGATCCGTAGGTGATTGCCTATAGGAATTCAAAATTTTTAATTGCTTTCTCATATTCTTGGAGATTTGGATTTCAAATGAAACTTAGAGTGACGAAAGAATCAAGTTCTAAATTGTTCAAGTACGTTATCTATCATTGTACTGCAAATATGCTACGTAGACTACCAAATTAGAATAGTTATTTTAAAACCTTGCGGTGATAGGTGGCAGGACCTCGAGGATACGTTAAAGACAAGAAACAAGAACGAAAAATTTTATAGAATAACTGGATCACAAGGCGATGAAGACCACACCCATTTGCTGGGTAGGAGGGTAGGGGATCAGACGCCTTGAATTGGTAGCAACTCATATTGAGGGCAGAAATTAAGCGTGAAGTGAATGTAGCGGTAACACTAATTTGAAGTGTCAATTATGCTTTCTTTTTATGCATTTATTTTCATTCCAGGTCTTCAAAATGGGAAAAAGTGGTCGACATTGGAAAGATACGTCTAGTCGAAATAGACCACGTGATACTAAGGACGTTATGGTTTCCGTTAGCGACGACGACTGCAAAAATGAAGGAGATTCTGCTAGTGTATGCTCGGACGAGAGCGAAGAAGCTTTCGAGATTCCTTGCAAGTTGGCGATGTATGATTTTAATCAGTGTGATCCAAAGCGATGTTCGGGAAGAAAGCTATTGCGAGCAGGTCTTATCGATAAGGTGGAAATCTTAATATACGTAACGCGTATGTGTTTATTAGTAGAAAAGTGCCCTTTTCCTTGTTATTCTCCTGGATTCACGTTACTGATGGTCAGAATAAGAATCTGAAACCACACTATATTTCAGGATTTTAGGTGAAAAGCACTCTCAGTACTCTGCATAATGGAATCTGTATAATGTCTTTGAGAAACAGAAATAGCCTTAAAAGTTTAAGATTCGTTCGGGCATTTTGAAGTGTTGACCAAGAATCATCCATCGCACTTCATAGAGTATGCTTCTAACCGACTTCGTCAAGAAGTTTTTGTCAGTAACGTCAATTCACTACATGGCGGCTTTGGATCTGTCACGTGAAACCCTTCACTGCTTGCCAGTTTGTTTGTGCATGTGGTAAGGTCCAGCTAGAATTTTGCATAGGTATGGGATGATTCGCAGAAAATCATTTGATAAATTCCTTCTTGGAAGTTCGAACACCCGATGAGTAGAAGCAAAGTACTACTTGTAGATTGAAAACGCAGCATAGGAGCGAGAACAAAGCTGTCTTACGAGGAAAAATTGTCGCTGTAGACGGCTATTCAAAGATGGCAAGAGCATGATTAAGCAATGAAGGCCATTATTTTATTAGGAACCGAGTACGGAAATTCGTATATGTTAATTCTGGTTTACTGTTAACGGGACTACAGCACAAAAATACTGCTTCTCTATGGAACCTTGATTGTTCCCATAGAAAAAAAGAGGTGCGGCAAGGCGTCGCAATATTGGCAAAGCTGTTTACTGCCGCACTTAAGTGAGTAATGAAGTTACTCGTTTGGGACAGTCATGCGCGTTAATGGAAAATTCCTATTAAATTTCCATTTTGCAGATGAAATCGTCATGTTTTTATGAAGTTCCAATTAAGCAGAGGCGATGCTAGGTGAGCTCAAAGGAGCAACATGGGCCCTATTCTGGCTCTCAAAGAAGCCACCCAACAACTATCAGACCTAAAACCCTGAGCTCACCTATTAGACTCGTCCTTCCAGTGCTATGGTTTCCAACAGAGTCCGGATTGCTAATTCCGCCATATCGAGAAATCTGCGAGCCAGCCACAGAGCGCCTGAACGATCTCTTTTGAAGTCGAACTGGTCTTCGGGATCGAGATGAATACGCATCGATAACGACGCACAGATGTGTCATTCACGTGATGAGAAATACATGTTACACATGGACTAAAAGATCAGTGGAGCGAGCTTCAAGAGAATGAAAACGCCCTAGGAAAACTCCAAACGATGGAAGGACATGTTTGTAGCTAATATCAACCATCTACGTTTGTGTTTGGAAACGATTTTGAAAAAAAGATGTTTATTCAGCTAATGTTTCAACTTTTTTGTCTTCATCACAGCCGACGATCCTTGTCGATGGTCCACAGTTCGATTCGGGATGCCCGACTGAGGAAGATCCAGTTCGATGCCATAAGAAGACGCGACATCGAAAAGAGGTACAACTGTGGACCACCGACAAAGATCTGTCAGCTCTGATGAGGACGAAGACGTCGAAACGTTAAGCGAATAAACATCTCATATCAATCTCGTATAAGCTTAGCGATGTAAACAAAATCGCAATCTTAATAGGGTTTTTCCGAAGTGTCAAGAAGTTGACGAGAGCTATGTGGAAAAGTCCAAAAAAACACATTCGCAAAAGAACACACATACTAGAGAAATCTTTTTTGTTGTGTGCCACCCTTAAGGAACATGCCTCCCTACGGTTTAGCGCCGCATCTTGGCAAGGAGGTGCTTCTGGGTGTTGGGCGGGCTGCGATGTACTGCGGTGGCCCCTCGACCTCGAAACTACATGGGACGAGAAGGGCTAAACCATAAAACTCCAAAAAATGGGAATTATGCTAGAGTTCGCATAAGCAACTAAATAAAATGAATAAAGATTACACTTGGAATCGAATAATTTGTTATTATTATCGTCCAAATATCCAAGTACTTGACGCAGATGTCCTAGAAGATGTAAATAAATGTGTAAAGATGATGAAAACACTACAGTAAATCTGGGGTTTTAGCCTGTTATGTCTTAGATTCGTCTGGGAAGTCGTTTTCTCGGGCTTGTGCTCAGCCCTACTGGGAGCACAACTCTTGCTCCGTGCGACCGCCATTTCATTGACCAAAATGGCTTATGCGTGGTCGATTGCTCATGGAAGGAAATCGACCGGACACCATTTCACAAGGTTTGCCTTTTAGTATTCCGAGAGTGTCCTGCTGATTCTGCACATTCGCGGCCATATGAATAAAATAGAATCCATATTGTTTGAGAATTATGACTGCTTTCAAATTTAGACTGACCGTTCCCATCCCATGTTTAATCTCGTCAGTTCAAATTAGGAGACTATAGCACTTTCATCTCGATACAAATCCGCCTATTCATTCTAGGATTAAATTCTGACTTTTTAGTGCTGACAAGATATATTTCTTCGTCTTTTTCGTTAAGGCCAGAGTTTCAGGCATTAAAACGATTGAACATGCTAAATTTTACCCGACAATATATGATACTGTCCAATAATCTAAATCAAGCACTATCGAAAATCCGACATGGTCGTAAATGTGTTGAAAGTCTAAGCTTATGGAAATACTCATGGTACTTACCACAGGTCAGAGCTCCAGAACACCGACTGTTACCGTACTTGGTTGCTGCAAATCCAGTGAATTATGGTCGGCCATGTCATCTCACCTGTGCAGAAGCTCTGGCTGCAGGTAGGTTAAAAGTTACTGCGAAAGTATAGTTAAGACTAATAGAACGATTCAGTTAGAGTGTTATTGTCGTACTTCGAATCTTACCTTTGCTCTTTCCTATTGGAATTCATCGAGGGCAGCAATATAATGAGTTAAAGTCATACTTATGAGAAGTGTATGTGAAGTAATTGGTTGGATTGGAAGCCACAATGTGTTGCAAGAAGTTAACAACTCTGACTGCTATGGGAGACTTATGAACTTCAATAGATTCGAGATTAATTGTGATGAGAAGTCACAACGTGCAACTATTTTTTATTCTCGTTGTTGATGTGCGCACTTTGTGAACATATATCCTCTACAATTTGAGTGGATTACAGGGGAGGTCAATGTGTTTGAGGAAATCCTTTTGAGATCTTCTTGCAGTGACTTTTTTTTTTCAAGAACTAGCCCGTTCATAAGCATAATAGTGGATTGCTACTCGGCTGTATGAGTATTGTGATTCGTTGTTAGCATGAGTTTGTTGCTAACATATATTTTATATAATTTAGAGTCGTTTAATTTTATAATCAGATGAATTAAATAGAGGTTGTTTTAAAAGCTTGGCACTGCTTAGGTTTTTTATGTGCAGAACTAGTATCATCGATCATCAATGCGTGAGATTGTTCTCTCTTTACATTGAAAACATAGTTTACATTTTATGCACCAGGGCTTGTTATTCTCCAGTCGTCGTTGGTGATCCATTTCCTTCCGAGAATGTCTAACTTAAGAGCATTATAATTAGTCTTACAAGCTCAGATGGTTTATATTGTGAGATTGAAACCTACTTAAATATCAACTGCATAACCTGCATCACTGGTTGTTCAGTTGATCGTCGATTGACTAGAGCGGGTGCAGTCAAATCTTCCGTATCTCTCTGTCGCGTGTAAGAAAAGCCCGGTATGTTCTGTTCGCTCTAGATACTGTGATGAATCGAGTCACTGACAGGTAGACAGGTAACGTGTGAAAAGCCAGGCCAATGTGTTTATGAGCACTGGCGGATGGTTTTTCAGGTGTTCATGTCTTAACCTGTTTGGGCTAGGTGTTACTCGATTCTTCACCAACGAAAACGGTATGTCGGATTTCTGAATGAAGAACTAGTGGAACAATATATTTATCCTCCATTTCGTATGAGGACAGGAGGACGTGGTCATTGAAGAGATCCAACTATTAATCATGAATGCTGTTCTCCATTGCCTTTCTGTAGGCTGTAACTATTGTGTATGGCCGTCGGAGTGCATTCGTTTTAATCTTGTAACAGGTGATTGTTCCGAATAATGTGGGATTGCTTGTAGCAGTCACTGCACTTTCGACCATAAATGTTGCTCTTCTTTAATGAAGCTGAGATATTTGCAAAACTCTGGACCGCAGGTGTCTATGGTGGGGAACGAACGCGCTATTGTCCTTTCCGGGGAGTAACGCGCTCACCACCACACCATGCGGGTCCTTCGTTTCGCCTGTTGCTCTTCTTTGTTCAAAGTCTTCTTTTATGGCAACCACCCAGCTAATGAAAGAATGCCTTGTGAATATATAACAAGGTTGGCGAAGGATACAAAAGATCCAAGAGTAACTAAGAAGTCTAATAAATAAGCCTCTTAATTACTCTTGGGAACCATGACAGCATACTCAACTAGAAGCAAACACAGTGGAAAAATCAGTGGTCTGACTCGCATCATCCTAAGCATGATAAGCTAATAATTTCGCACTGTACGAGATGAATAGGTTAGACTTTCGGTTGAGGACTATAAACAAGATATTGCAATGAGCGCAACAGTAGTGATGCCGTTCATTACGACCGTGGTGTTGGTTCGACTTCGCACCGAGCTCACCAAGCTCCTCATCTCTCGGGATTGGAGAATTTGGTGGTAGACTTCTCTTGGAACAGTTCACACCCGGCAGTCCAAGTTTGAACTCTATTTAGCCAAGACTAGAGAGAATCGACCAGCATTCAATTACATTTGTGACGAAAATGGGAACACCCTCAAGTTGCAGCAGAACCCACAAGAAAAAATGGAAGACCTTCATGGACGCTGGTTCCGAGAAAAAGAATCGAATGCAAGAAGTCTTTGGATCCGCACAATAAACGTAGAGATTTGGATATCTAGATGGCCCGTCCTTGCTGGTTGTGTAGCCCCACCATAATTCGTTTTTTCTGAGTTTTTCTGGCTTAGCCATTTGTGGTTGCCTGGAGTATCGAGGGCAGTCTAGCCATGATCTGCCCAAGGTCGTCATTACCACAGGCACTCGCCCCTTGTAGATAAGAGGAAGTTTTGCCACCATGTGACTCGGTCGGTACCAGGACGGTGGTGGGTCCTGTTATTGATTTACAATTAGCTGGGTTTCCTGGTGGAAACACCAGACTCCTGCTCAGCCTGGGAGGTCATGCCGGGGGAAGAATCTCCCGCTGTACATGGCAGCCCGATAACCAGGAACACCTCACAGCCACGATGGGGCGGAAAAGCAGTTGACAGGGGATGTGATGACAGGTCGTGCGAAACAAATAAATGCACTATTTACCTATATTATTCTTACGAATGAAAAAGATTTAATGTGTTTTAAAGTGATCTCGTGGATTTCAATCATCAATCACCTCTATGGCCTGTAGTCCCTTTGATCGTCGAGTGACTCGAACGGGCGCCAGTAAATATTCCATTTTCCCTGTCGCATCGGGTCGGTGGTCTTCCTGCAGTACATTTGACAATCCGAGGAATCCACCCACTGACGGCTTTTGTCCGTTGGTTGCCATTCATACCCATTACGTGTCCAGCCCACCTTATCTTCGACTGTTTGGCGTATAGAACGGCATCTTTGATTTTCGATCGTTAACGTAGGTCGGAGCTTCGGATCCCACCCCTTGCAGGTGTGAAACGGGATGCTCCTAGCATCATCCTTTCGACTGCGCGTTCGATAACGCTGAGTGATCTTTTATCCTGCTTATGTACCGACCAGGTTCCTGACACATACGTTAGGGCAGGAGGAACTGTTGAGTCGAAAATGTGGGCACGGAGAACGATGTTCTTTGTTCTCTTCACTACATCCTCGATGCTCTTGAAAGCTCCTCAAGCCGCTCGTTTCCTTCTGCTCAGCTCTGGAGCTAAGTCGTTCATCATATTGATTTCCCGACCTAGATAGACATAACTGGAGCATTCGGAGATATTCGTTCCGTTGAGCGTTAATGGGGCAAACGAAACCAATCCGTTCTTCATAAACATGTTCCGATCTTATCCTGTCCGGACCTGGTGCTGTTCGATTTTTCACCGACGAAGTGGCATGTCGAATTTCTAAAGGGAGAACCGATGGTACAACATATCCATCCTCTTTTATTTCATATGACGGGAGGTGGACGTCGCTATCGAAGAGATCTGAATAGTATTCGTGAGTAGTTTCTCCACTGCCTTTCTGGGCGCTGTAACTGTTCCGTCTGGGTGTCGGAGTGCCACAATCTTGGTCTTGTAATTGGCGAAGCAACGGTGGCTTTGCGACTGCATTATTCTGTAGGTTCGGGCCTTCGTTTGCAGTTGTCTGCAGCTCGTGCGATTCCACGTTGTCGTATCAGCTCGAGAGTTTCTAGAGACATATGTCTCTTTATGACTTTGGCACTGTCAGCTTCCATAGCGCTGTCGTGAAGATGTTGAATGAGCCGGGCCTATTTTTCGTCGATGTTACCAACAACGGCATCTTCCCAAAAGCGAAGTAATGAGTTGAATAAGCCCCAGTTTGTGGTGGTTCTGGAACTTCGGTTTTTGAATTTAGCGGGTTTTTCTCGTTTCCGCGAGAATAGAATCTTGCACGAAAGAGACAGTGGTTTGATCCCGTGTAGAATTTTGGGACAACGGCGACATTGGTTAAGAAAAACATTCTATTTATTAAGATGTGGTTTATTTCATTACGATATGCTCCATTGTGAGACTCCTAGGTCCAGCGTTGAGGGTAAGGTTTCTGGAATTGTGAGTTACAATGGCCTTGGTCGCCATGATAAACTCAGATAGCCACTTCCACTCTAATCCATAGCTCCTAATGTGGCGCTTCTCAGACGTCCTTCTTGGTCCAGTCTTGACGATGAAATCTTCTCGTCACAGTTTGATGTCGGCGCGTAAACGACGAAGATTGTAAAAACTGGCATTGATCCACATCACTCCAATCGTAAACGTCCGATTCCGGTTGTAAGCTGTTCGAACGAATCGATTTTCATGGACAAACTCGTGTTGACGAGAACGCCGACCTCGACGACTCCACTATTGTCGCATGCTCCGAGGAACAGTTCTCAGGTGTCATAGACGTTTTTGGATGGGTGGCGTCGTCTCGTCTCGGTCAGGCCGATGACGTCGTGCCTTATTCTTCTTGCTTGCATGAGGAAGTCTTCTATCGAGGACTCGGACGGAAGTGCACTTGCATTGTAGGTACAGATCGGCACCATAGTTCTTTGTAATCCAAGCAGCTTCCATTGGCTCTGAGATTTTGGCAGCCGCTCCGTACTCGTCCTACCCAACTCTGCGAAATTGGGTGCTCTTTTAGGTTCAGGGGAATGAGGACCGCTTACATTTTTAGCTTTTTGATACCCACATATCGCTTGCTGGGCTCTGAACGTGGGGACTGGTTATATTTACAGGTACCTACCTTGCCAGGCTCTCCCAGAGTGGACTTGGAGCTTATTTGTTGGAATCGACTCCTAACCGCCTCCCATATACTTCCCTGCCACTTGATTGCATGCTTTTGTCCGAATTGACTGGTAGAATATAATCCGCATAAAGCGAGAACGCACTCACACATGCATGCATGAATACGCGTAGCCAATACAGAAAGCATGTACCAAATTGGCGCAGCAGAAACCGGGAGTCCATCCCTTTGATCCACCTGCGTCTCAGGGAAGCAATGGTTGCTTTTGGTCCGCGATTAACCCCCTATCCGCCACCTAGGGACGGGCCACGTAGTCTCGCGAACAACCGGCTCGAGATCCCTCATGTGAGGGAGATCCGTTCAATCACCAATAAGAGAATTAATGAAGGAAATGAGATCATTGCATTCGTTAACGAACCCTCTACTTCAGAAAGTGAGTGCTGTACTGAGAGCTGTTAAGGAATTCATATGCCAGCACATTTTATCAGTTTCAAAGCATGATATATTATGTATGCATTACCTTAACGCACTGTTATTTAGGTCTGTATATTATCGGGCATTCTGAAGCCGCGGAACATTTGATGAAGCAGTTTTCATGGGGTCCACATTTTATCGAATTGAATCGCGAGTTACTGGATTCGTATGCTGCTTGTATTACACATGAAGACGTTATTCGAGAGCAGACTAAATATTTAGATAAGCTAGATAACGAGGCTGAACAAAGCCGAAGTAGATGCGTTGACCTTCCTCCTAGTGATAGTGATTCTGATGTTGAGAGTGAGGAGGATGGAGGACATGGTTAGCATCGATGAACGCTAGACTTTCTCCTGTTGTCCTTTCAGATACTATGACCATTTCAGAGATTCTACTTTGTTTTGAAAATTATTGTGTACCAGTTCTTCCTTCTCTATCAATGTTTATCTGAGTTTGTCTTGTTTTTTGCTTACTAAAGTTTTACTACTTGTCGTCGTCAGTTTTGATAACGTGGATTGCTTCCACTATGTTCTCGTTGCTTTTTGTTGTTGTGTTAGAGTACCCTATAAACAATATTCCAAGGTGATGAGCGATGGAGATGAATTTGAAGAGGGGTTCAAGTACGAAATCCAAACGGACGGGGTACGTCAAGGAGCAGAAGCACGGATCTTCGTTTGCACATACCTGGGTAGACCAGCTATCATGAAAGAACGGTAGATGTCCATTTCCAGTTGTGCTTTTAGTTCTAAGTGGTTTATGATAATCGGTACGGTGTCCTTCTGTTTAAAAAAGAATAAACAAAGCCGGATGTAAATTTTCTACCTACTGTATTTCAGGTTCGTAAAAAACTACCGGCATCCTGTACTCGATAAACAGTTGAATAAATCTAGGATAAGAAATGAAGTTAAAGGACTAGTCAAAGCACACGAGGTTGTCAAAATATTACTATCTGTTGCTAGTTATTATGAACTAGAGGGCGCATATAGCGCATTGGTTGGGGGTTCCCTACAATATACATGGGATCGATCACCACCTCTGGTCCACCAAGCCTTCATCCCGTCGGCGTGGGCAAATTGGTACCAGACTTGCCTGGGAGGATAGCATCACTAGCTCGATATATCGATGAGCATTGTAAAGGCCAGCTGTGCATTTAATCATTCCAAACTCTGCTTAATGAAATCGAATACACGGCTTGTCTCTAAGGGATTGATCAATGTCGATAGCTTTACCCTTTATATTACTTTACAGCTCGGCATATGTGTTCCGGCTGTGTTCTTTGTCGATGATATCGGGAATAAGATAATTATGGAACGTATTGAAGGTTGTACTGCAAATTCGTGGATAGAATCTAGAAGACTAGAGATGGAGAGTTCAGAACGGTTTGCTGTGCGTTCTAAAAACAGTTTTTGGAACATAAACCTTTTCTTTGTCTATCTTATATTCTTTCTGTCTTGTAGGAGGATACACTTGAACTTGGAAAAGCTATAGGAGAAGCGATTGGCAGGATGCACCTGGGAAATCTCATCCATGGTGATCTAACAACATCCAATATCATCTTGAAATATGAGGATTTTCGAAGACCGTTTTTCATTGACTTTGGTCTCGCTTCATTGGGAAAGGTTTGTATGGATTGCGTTAAAGCTTTTGTTTGTGCATTTTTAGTGATAACTCCAGTGTTGAGAAATACAAGTTTTAGATTTATTGCTAAATCTTTATATACAAATGTGCTATGTATGCATATGTTCACATCGGAATTTCATAACGGAGCTGAATAGCGGATGTCTTCGTGACGTCAAAAAGGCACTCCTGTTGTTGTATTTGTTCATTTCTTACATTTTGTGAATATTTAAGTTGTTATATTATTGTTTGTTCTGTATTGTATTGTATTATTTGTTAGCGCGTAGTGTAGTAGTCGGAGGCGCCCTGCAATACACATAGCATTGATCCCCGCACCCCAGTCCCACCAAACTCTCATCCCGTCGTGGTCGGCAAAGTGGTACCAGACCCGTCTGGGTGGGTAGCAGCACTTGTTCGATACATCGATGGGCCACCGCGAGGCATTGTGAAGGCCAGATATGCATTTAATCACTCCAAACTCTGCTTAGTAAAATCGAATGCATGGTGCTATGGGATTAATCAACGCCGAGAGCCGTGTCCTTTTTTATCACTTGTTAACCCGTTTGTTCTGATTGGAATAACTTATTGTTTCAAGTTTTCTATGTATTTTATTGCAGGTGTCTGCAGAAGATAAGGGCGTAGACCTCTATGTGTTGGAGAGAGCATTGTGTAGCACTCACATGGATTCCGAGCAAATGTTTCAGAAGATTTTGCAGGGATATCAGGAAGTTAACTCTAAGCAAGGGAAAGCTGTTATAATGTACGTTTATGAGGTTTAAAATTGAATCCCTCAATGTCACGTTTCAAAAGTTTTTTGTTTAGAAAGTTAGACGAAATTCGACTGCGTGGGCGGAAGCGAGATATGACAGGATAACGTTTACTATCTAAGTTGTGCGTTGTTATTAAATGTTTGTTTCAAAATGAGTTAGTGTTTATCCTATCTACTGTTGCCAACTGGGATCAGCCATCACTATTTGTCGTGACGTTTCAAACCTGTTTTAAAGTAGTATTCAAGGTCAAAGGCTTAACTTGGAGCTCTCCAATGAAGCATTCACTTAAAAGTGTCCAAAAGTCGCAAAATTCATCTGGTGATTCCGGTTTTGAGCTTGTAAGTGGAAGAATATATTTTAGCAAGGTAGGTCTAATGCTTGGCTTTGAACTTCGTAAGGATTATTTAGTCTTCTCTTTTAGTCTTTTAGGTCGATATTCTTCCTGAAAAGTTTAATGAAGCTGCTTTCCATCTTAGCGAAGTGCTACAAATTATTCGACCTCAGCTGTCCATACATTTTAATTTTATGATAGACCTTGGATGGTTAATTCAGTGAGTCAGCAGGGAAGTGAAATTCGTGGCCAGTCTTCGCTGACAATCCAAGTTTAGACAATATCCAACTCCCTGCAGGGAATCGCCGATAATTTGTGTTGTAGGAGAAAAAATGGGAACGGACAGAAGGAGCCTCCAGAGGGTAAATTTGCACATTTTTCTGCACTTTATATTTTTGTTTTCTAGCCGTAACTATTAATATTTTTCAGGAAGTTTCTGCCCTGAATCTAAAGAACATTTCCATTCTCGGTGCTAGTCTACCGCTTCCTTTTGGTACACATCACACTAAACTGTCAATGTTTGATTGTGAGGATAAACTACATGTTATCGTGTCTACTGCTAATCTCATTGAAGGTAGGGCTTTGTTCAGCTTGTTCAGTACATATAAAATTTACTATTATGCAACAAACGTACTAATTCTTACTTACTGCTTTGTCTGCGCAAGTTATTTGAAATTAGACTTAATTTTCTTTGACCTAGCTTGTAAAGCATTCATTTCAACTAGCTTTGTTTCCTTGTGATTTGCTCAGTCGTTTTTAGCATTAGTTGTGATAATCCACATTATGCATAATAAATACGCGCTTCGGATCGTCGCTTAACATTAATGAGGACACGAACTATTGAAAGTATACTTGCTTACTTGGATACTTAGATGAACCGTCCTCACTGGTTGTGCGGAGCCCAGCGTAATTTCCACTTTTTCGTAGTTTTGCTGGTTTAGCCATTGTGATTTCCCGGAGTGCCGAGGTTAGTGTAGACAAAGTCTACCCCAAGTCGTCACCACCATTCGCAATCGGAAGGAAGATTAGTTATGCTTTATTTGCTATGGATGACTATTTAATCATTTTAGGCGATTGGAGTGAGAAAACGCAATGCTTCTATTATGCTTGTGGAATTACTACAAAGATTGGGTAAGAATATGGATTATTAGCTCTTCCTATCCACAATTTTACACACCGAAAACTAACTTTTCATGTAGTTCTTCACCTTCAAGCAAATTCACTGAGGATTTGTGTGCATATCTGTCAGAATATCGTCTTCCGGATGTTGATTTTTGGATGGATCGAATTCGCTACTGTGATTTCAGCAGTGTTTCTGATCGCTTAGTATTTTCTGTACCCGGCATCCATAAAGCCGATCGACTATATAAGGTCCGTTGAATTGCTGTTGACATGTCAGATCCCTAGTTTCACACACCTTCATTCAGTTCGGTCATCCTTCCTTGGCTCGACTTTTGTGTGATCGACCTATCCCTAACCCTGATGTTCGTCGACTATTTCTCGTTCAATGCAGCTCCATCGGTTCTTTGGGAGCCAAAAGTGATACTTGGCTTCGCCCACAGTTTTCACGTTCTCTTCAAGGAGACCAGGCATCATGTTTGTGTACATTTATTGAGTATTATTAAATTTTAAACACGCAAGCTATTTCATAGGTTCATCTCGACTATTTCTTATCTATCCATGCGTAGAAGATGTGAGAAGTTCACTAGAAGGCTACAGTGCTGGAGGTTCATTACCATATCAGGTGGTTGTGGACGTTGATGAACAAAACTTGGAATCTTCTCGAAATCTATTCATATTTCATTTCATGCACAGAAATCAACAGCTGAACGACAACCTTGGTTGAGAGATATTATGTGCAAATGGCGAAGTGAACGATGGGGTAGAAGCAGAGCTATGCCTCACGTCAAGGTGTCGTAGAATCTTCCATGTTTCTTTTTGTTACTTTTGCGTTACATAAATAATATCTTGTGCTTCGTTTTAATTGTTCTAGACATACACTGAGATTATTGATGGAAATCCACAATGGGTACTAGTCACCAGCGCTAATCTATCAAAAGCAGCGTGGGGAGATTTTCAGGTCCGTTTTCTAGCGCTCATCTTCTTTTCGATGTCTGCATTTAACATGTATTTATGGTTAGAATATTGCTTGTTTAGAAATTAAAACTTTAGAAAGACAGAACGCAGTTAATGGTGCGGTCGTACGAACTTGGAGTGCTTATAACCGATTCATCACGACTAAAGCTTCCTTATGATTATCCTGCCATGAAGTGAGGCAAATAGTTGTGTGTTTTCTTTTTTTTTTATTTTTTGAGCATGTCTGGTTTAGGTATAGTTCTACCGATGAACCATGGCTATGTGATATTTCGTATACGAAGGAGGATAGCCATGGGAAGCAGTGGATTGTTACACGAAGATAGATACGGTTTCTTGGCACCATCTGTCATCATACCTGTTCCTTTGCGAATACGGCTGTTTATTGTTTCGAGAAAGGAAACATCTTTGACCTTGGATTTTTCCAGGGCTATGAAATGGTCCGCAACTCGCGGTTTACTTTTTGATTTATGGTTTCCACGTGTTATTCTTGACCATTAAAGTTTTTCATGATTATCAGGTATTTCGAAAAAAGTCTTCTTCATCGTTGAATACGTATGACATTTTTGATTACCTTACTATATTACAAGAACCCCCTTCCATAGTTCCTTCTATGTAGACCAGATGTGTTCGAGGGTTTTTCAAGCTGCTAGTGGAAAGGACGTTAAGATTCTCTCGTTCGGTGATGTTGTTCTTTATGCATCCGATTTACAAACACTTCTTCCTGGAATGTGGGTGAACGATAACATCATATCATTTGCGTGCGATTATCTACTATCGAAAGCATCGGACAAAATCAAAGAACAAGTAATTTTTTCTTCATCATAATGAATGGCCCCATTTAATGGTTACATCGTTCAGGTAGCTATCGTCAGTGCCGCATCCTGTGAACTAATCAGACACTACGGCGAGGTGGAAGTCGTCCGAGAAATTTTTGATACACTGAATTTCTTTTCAAAAGAAAAGGTAGTTGCATTTTTTCCTTCAGTAGGAATTATTTGATTTGAGCTAAGTAGATGAAATTCTTGTGTCGCTCATTCCCGTACTGCTGATATTAGAATCACTCGAGCTGACGCCAGCAAATACTCGTCATTTGTCCTTGTGGTCCGAAAGCAAGCTGATCTTTAGAACGATTAGTACAGCATCATATTTTTTCTGTAGGACTTTTGTGTAGAAATCTTGCCGTTAGGTAGATAAACTTCCAGTTGTAGACCAAATCTCTACGGTTCAACGATTGTCATCAAGACATCGCATGTTCAATTGGTCTGATTATTTCGTATACGAAGGAGGATAGCCATGGGAAGCAGTGGATTGTTACACGAAGATAGATACGGTTTCTTGGCACCATCTGTCATCATACCTGTTCCTTTGCGAATACGACTGTTTATTGTTTCGAGAAAGGAAACATCTTTGACCTTGGATTTTTCCAGGGCTATGAAATGGTCCGCAACTCGCGGTTTACTTTTTGATTTATGGTTTCCACGTGTTATTCTTGACCATTAAAGTTTTTCATGATTATCAGGTATTTCGAAAAAAGTCTTCTTCATCGTTGAATACGTATGACATTTTTGATTACCTTACTATATTACAAGAACCCCCTTCCATAGTTCCTTCTATGTAGACCAGATGTGTTCGAGGGTTTTTCAAGCTGCTAGTGGAAAGGACGTTAAGATTCTCTCGTTCGGTGATGTTGTTCTTTATGCATCCGATTTACAAACACTTCTTCCTGGAATGTGGGTGAACGATAACATCATATCATTTGCGTGCGATTATCTACTATCGAAAGCATCGGACAAAATCAAAGAACAAGTAATTTTTTCTTCATCATAATGAATGGCCCCATTTAATGGTTACATCGTTCAGGTAGCTATCGTCACTGCCGCATCCTGTGAACTAATCAGACACTACGGCGAGGTGGAAGTCGTCCGAGAAATTTTTGATACACTGAATTTCTTTTCAAAAGAAAAGGTAGTTGCATTTTTTCCTTCAGTAGGAATTATTTGATTTGAGCTAAGTAGATGAAATTCTTGTGTCGCTCATTCCCGTACTGCTGATATTAGAATCACTCGAGCTGACGCCAGCAAATACTCGTCATTTGTCCTTGTGGTCCGAAAGCAAGCTGATCTTTAGAACGATTAGTACAGCATCATATTTTTTCTGTAGGACTTTTGTGTAGAAATCTTGCCGTTAGGTAGATAAACTTCCAGTTGTAGACAAAATCTCTACGGTTCAACGATTGTCATCAAGACATCGCATGTTCAATTGGTCTGATTATAAACACCTTGAAATATATGGCGGTGTCGATCTGAATCGGAACTTTGGATTCCTTCATACTCGTGTTGTATGGGGTACTCTAGCAACATCATGGTTTCGTTAGCGCATAGACTACGCCCGCTGATCTTCCTACTTATGTGGCATACACATTTCCAATGATTACATTATCAAAAATTGGATCATAGAAACCAAAAAATGAGGACGTGATCGGGAATCGCCTAATCCTAACGACATTCCCATCTTTTCGTAGAGCATCAGTGAAGCACAGGCGATTCTCAATGAACTCATCGAAGCGGGAATAAGGATAACAATGAGTATAATTAGGGCGAAAATAAAGTTCGTAAAGAATGACTCATATTTCCAGGCCTGAGTTGACAAATAGAATTGGATGAATTAATGGTTACAGAGTCCACCTTATACGTGTAATTTGGATGTTCAATGAACATAAAGCACGTGAAGAAGGTATGGAGATGGACGAGAGCATCGTAATTGGTACTCCGGGCTCACAAAAAAGTTATCGATCACATAAGGGACTTGAAACTCTGCTCTCAACTTTTCAATTTAACGTTCGTACTCCGGGCTCACAAAAAAGTTATCGATCACATAAGGGACTTGAAACTCTGCTCTCAACTTTTCAATTTAACGTTCCTCGTACGCTCTATTATGCAGCAGAGACTTAAGTTGGTCCTTGATTCACGAAAAAAAGTATCTACGCAGCATCCTCAGAGGGCTGGACCAATGTTTTCTGAAAGTTAATCAACGCATCGTTTAGTTGGTATATGAAACTCACTTCTTCGAGGTCCAGAAAACGTTCATTGATAGGCGGACACAGGCAGACATATGATTTAATAAGGATATTTTTATTTCTTATTCAAGAATAAACTGACGTTTCGGCGGACTTCGCCTTCCTCAAACCTTGGAAAGGTCAAGTTGACAGCAATCTATTCGGCCAAACATCTCTATGAGTAAACAGAGAAAACACTAAACTAGAATTCCAATCACATAGAATACAGCTTTGCACACTCACCGCTTTCTATGAGGCTTCCACTGAGTATGCTGCGTGGAGACCAACCGCAAAGAATTCACATGGAAGCCTGATGTGTCCCTCCCATCAGAATAACAAGCTTATGTGCTGCCCAATGTCACGCGTGATAATGAGGCATTCTTCCATGCGGTTCATTTTCGAATTTCTGGAATTAATCCAGAACGCCTCGAGAGTTTTGGGCGCTTGTGTTCTCGATTCCCGTGCGAGGATCGTGACACGTACCTCAAGGGGTTGGTCTAGAGAATTCGGGAACAATAGTTGAAATGCCACCGAGTAATCTAAGACGCCAGCTAATTCGTAACCGCTTATACGACCGTCTACGTGCAACGCAAAATTGCATAATTTGCCCCAATGGTGGAGACGGTGACTGCATGAGTTCGGGTGCAGTCTATCTGGTCTCTTGTAAAGTGTGCGGAGACGAATACATAGGCGAAACGGGTAGACCACTCTGCATCCGTACAAAAGGACACCTAGTCGGCAGACGTAAGCCAAATACCGCACTGGCACGCATAGGACGCAGAGACATAACGGAGAAGATTTTGAAGTAGAGGTTACTATCCTCGCGCAAGAATCGAGAACACAAGCCCGTAAAATTCTCAAGGCATTCTGGATTAATTCCAAGAATCCGAAAATGAACCGCAGGGAGGAATGCCTCATTATCACGCGTGATATTGGGCAGTATATAAGACTGCTATTCTGATGGGACGGGTACATTACGTTTCCATGTGAACACTGCGCGGTTGGTCTCCACATAACATATTAAGTGGAAGGCTCATAGAAAGCGGTGAGTGTTCAAAGACTCTGTGTTCAGAGTGATTGAAATTTTGGTTTAGCATTTTCTCTGTTTGGCTATGGAGGTGTTTGACCATTTAGATTGCAGTCAACGTGACCTTTCCAGGCACTGAGGAAGGCGAAATCCGCCGAAACGTCAGCTTGTACGTAAATAAAGAAATGAAATAACACGTCATGTTTGCTAAGCAGAAGAATTATTCAATCAATGCCGAAGTTAATAGAAAGTCGGTCGTGGGATTAATAAGGATAGATAACAGATGGATAAAAAGAAACTATAGGCTGTAGGATGGACTCCAAATACACAACTATATAGGCGTAGTTCGTGAAATAATGGGATCACCTGTATCACATGTAGTCCCGTTGATCATCGAGTGACTCGAGCCGGGCTCCAGTAAATCTTCCGTTCTTCACTGTTGCGTGCAAGAGTAGCCTAGTGGGTTCTGCCCGCTCTCGGGACTCGTCGAACATCGTATCTTTCTTCTAGGCTCTTCGTGAAGAACTCTGACCTTCAGGTCGGTGGTCTTCCTGTAGCATGTTTGACATCCCGTAGAATCCAGTGCAGAGCGGCATCTTTGATTTTTTGATCGTTGACGCAGGTCGGAGCTTCGTATCCCATCTCTTAATTGTGCGAAACAGGATGCTCCTAGCTCTAATTAATATTCTGAGCCTAAACGTGATCGTGGTGAAAATGGTGAAAAAGTAAAAGAAACTACAAGGACATTGTACTTTTTCTGTTGCTCACCCTTTTTATAGAGTGATTCCGTCCGTAAAACGTTTACACAGGATGATAAATAACGGCCAACCTAAAAGAAATGTGAGGTGCCAAATCGCATCTAACAATCGGTCATTCATTCTCTTTAAAGTAGCTGTAGAATAACTAAAATAGTAGAACCTCTTGGTAGAACTGCACAGTGGTACTCTTGATTGTTATGGCTGTAAGATTAGTTTAGAAGCAGATGCAGTTGTGCTTCGTTCTCAATCTCTTACGTATTTAGTAGAGCGCTTTTTCGGATTTCGTCTTTTCCATCTAGATTTTCTTTTATGCGAACGTGAAATGCTCAACTGCTTTCACCTTCATGCCTCTTGCACTCGGTAAAGAATGCTGTGCTCCAACTGAAGTGCTCATCGTCCTTGGCATTGGGATGTATTCTACAGTTAATTCGTTATGCGTAAATATTCATATATGCAGTTTTGAACAACTGTTTGGATTTGTGGTGTGCTCAATAGTACTTTTGTAACTGCCACGGGATTCAAAATCTCTGCAAAGTAGACGTTTTGATGCATTGCCTAATAAAAATGCTGAGTTCGATGGAAATAAAGAATCAGTTAACATTGATATTTATTTATTTTCTTCATGACCCGTCATCATATCTACTCTGTGCAGATCGCTGCTCATCTTGAATTCAGTTCGTTTTCCGTAGTATCCGTCGCCCACCATGGTCTCGGAGCATTTCGCATGTTGCTTCGACTATTGCTTGAGGAATTCGTCTTCTTTGTGAATGTCTTAGAATTCTGGTAGAGTCGACTCACTTTGCAATCTTGGAAATAGGTGTGGTGAGGTGCCCCATGTGGATCGGAGAGACCATTGGGGTGGGGGGACGAACTGGTGCGTTTGATTTCTAATCGATGGCATCGTTAACTACAGCGCTACCCTCCTCTTTCTTGACATGAAAATAAGGAGTGAAAATTGAAGAACAAAGTCAATAAAGTGATGATAAAATATCATATCATATCGGCAAAAATGCTACTAATTGTAACAAAATTTGAAGAGAAATACGAAAAATAGAAGTAAGAGTAGCTGAGAAGAAAACGGTGGATGTTTTTGAAGCCTTTTTATGATTACTGTTTAGATTTTGTCTTTGCTATGATTATCACCGAACACTACAATGCAGTAATAGATTCCTTTCCATGCTCTGGAAAAAGGAAATTGTATATTCGTTAGATGTATTAACTTTTGTTTACTGCCTATTATTTTGTTCATGGCAAGGATTATTATGAAATACAATCACCGGGATGCTGAGATATGAGCAAAACAGGAGACCTGAGTTGTACATCGGGCAGCGGTTTTCACCACTGGGTCCTCATCTGATATCCACCACACCAACCGAGGCCCTCGGCTTGACTTTTTTCACTCACTTTTTGCTCTGTCGGTCCAATCATCAATCACCTTTCAACAGGACTGGAGTTAGCACATTGTAATTTCGTCTGCATCTTCAGTCTGACTGAGTTCAAAGCCGATTTGTATTCCTCAGGTCATTCTTATAGACGGGTGATTACTGATGGAGTCGATAGGACAAAAAACATGTCTAAAAGTACAGCAAAGCAAGATCTTCGGTAAGTGTGGTCGCTGGCACTTTCGCTTCCAGTACAGGTATTCACGGGTTTGATGCCAAACTGAGTTTCCGTTTTTTCTTAAGTCTCAGCACACCTGTAATTTCTCTTTTTTTTGCCATAGAATGTTTTGAAAACCTCTCTGTACAGCTTGATCCATTGAAATGCCTTGTTTTATGTCAGGATTTTATAAATATTTAATGTTTATATTTTTAGAGTCAAGGTCAAAGCTAACACGAGTTTAATAATTAATGTAATAAAGCGTCATATCCAAAGTACAGGTATTATTTGTTCTCAATGATCGGACTGATCCAACAACAGTTGGTGGCTCGCATTGGTCGCTACTAGTTCTAAACCGCAAGTTATCGCAGTTTCGTTATTATGACAGTATGAAGGCATCGAAAGAAGCTGTCGCGAGACAGGTAGTGTGGTCTTGATTGTTTCGTTTCAATAGTGTTTTGCATATGACTCTGGGTTTCAGATCGTAGCTATCCTAACCCCATTTCTGAAGTCTTCAGTTCACCACTCTTTCGTAGCGGAGGATTGTGCTCAACAGTGTAATAGTTTCGACTGTGGAATGTATGTCATTGAGTTTGTTCGACGAGAACTTGAGGTGGGTTTGGTCTGTTTCTTTGGGAACTTGTATTGTTTCAACATTTTCTGTGGCAATACTTGTAGCACAAATATTCTCGCTACAGTTTTAAAACCGACCATGATTTAACCTCGGTTGTGAAATAATCGACATATGTTTAAATTGTTGAGCTTATACAAGGTTGGTAATAAACTAGCTAAGTCTGGCCTTGGGTCTCATTTTGTAACTATCTTAACGCCATTTATGGAGTCATAACTTTGCTTTATCAACCTCGTTTAAGGTCAACAATTTAAACACATGTTGATTCTCGCCACAAATTAGAGTTACTTTTACAATATTTACAACATTTCTAGCCCACATATGCGTCAACTCACATTCGTGCCGATTCTGGCTACATGAACTTGCAACGTCAACACTGGCTAGACATTATTAATTCGTTATCATTAGGTTGTGATCAAACTTAGACTGTCATCTGAAGGTCTTGGCTTATTATTACAGTACTCTCACTACTACAAGTGATAATGAATCTTTGTTCTATTGTTATCTTGGTTCACTAATGATTGGCTTACAGAACCAGTCCCTTATAGACTTTCTATATCTGTTGCCGGCTTTCCATCGAGTCCTTAGAAAATCCTTTCTTCTAGCATGATAACACCGTCGTTCAATATTGTCCAGAATGAGAAATTCCTAATCGTCACAATTCGTGCTCCATATGCTAAAATTTCTGATGTAGAAATCGAATACGGAGATGACATCTTCATGTTCTCTGCACCACCATATTATCTTAGGTGATAGATCTTTTAGTAGCACGTAAAGTTTCTGTAAGGAGCATTGCAAGTTTTAGGCGTTTATTTCAGGGTTCACCTACCACGTGAGGTTGAAGACGACAGTTCTGGTACGGCAGAGTATGATTCAGCTCTTGGTTAGTTTTTAACTCTATAGTACGATCATCTGAAATTTTTATCTAGACGCATATCAGACGGATTTTTCTCATGTGTTATATCTAGGCGAGTTTACGGTACACGTCCCAAAAAGACACGTGGGTGAGAATTTCCCACGTCTGGATATGATCACAGAGCTTCTCAACCCGCAAAAGAAGTTGACAGCTAAGCAGTTAGTCGAAGAAATAGGAGACGATGCGAATAATGAAGGTACGCAATTGGTCTTGGGTAATTTTGGTTGTAATCTGTGCTCATATGGTTATGAATTCGTTTATGGTTTTCGTAATTTCTTTGCCTAATTCCAGCTGAAGACGAAGACGACAGCCGATATTTTGTTGAGCAGAAAATCACGGATATGAGCGTGGGATTAAGCGAAGACTGCGTGGATGTTTGTGGTTATGGATTTGCATGGCGTCGCAAGGGAATTCTGGGTAAGTGTTTTGGAGAGTGTACAAGATCGTAGTTGTGTTCTGCTTAAGCATAAGCATTCTTTATTATGTAATAACTTTCTATTTACTGCATATTTTTTCATGGCGGGGTAAGATGTGTAATATAACCACAATGATCCTGAGATAGTTGAAAAACCCCGGATCACAGGTTTCTACGGTGACGATTGAACACGTTCTTTTTCCGGGACTAAAGCGTTCATCACCACATCATTCACAGTGTTTACCGGATGATTGCTGTTAGCATCTAAAAAACACGGCTGACAGAAAAGCGAAAGAAGGACACGCATGGTGTAGTGACGAACGCGTTAGCTCCAGAGAAGGTAATTGCGTGTTCGATCCCGTAGATACCTGCGGTCCATAGTTCTGCAAATATATCAGCGTTCTTGTGGTTATATTCTTTATTATCTTCTTTGGCTACAACAGCTTTGTTTCCATAGGGTTTCATCATTGTTCAAAATGATTACTTATTCCAGATTAGGTATAAACATTGGTTTTTTAACCTTGTATGAAATGTATATCTGTGATTATCTCAGAAACATCAGTGTCTGCTGATTTTTTTTTTTTGAAGGACAGCTAAGCAAGGATATTGGAGGGCTAGTAGAATTGAGCGATCCAGAACACTGTCCAATTTCTGAAAGGTCTATTAACTGTGCAGAGCATGACACCAAGTCTTTTGATGCTGAACGCTATTTGTAAGTCGTCATGTTGATGTGGTTTATTGGCAAGTGAAGAAGCCATTATTTTAGGTTAGATTTTCTGGATCCAGAGGAATGTTTACAGCAATCGATAAGTTCGAAATTAGATTTGAAGCTGGATGTCGATGAGGACGACAGAAAACGCTTGAAAGATTTCCCTAGGAAAAAATTGCCAACGTGGGTTCATGATTTTCGCTTTAAATCTTCTTCTTAATAACTACTTTTTTAGGTTATCAAAAGAGGAACATTATAAAGTGGCTCTCTCTCTTATTGATATTGTATTTGCATTTGCTTATGATATGAGAATAAACGACTGGGAAATATCTTGTGAATCTGGGTGGAACATTGTAAAGCTCGCACCTAGTCTAAATTTCCTGTGTCAGTGGAGAAGCGCTGAAGAGGTTGGTATTTTCACTGAATCTTTTCCTTCGTCCTTCCAATACGTTTCTGCTTTAGGCCGTAATCGCAAGTGTTCGACGTTCACTTTGCTGTCCGCTGTATAGGAATTGGGATTTGTCTCTGAAAGTTCTTATGGACGTGAAGGATATCATAGGAAAAGGTATACTGTGAATTCTAGGCTAAAAGTTTTATTTGCGCTTTATATCTAGACCCTTGCTTTTAATAACAATCACCTGTCACCTGTATCACCTGTAGTCCCGTTGATCGTCGAGTGACTCGAGCGGGCGCCATTAAATCTTACACTACGCCCTGTCGCGTGCAAGAGTAGCCGAGTGGGTTCTGCTCGCTCTAGGGATCGTCGAGCATCATGTCTTTCTTTCTTGTCTACCGGTTGTGATTCATACGCATTACTTGTCCGCCCCACTTTATCTTCGGCTGTTTGGCGTACAAAACGGCATATTTGATTTTTGGTCGTTGACGCAGGTCAGATCTTCGCATCCTATCCCTTATTTGTGTGAAACGGGATACTCATAGCATCGTCCGTTCGACTGCGCGTTCGATATCGCTGAGTGATCTGTCATCCTGCTTACGCAGCGACCAGGTTCCTCACGCGTACGTTAGAGCAGGAAGTACCGTTTAGTCGAAAAGGTGGGCAAGGAGTCGGGTGTTCTTTATTCTCTTGACTACATCCTCGATTCTCTTGAAAGCTCCCTAAGCCATTCGTTTCCTTCTGCTCAACTCTGGAACTAAGTCGTTCATCGTATTGATTTCCCGACCTAGACAGACATAAATGGAGCATTCGGAGATATTCGTTCCGTTGTGCGTTAATGGGGCAAACGAAACCAATTCGTTCCTTATGAGCATCGTTTTTGTGGGATTTAGTGGAACACCAATCTTTCCACACGCTTTATCAAAGTCGGTGAGCACACATTCCGCTTTGCTAGAGTCTGGTGTTATAAGAACGATATCATCAGCAAAGCGAAGGTGATGTATCTGCCGACCATCGATTTTTACTCCCATATTATCCCATTCCGATGTTCGCATGACGTTCTGGAGGGTGGCTGTAAATAGTTTTGGCGAAATTATATCGTCTTGCCTAACCCCTTTTTGACGTTAATGTCGTTGTAGAATGGTGAAATTTTGGTTGTGAAATTTTTGTACAGCTTACGAGGAATCTTTATGTACTGAGTAGGGACCCCTTGCTTACCTAGGGCTTCCATGACTGCTTCTATCTCAATTGAATCAAATGCCTTCTCTAAGTCGATGAAAGTGAGATAGAGCGGTCTTTTGTACTTTCGCGACACCTCAATGAGCCTTGTTAACGTGTGAATGTGGTCCATCGTACGAAATCCTTTTCGAAACCCTGCTTGCTCGCATGGATATCCTTCGTTCAGTGTTCTGTCAATCCTGTTTAGGACGACTCGAAGGAAAGGTTGTTGACGACAGACAGCAAGCAGATTGGGCGATGGTTGTCTTTATCTTGCAGGTCACCCTTCTTGAACGATAACATGGTCTTGCTGGTCTTCCACTGAGTAGGGACCTTGAATTCAGACAGATAACGTGTGAATAGCCGAGCCAGTGTGTTTACGAGGACTCGCGGAAGGTTCTTCAGATGTTCTGATGTTATCCTGTCCGGACCTAGTGTTGTTCGATTATTCACCGACGAAATGACACGTCGGATTTCGATGGGAGAACCAGTGGTACAACATATCCATCCTCTTTTATCTCATATGACAGGAGGTGGACGTGGCTATCGAAGAGATCTGAGTAGTATTCGTGAATAGTTTCTGCATTGCCTTTCTGGACGCTGTTATTGTTCCCTTTGGGCGTCGGAGTGCAGTCTTGGTCTATGGTCTTGTAATTGGCGAAGCTTCGGCGGGCTTTGCGAATGCTTTTCCCAGCGTCTGCAGCTTCTACCATTACTGCTGCTCTTCTCTCTTTAGATCCTTTTTTGTCGACTGTCTGCAATGTTTCGCAAGTTCGGACGTTAGTTCTCGGTTACCTGCAGCTCGCGCGATTCCACGCTGGCGTATTGGCTTGAGAGTTTTTGGAGACAGACGTCTCTTGGTGACTTTCGAACTCTCAGCCTTCATAGCGCTAACGTGAACATACTGAATGAGCCGAATGTATTCTTCGTCGATGTTATCTACAACGGCATCTTCCCAACAGTCGGCTAATGAATTGAATAAGTCTCAGGTTGTGGTGGTTCTGGGACTTCGGCTTTTGAATTTAGTGGGTTTTTCTCCTTTCTACGAGAAATAGAATGTTGCTCGAAGGAGACGGTAGTCTAATCTCGTGTTTGGGACAACAGCGACATCGGTAAGGCAAAACTTTCTATTTACTGTGATGTGGTTTATTTCGTTATGGTACTCTCCATTGGCAGACTCCCAGGGCCAGTGTTGAAGGTAGGGATTCTGTGATTGCGAGTTACCGTGGATGGTCTTGGTCGCCATGGTAAACTCAGATAGCCGCTCACCCTGTTCGTTCCATTTTAATCCATATGTCCTAATGTTACGTCCCTCAGACGATCCTATTGGTCCGTTCTTGGCATTGAAATCTCCAATGAGGAGCTTGAAGAATGTATGGTCTTCTCTGTAGAACTTCTCCAAGTCCATGTAGAACGCTTCGACTTCTTCTTCGTTATAGTTTGACGTTGGCGCGTAAACGACAAAGTTTGTCAAAGCCGGTATTGATCAACGTCTTTCTAGTCGTAAACTCCGATTCGGTTTGTAAGCTGTTTGAATGAATTGATGTTCATGGACAAACTCGTGTTGACGAGAACGCCGACGCCTCCGACTCCTCTACTGTCGCATGTTCCGAGGAACAGTTCTCCGGTGTCATAGACGGGGTTGAATGGGTGGCGTCGTCTCGTCTGGGCCAGGCCGATGACGTCGTATCTTGTCCTTCTTGCTTGCATGAGCAAGTCTTCTATCGAGGACTCGGATGGAACTGCACTTGCATTGTAGGTACAGATCGTCACCGTAGTTTTTCAATTGTCTAAGTATCATTATTATTGTATTTCACATAATCTCCTACCATTGAAAAAGGACTAGGCAGCAAATATAAAGTGACTACTGTCGCTTCTTTTATTCTGATGCCGATTTAGGTCGGTCGGCTATTTTGCATATATTGAGCAAGATTCATGGAGTTTTAATCGACTCCGGTGAATTCCGCTACCTCTTTAATGATCTTTTTGTTACTGACTATTGTATATGGATTCAATTCGTTGATGAGTCTACTTTGGAAATGTTACAAAACGATCTAGCTGCAGTTGAGGTTGGTGTTTCGTGCCACTTTGTTTATGGTAGTTTTTATTCTTCCTTTTTTAAATTTTATTTCCCTCACTTTAGATTTTCAAAAGCGATTTGGGATTGGATTTGGAGGAGCTGGAGCTAGAAGGCAAGATGGCAGCACTAGAAGTGGAACAGCATGTGGAGCTAGACAGTGATGATGAGCCAGAATAGTAGATTTCTTTTTTGTTGTGGCTACGTCCTTGTAGCTTTTGTGCTCCATTGAATCGATTATCAGGACGTTGTCTTTCTGTATATAGCACCTGTTAAGCTCAGATCACTTCGTTGGTATTTGTTCTCGTATTTGTAAATAAAGGGGCTTGTGTAGTGCAGCGGCTGGAAGTGCCCACCTGTACACATCGAGATCAATCCCTGCTCCCCAGGCCCACCATGGCCTGCATCCCTCCGGGTTCGGCGGATTGGTGCCCGCGAGTTATTGTAAAGACCACACTTGCATTCAGTCAACTCCAACGATGCTATGAACGAAGTCGAATGCATGGCGCATTCCTCTGGGATTGATCAACGCCGAGAGCTTTTTTATGCTTTTATTTGTAGATAGAGCACAGGCTATTAATGTGAGGTCTTATTTTGGAGTACAGTGACTCTGATTTGATTTCAATTTTTGTTTTCCGAACAACTTTTCTGCGAAATCCTTGATTTTTCCACTGTAATTTTTGTTCCCATTCTATTGCAGGAAGTTTTTCCTTATTTTTTTTCTACTTGTCTTCGTACTAGTAATGTTGTAATGCAGTTTGTTTAACATCAGAGTTAAGCTTCTTTCAACTTTGTTGCTGTTCGAAATAAGACAATTTTTCTTCCTTTGAAATTAACTAACGGGCGTACCATCACTTAGTTACTTAAAGATGTTCACTTTCTTTTGGTATGCTTTCTTATATAACTGTAAATGAAGGACTGAAGGGCTGAATGTCGAAAAATTTGTACAAGCAGTATGTTCTGTTAGTAAGAAGGTGGCCGAAGGATGAATTCAAAGGAACAGAGCGGTAAAACCTCTTTACTTTTATGTTTTCGATAGGAAATCTTTCTGCATTCAGAAATTTGGCATCATTTTTGAACCAAGAGGTGGAGCGCCAGTTCAAATCTGAAATGACTGCTTCTGACGTGCGCTTATGTGAGAGGCGATATCGAGGTAAGTTTTTCCATCTTTACTATCACAATATAAATAGGATATGAATAACACTGGTAAGTGTAGTGAGCGGCAAGACGTTTTGGCCGTTTTAACGCTGAGAAATGGGGATCGCGTAACCCTGTAGTCGGAGCTATCTTATAATGCATGTAATACATATGGGATCGGTCCTCACCCCTAAGCCTCACCGAGCCTTTCACCCCTCTTGGGTCGGCAGATTAGTACTGGACTTGTTTGGAAGGATAGCAGCGCTGGCTCGCACGGGGATTTATTAAAGCCGAGAGCTTTATTTATTTCTACTTTAATGAGTTAGATTCGTTGGTCATGCTTACCATGTAGTAGGAATTGCTTTCTCTCACAACATCATATACGCTTATTCCAGCTCTTGAACAAATTGACGCCAATAACACTGCGAAGGTTTATCCGCATCAGTATAGGTCTGGCATTTTTGGTCTCACTCTGGAACAGTTGCAGGTACCTAACATTACGGCTTATTGAGACTTTTCTATTTACAGTTGTGTTATAAAGAACGTGACCTTTCGGCGTAAAAATAATTATTCGCTTATTTTAAATCAATTATTCACTTCGCGAAGGAAAATTGAATGACCAATCAAGTGGGAAACTGGTATGATTGTAGAAATTTGAAGTAAAGGTTGATTTTGCTTTCAAATTTTTCCCAGTTTTCATATCTGCTGATATTCAGGTTGCTGTTGTTCTGACGAGTTTTTTTTGGAAGCAGTTGCTGATGGTGTGATGTTTATGGTGCTAAAATCATTAGAAATGTTGTTCCTATTTTGTATTAAGTACAGCTTTAGTTATTTGTGCTGATTGGCGTAAAGGAACATATGTGTGCTTAAACCAATTCACCAAGTAATTAAATGGAGATTTTCTTCTATTTCATTTTTCTTCCTTTTTCAAAATTTTCTTTTGTAGGTTATTTTCATTTTCTCTTATTTTTTCTTTTTTTAAAATTAAATCATCTCCTTTATCGTAATCTTCGTTTTTCGCACATTTTCTTGTATTACAGGAAGTAAATACGGACGATAATCGCAAGCGTTTTGGACTTGGACGAGAAGGATTTCTAAAGAGGATCTGGAAAGCTGTGCTTTCATTGAGGTCTAAGCATTAACACTCGCGGAGCGACGCGACTTTAGCACGAGTTATACATCAGGAAAATACTACGATACGACACGCTACCAACAAGTTAAACCAGAGGAGGCTCGTCTACTAGAACCAGATGGTGTTCCTCAATACACCGTTAACTTTTATGGCTACCTTTCTTGTGTGGAAAATTCTAAACATTTAGGTTTCATCCTCCATTCTTTGACAATTTTAATTTTGAACAGATTTCAATTTGAAGCAAAAAATCTTTTAGAAAAGTTATTTACACACTTAAAACGATAGAGCGAAGTTTCTTCTCGACATTCGGAAAGTCTTCAACTCCTACACTACTTTTTTTTGTAGAGAAATTGTTGTTTTTCGAAGAGTCAGTTTCATCTCGTCGTAAGGATTGATATTGGAACCAGTTCATAGTAAACTTCATTATGAAAATGACTTATTGTTTAGTCTTCCTCTTTATTATGTTCCTTACTTGATGGTGGAATGAAGTATGAAAGCTAGTTCTTCAATATTCTTGTCAGGTAGTAGTCGATTAGTGCAATACTTAACTACTATTCATTCTCCTTCTCCAATATTAGAACATCACGACCTCATTATTAATTTCTATAGTGTTTTCTCACGATGACGTCCAGCTATGACAGATCTTTTCCATTCCAATGAAGTTATTCCGTCATTTGAATAGCTCTACATTGAAAACAGCTATTTTAATCTTAACATGGTACATGGGAAATAGCGATGTTTATCCTGTCACAGTACATGAAAAATGACACAATTCTGTCCTTTATGTTCTATATTCTTTTATTATTTTTAAAAATTTTATTTTATTTTTTTTTATTTCTAAAGTTTTTATTTTCACGACGTTTCTGGTGTTTTTATCACTGGTCCCTATTTAGATGTCATCTCACATTCAACTTATTTACGAATGCCAGTTCTATTGTCTTACGGAGGTTTGACTTTCTACTTAGTTTTTGAACTATTGGCCGACTAATTACACAGTACACCATAGTTCTGTTTTGGTCAGGTAGTCAGAGTAGTCGCTCCCGCAATAGAATGAGCATACTTGTAAAGTAATGTTTAAGTATATTACTTAAACGTTGTACTTTCGACTACAGCCTCAGCTTAACTGGGTTCAATGTCGATTTGTGCGCCATAGATCATTTCTCCTGATGGTTGCTGATGGCACCGTTAGGGTATAAAACTGATCGAGACAAAGGCAAAGCAGTAGCCTCGGTCGTGCAGTGGGTAATACGTGAATCCATGTAGAACGTAACCGCAGGTTCGAATCTGATCGGAGGTTTGGAGTTCTGTAAATGCCTTAGCATCATTGTAAATGCAAGACGGTAGCCATAGAAAGATAAGAGCTAGTAGAAGTACGTGTTAGAGAGTTACGTTATCAAGATTTGAGGAAAAATCAATATCGTCAAGAATTCGACGTATCAATAGGAAAAGAAGACAAATTTCCTTCATAGGACTTAACAGGAACTCTGTCACCTCCATAAAGGGTAAATGCAACACTACAAAGGTAATAATGTCGGGAACTGCTGTATCTAATTATGTTAACAATGAGATTAGTGGTCGAGAGTGTAAAGAAAATGCAACGTCCGATATTAATAAGTGCACTGGATTCTTATGAGTGTAGAGTCATAACCTCAGGTGCTTACACACATACGGTTGCTGGCAAGTAACTTAGACACCGTTTCCACCAACTTAAGAAGTAGGTTTGTTCGTTTTCCAAAGTCTTTCGATATGTATGATTTTGACGGAATGTATATGGCATGAATTCTTTACCACCACAAAGTTTGATAACTGCATATGGTGACAAATTTAGAGCCTTCCCGCACGGATATTTCACGATTGCAAAAAAAAAAACGGCATTTAACTAGCAATCAGCATGGTCCCACTCATTTGGACATTTGGACTTATATGGCCCGCCTTCACTGGTTCTATGGGCCACAGCAAAAGTTCCATTCGTTTCTTTCTCGCTGAATCGTCGTTCATGGAAGGTCTTCAAAGAATTTGCAATCGTATGCATTGGACGCTATCTTATACAGAGCGGTTGTTGTTGATGTGATTATCAGTTGATGATAATTTGTGCTTGAACTGTTAATCCACTCTGAAGCAGTCGCTATTTGTTACCTAGCACAAAGCGAAGATTTAAATTCTATGCTCACTTCTTTCAAGACAATGAATTTTACACACGTAAACAAAACTCTGACACGATGACGCAAAATGTTGTTCCTCGTGTAAAAACCCTACTGTTATTTTATCTCCTTATTTACGTACAGGGCTCGTGGACAAGCACGTGGAATCGATTCGTGCGCCATGGCCCGCCAGGCCTTTAATTCCTCCGGGGTCGGTGGCAAATTGGTACCAGACTTGTTTGGGAGGATACCAGCAATGGCTCGATACATCGGCAGGCCAACCCGAGTCATTGTAAAGGTCAAATATGCATTCGATCACCTCCAACGATACTTAATGAAGTCGAATGCATGGCGCATCCCTCAGGGATTGATCAACGCCGAGAGCTTTATCCTTTAGCTTATTTTTATTTGCGTACACGTTTCGGCGAATTTCGCCTTCCTCAAAGCCTGGAAAGGTCAAGTCGACTACAATCTACACGGCCAAACACATCCATAACCAAACAGAGGAGATGCTAAACCAAGATTTCAATCACGTTGAACACAGAATGAACACAGAACTCAGTGCTTTCTATGTCTTCATCTGAATATGTCACGTAGAGACCGACTAGTCGGTAGACTCGGACTTTTTTTTACAATAGACCAAATACTCCACTAAGCATGCATAGGACGCAGAGATATAACGGGGAGGATTTTGAAGTAGGGGTTACGATTCTCGCACAAAAATCGAGAACACAAGCGCGGAGAATTGTCGAGGTTTTCTGAATTAATTCCAAGAATCCGAAAATGAATAGCGCGGAGGAATTTCTTATTATTGCGCGTGATACTGTGCAATATTTAAAACTGTTATTCTGATGGGAAGGGCACATTACGATTCCATGTGAACTCTGTGCTGTTGGTCTCCACGTGACATATTTAGTGGAAGACTCATAGAAAGCGGTGAGTATGCAAAGACTCTGTATTCATTGTGATTGAAATTTTGGTTCAGCATTTTCTCTGTTTGGTAATGGAGGTGTTTGGCCGGGTAGATTACAGTCAACTTCACTTTTCCAGGCTCTGAAAGAGGCGAAATCCACCGGAACGTCAACTTGTGCGTAAATAAAGAAATAAAATAGCACCTCTTGTTCGTCAGTCTCTTAAGCAGCAAATTTCCACTGTTTTAGTTATCAAAAAATTGTCGAAAGCCGTCGAAAAGCTGTCATAGTGTTCAGGAAGTGAACAAGAAAGAAATCGTGGGCACTAAATAGGAACGCTCACAACTATATTTAGAAAAAAGCTAATTAAAGCTCTCGGCGTTAACCGATCCTTGAGGAAAGCTCCATGCATTCGACTTCATTAAGCATTGTTTGGAGGTAATGAATATTTTGCCTTTACACCACTATCTCACGGTGGCCCTACCGATGTATCGAGCCAATATTGTCATCCTCCTAGACAAGTCTAGTGCCAATTTGCCGACCCTGGAAGAATGGTACTTTAGTGACCCAAGGGCATTGATCCGTGTATTGCAGAGCGCCTACGACTACTGCGCCACACGTGCCCTGCAACTACAAAAAATCGTCGGTAGTATAGTGGTTAGTACCTGCGTTTATCACAACTATGTTATCTCCACAAATTCACTAGTATACCAACGATTTCGTATTTTAGTAATTTGCGGAATTCTTTTGAGTGATTCTTGAATTGGAATGGAGTGGAGTTCAATCTGTTCGATCGATTCAGCCTATACAGATGGAAGTGATCATTTTTTAAAATCTAAATCAATACTGCATTGAACGAACAAGATGTAGAATTACAAATGTTGGCTTGCATGTATCAGCGTATGGGGGCGACTGCGACCCGCCATCAGTGCCCGCCCAGTGAGCGATGTCATACCTACCTCCATGTTCGCTTCGGATTCCCTATCATACGGTATCGTCTGATGGTGATCGGCGATTTCTTATGCTGTCCGTGGCTTAGTAAGAAGAATGTCGTATGCTGCTCATCATCTAATCGAACTGCTGAGGAACGTTGTGACGATGACGATTTACAGACCGACAATGAATTCTTTCACATAAGCACTGCTGAGAATGGTATGTTATCGTCGCTTTTTCGTATCCATATATTCTTGAAGATTGTGATTGGTAAGCGATTAGGGTTTCTTTTATAGTTCATTTATGTCCACCTAAAATTCGATCTGAGTGGTAAGTAAATTTACCTTCCTATAATTCAAAATACTTCCCAAAAGTTTACCGCCTCATCGTGGCTGCGAGGTGTTACGGGGTGTCGGACTGCGATGTACAGCGGGGATTCTTCCCCACGGGAGGGTCCCCTAAGCTGAGAACGAGTCCGGCGTTTCCATCAGTAAGCCTAGCTAAGAGTAGACCAATACCAGGATCCACCACCATCTTGGTATCAAAGTCACATGGTGGCAAATCTCTCTCTCATCCACAAGGGCTGCGACTGCCTGTCGTGTTGACGACCTGGGGCAGACTTTGGCTAGGCTGTGCTCGGAATTCCAAAGAACGAAAATGGTTTAATCAGCAAATCTCCGAAAAATGGTGATTGTGCTGGGGCCCACATCACTGGTGAGGGCGGGCCGTTCATGTATCAAGTTTCAAGCATAATTGAAAAGAACTGATGACAATTTGTGACGACAGCCTGAAATTCCCATGGCGCGCTTGCTTCAGGATGACAGAGAAGAAAACAGAAAACAACTGAATATCGATAGTTTTGGGTTCGTCGGTGAAAATTTCTGGCTGAGGTACCGTACACGAGGTGTGTTACTGTGTTTACAGCTGATGTGAACATAGCGAAACACTCCCTCATATTTTTCTTAATTGAGTTAGGTTTTTTCCCACTCAGTACTCCATGAGAAAATTGCCTAATCAATTGGTTAGAAAATTTAAATAATAAAAATAAAAAAAAGGAAAATGATGATGGAGATAGCTTAGAAATGTATTCATTGGTAAACAATAACTCTAAGGACAAGTGTCGTATTCCGCATTGGTTCGCTCATTCCTGGTTTCCATGGCTTTTGTAAAATACATTTGTTTTGTGGTTCTGGGCCGTATTTTTTGAATCTTCACAGGATTACTGTAACTATATTTATGTTAAGCGTCGAAAGTGCTTCCTTCTATAATAAAGGTTTTAGGTGGTAAATATTGAATTAGCAAGGAAGTCTCATTAAATGACACCATAATTTCTAGGTTGTTGAGCTAACACGAGTATTGATTGATTATGCACTGAAACAGTACTTATGTAGCGCCCGTTCTGGTTGGGTAGCGACATTACCAGAACTTACGCGACATGATTTATATAATACAAAGAAATTACTCTTGTTATTATCAGTTCATGGGACTACATGTCAAGTATTGGGTGACGCAAGTACGACTTCAAAATGCACTATCCCATGTATCGATTGGACGGGGAATCTGGATAACAGGAAATCTGAAGAGAAATAGCTATTTGAAATAAGATTAACTGGACATTTTCTTCTCTCTTGCTCAGAAACGACTATTCAACTATTCAAATAAGTGCCCACTACCAGCTATAATGTACCGTTGGCTATTATTAAGGTAAATAGAAATATAATGAGATTGTACTTAGCACGAAGTTTAACTCATCTTACTTGAGTGCTTGGAAAGCGTAAATGCGGGTTCGAATCTGGCCGAGGGTCCATTTTTTGTGAGCATCTTGCCAACATACTGCCTGGCTACATCGATAATCCAGATATGTAGTCCAAATATGCATTCAATTACCTCTGACGATGCATGATAACGTTGAATTCATGGTGGATCTCTAAGGGATTGAGGGGCAACGCCGAAAGGTTTCTCTCTTTTCCTATTTGTATTAGTTGAAAGTACCTCTTGCAACAGATAAGTTCATCTCAGTTCAAGAATACTTTATTATAGCAAAAAGTGCTGGCACCACTACATTATGCTGTTACCTACCAACCCTCTAGGAATTCTTTTCTGATGAGCAGACACGAAGCTGTTAATGACAAGATTTATTCAACACTGGCTGACATTTCGGCGGTTTTCCCTTCTTCAGAGTCTAGAAAGGTCTATTTAACACGCAGTCAACTGAGGGAACACTTTCATAACCCTAGGGGAAAAACTTAGTACCTACAATCTCCATTCGCATAGGAAACAGCTTCATTTAAACATTTACAGTTTTGAGAAACACGGAAAGCTGACAAAAAGGAACGAACATGGTGTGGTGGTTAACGCTTTAGCATCCGGAAAGGGTAATACCGTGTTCGATCCCTACCGCAGACACCTGTGGTCCGGAGTGTAAAAAATATGTCAACATCATTGTACTTGCCGTTTTGTTCTCAATAAGTCTGTCAGTTATCGCTAGAAACCGGCCGCACAGATTCTTACACTGGTCTGGAATATGCCTGGCCCAGGTCGAAAAATAGCGTGAGCTATGGTGCAAGGTCACATGGCATACCTCCTTGGAGTTTATTTTTGAATCCATGGAATTTGTCCAGAGTGCTTCCTGGGTGTTTCGGATTCTTGGTCGTTATGGCTTTGTGTCCTGTGTGTACCAATGGGGCACTTTGTTTGACAAGTTTCTCGTCTAGGTGTTCTTTCACAGAAGGTCTTCTTATTGATCGATTGGAAAAGCCGACATGAATCACAGCGTGTTCTTAAATAACAGCGTTTTCTTCTTTCATTCTGTGGCTCGTCACATCATCCTGTAAACCTGTTTGTGTTAAGGCCTTCAAAAGTTCAACACATCTTTAAAACGGAACACAACGTAGTACGGAATAATTCTCAGTCGTTATCATTTTTCGATCGAAGATTTATTCGCTAAAATAGGGAAGTGCACTCGATTCCTAATCGATTTGCTAAAATTCGCATTGATTTCAATGCAGGATTGACTCGACGTTCAATACCAGTCGTCGTTCGTAAATACGGCACACACCGAAAATGACGCCTTATTTTAAATGTTTTAGAGGAAACTCACCTTTAGATTAGATTTCTTGGGGTTTTAGTCATATTTGTACATTCTACATTTCCTTTAGATCGAATTTCCATGTAAAAGTTAGGAGTTGTGTTCATTAAAAAGATGTAGAGTTCAATTTCTGATATCGGAATGAGTAGTAGAATTACAGTAACCGTATTTGATTCAGTTTTATTATTTGTGGAATTTGACTGGTTCACATTTTAGTACTTCTTATTTCTACTGATCTTGTCCCTATTATGAATCGAGGTTGACCTTTTTTGAGCGGTTTCTTCCTCAATCTATTGATTGCTTAATACTTAAATGTTCGCCTTGTCGCCCTCTGGTATTCATGTGATCGATTAATTATCGATTTTTTTTACTTAACATGGGGAAGTAACTGGAAATGTGGAAGCGTTTATGTTTAGGATTTCATTTTCTTTGTATCAGTGAGGTATTTTCGTAGCACGGTTGAGTTCTTCTTAAGATTTCTAGTCGTATACAAGTAAACAACCGGTGAACTCCGTCGGGTTCTGGATTTGATCCATATGGGGATCAAATTCGAAACCTTCGTAGATTCCCTTTGGCCCTCGGTTCTGTTCTTCAACAAGTAACCTTATTGAAATACAAAGTGTTTAGGGGTTGAGCTAAAAATAGATTAATAGGCGTTCGTCGAGCGTTTCGTTTTTCTTCGTCGAAAAATGACTCAATAGATGTTACGCTTTGTTTCGTTGTGATGTGAGTTCGCTCGCCGAAAGGTCATCCTGGAGAAAACTCATTTCGTCGTTATCACTCTCAGCAATCGCGAGGTTGTTAAACAGCATACGTTTACTTCCATACAATAACACACATACAACACAATCGTAGCTGACGTTTCGGCAGAATCGCCTTCTTCAGAGCCGCTTTTTTTCATCTATCTTCCACCGAGGAAGAACAGAGTGGTCAGCCATATGCGACTCTGAGCGGCTGTTCTTCCTTGGTGGAAAACAGATGAAAAAAGGCGGCTCTGAAGAAGGCGATTCTGCCGAAATGTCAGTTACGATTGTGTTGTATGTGCCTTATTGTATGGAAGTAAACACATGCTGTTTAACAACCTCGCGATTGCTGAGAGAGAAAACGACGAATTCATAATCCAATGCCGAGGTTAATAGAAAGTCGATCCTGCGTACTATTACAAAGCTCATTTCGTTCTCTTTTGATGAATTCGATTTCGTGGATTCGGTTCGATGGAGCCTGTTTTGCTGTACACTTCATGAGGTGTTATTTCTTTCATTTTGTGTAATATTTGATTTTTTTTACATCTATCAACATCGTATGAGTCGTACTGTATCGGATCCAGCACTTCTTGTGTTTGATTCGATTCGTCACATTCGCAATCGGAAAAAGTCGTCGAACTTCTTTGCGTGTGGGTTCGGCTACTGCTTGAGGATTGTCGTCTTCGTTATGAATGTTGTCGTATCCTGGTTGAGCCGGTTCTCCCTGGAATCCCGGATTAGCCCTACTAGGGTCTCCCCACATGGGTTAGAGGAAGTGAGCTTGTTCCTTACAAGTTTGGTAGCAATTTCTCTACTCCAGTGGGACGACACGCATGATAGGCCCGGTGCAAGGTCGAACCCCAGCCGCAGCCTGTGTAGTTCGGGCTGTCTCCTATCGTCAGGATCACTACCATTGCGATACCCGCTCTCTGTATTCCTTAAATAAATAGATATTTCTGGGAAGAACTGATTTTGAGCGAAATACTTGTGAGGTTATCATGAATTCTTCGCACTCCACGATTGAATTAGTTCGTACTACGTGGAATCCTTTCTTTTAATCTCAATATCTGACTACTTCACACACTACATCGCAAGCTATGTTGTTTCACCAGCGGTTTTTCTGAGAAATTTCCGGTTTTGGATGGGAAATCAAGGCGACAAGCAAGACCTTTTTGTAATGCAACTTTACTAGTCGGAGTAGAAACCGCCACATTTAGTGCACTTTTATTAAAGTCTAACACACTTAGACATCCTCAAAGTGAAGATCCCCTGTGTTCTACAAACTTCTGACTACCATTTCATTGGCTAGTACTTTCTCTCGAAAGAAGCTGTACAGGCTTTTGATAGAAAGCTGGTCCGCCTATGATGTGCTCGTTCTCAGATAATTAAGGTAAATAAGATGAAGTTCCATGCTTGGAAAAGTCTAGCTTTGGAAACACCTAGACATTTGTTCCTTTCGACTGATCAGTGCCGGTCGTTCACGTGACGATTCGAAGAATGTTTTGATGCACTTTTTTGGCGGGGAGGAGAACTTGAGGCTTCCAGGTCATTGATCTGCTTCACTTTACTTTTCCAGAAACGAATAATAGCAGATCATCATAGGATCTTCATCATCCTTTTTGTCGTTTCCATTACGAAGTTTTAATGAAGTCAAGCTTCTGCGTTGGGATTTTGAGTCGTTTTTCTGGCCTCATGGCTTCATGTTTAATCCTGAATTAGAACGAGGACTAACTAGTTACCGCACTTCTATTTTTACTTCGGTGATTTAAACATATGCTTCAATAGATGTTATTTACAGTATTCGTAGACGGAAAATCATTGGTTAAGCGACGTGTGGATCTTTCATGTAGTAAAGCTTGACAATTAACTTCGATGCGCGAGTGTATGCGGTGGGGAACGAACACGCTATTGTCCTTTCTGGGGAGTAACGCGTTCACTGGCAAAGGTCGATAGAGCTAACCGAGAGACAGGCGAAATGGAGGATCCACATGGTGTGGTGGTGAACGCATTACTCCCCGGAAAGGACAATAGCGCGTTTTTGTATTGTATTGTGTGTTTTTCTATGGAAGTAAATGTATGCTGTATAACAACCTCGCGATTGCTGAACAAGGAAACTACGCGTTCATATTCCAGTGCCGAGGTTAATAGAAAGTCGAACATGGGAATAGCGCGTTCGTTCCCCACCGCATACATCTGCGGTTCGGAGTTTTGCAAATGTCTCACCATCATTGAAGTTATATTTAGCAATATACCCTGCCACTAAAAAAAGAGTAGGCAGTAAAGTCAAAACTGAGCTTGGCAGTTTATTTGAGACAAACTATTAAAATCAGTGTGATGTCTAATTTTTGACTCTACAATTTCACTTATTGATCGAATATGCTACTTATAAGCGCATACTTATTTAGTGGCCTTCCATTTCGGTTCACTAAAGGTCAGGTGTTGATCACCTGTGCGTTTATGTTCAGGTGAAGCTTTTTTTAGTCCTTTTTACTTTTGTTTAGCAAACACCAAATACTCCATTAGGCACGCATAGGACGCAGAGACATAACGGAGATTTTGAAGTAGAGGTTACGATCCTCACGCAAGAATCGAGAACACAAGCGTGCAAAACGCTCGAAGCGTTCTGGATTAATTCCATAAATCCGAAATTGAACCGAGAGGAAGACCGCCGCATTATCACGCGTGACATTCGGCAGCATATAAGACTGCTATTCTAATGGGACGGGCACATTACGTTTCCATGTGAACACTGCGCGGTTGGTCTCCACATAACATATTAAGTGGAAGGCTCATAGAAAGCGGTGGGTTTGCAAAGACTCTGTGTTCAATGTGATTAAAATTTTGGTTTAGCATTTTCTCTGTTTGGTTATGGAGGTGTTTGGCCATGTAGATTGTAGTCAACGTGGCCTTTCCAGGCTCTGAAGAAGGCGAAATCTGCCGGAACGTCAGCTTGTACGTAAATAAAGAAATAAAATAATACCTCGTGTTTGCTGAATAGAAGTAAAAAGAATTATTCCATCAATGCCGAGGTTAATAGAAAGTCGGACGTGGGAGTTGCTTTTTTTAGTGTTTGTGATAAAAATGGTTTCCATCATGTTTTCGTTTTAGAACCATTGTTCAACACATTTTTTCTTTCCGACGGGACTTTTGAGATATTATCGGTTACTGGTACTTTCTGCGATTACTAAGGTAACATGAGCTTAATAAAAAAAAAGATTTGTTTGGCTATTGTTTCGACGTCTTCGCCTTCCTTAGAGACGGATCGGTCCGAGTCGACGTCCCAGAGGTGGTCTTCTTTGAATGTGGGTGTTCGTTTTCGCATCGAGTCGAATTTAGTGGAAGGACCACCGCTCAATTAAACGCTACCATTCGGTGGTGCATTCTTACGCGCGACAGATGTTGGTGTATTTCCGCCGTCCAGTATGATCTACCTTTTGGCCGTCAGTACACCCTGCAGTAGTCGAAATTTCGTTGCGTTCCACATAAGGAAATCACCGACTTTTAGCAGAAGTGGATTTGTCTGCTGTTTAGGTATGAATCCGTGAAGAGGGTCTCATTTTTCACACTGGGCAATCCACCTGTTTCAGAGTCACGGATCTTGGTAATTCGTACCTTCTTTTTTCTTTACCACCTGGTTATTTGGAGTCAGTCAGTCCGACCATCAGTTGAATTGTCGCCATTCATTATTTTTTTTCAACAGACCAGTATCTGGCAAGTAGCTTGACAATAGCCTAAGATGCTAGTTAACAAACGACTGGAAAAAAGGATAAACGATAAAGCTGTCGGCGTTGATTAATCCCTGAATAATGTGCCATCCATTCGACTCCCATTGATGTATCGAATCAATGCTGTTATCCTCCCAGACAAGTCCGGTACCAATTTACCGACTGCGCAGGAACAGGTTTCCTAAGCCTACGAGACGGGAATCGATCCCATGAGTATTGCGATGCGCCTGTAACTACTATGCTACACGCGCCCCTTAGGAAGATACTGATTACTGACTTCTATTTTCTATGAATTCGTACATATGGATTTATGAAAATGTTGTTACGTGATGTTTTAGGACGCTGAGTAGTCGTTTGCATGTAAAGTTATACATTCGAGCTAAGGAATCTAGCTACTGGGCTGTTTCTGTAAGAAACAACTTAGAAAGGTTACTAGTCTATAGCTGGATAGTCGTGCAGTCGTCTAGAGAAGTGCATTGAATTCTTTGTATTCTTGTTGAGCAAACGCGAGGTGTTATTATTATTCTTTATTTACAAATAAGCTGACGTTTCGGCGAACTTTACCTTCTTCAGAGCCTGGAAAGGTCAAGTCGACAGCAATCTACTCGGTCAAACGCCTCCATAACCAAACAAAGAAAACGCTAAACCAAGATTTCAACCACAATGAATACAACTTTGTGCACCCTACCGCTTTCTATGAGGCTTCCACTGAGTGTGTCTAGTGGAGACCAACCGCACAGAATTCACATGGAATCGTAATGTGCCCTTCCCCTCAAAATAATAGGCTTATATACTGGCCAATATCACGCGTGATAACGAGGCATTCTTCCCTGCGGTTCATTTTCGGATTTCTGGAATTAATCCAGAACGCCTCGAGTGTCTTGCGCGCTTGTGTTTTCGTCTCCTGTGCGAGGATCGTGACGCGTACTTCAAAGTCCTCCTGCTCATGTCTCTGGGTCCTATGCGTGCCTAGTGGGGTATTTGGTTTACTTTTGCCGACTAGGTGTTCTTTTATGCGGACACAGAGAGGTCTACCCGTTTCGCCAATGTATTCGTCTCCGCACGCCTTACATGAGATCAGATAAACTGTACCTGAGCTCATGCAATCACCGTCTCTTCCATTAGGACAAATTATGCAATTTTGCGTTGCACATAGACGGTCATATAGGCGGTTACGAACTAGCTGGCGCCTCAGATTACTCGGTGGCATTTCAACTACGTTTACCGAGTTCTGTAGACCTACCCTTCTTAAACAGCGTTTTATAGCTGCGCTTACATCATTTGAGATGAAGGGTAGGAAAAACGGGACCTTTTTATCACTAGAGTTGTCGTTTGGAGGCCTAGCGTTTCCCCTGTACCTATCCCGAGCTACAGTTTCATAACCATTAGAAATGGCTATTTGCCGTGCCAAGTTTCGCGACTCCTCTCTCTGTTCTTTTCCCGTGCACACGTTGGTTGCTGTTCGAAACATGTTTCTTACAAGCGCCCTTTTCGTGTGAGAGGGGTGAGAGGAGAGGTAATGAACCAAGATGTTTTTGCTACTTGGCTTTCGATACCATTTCGTAATGTAGCCATTTTCGGACAGGTTAATTTGCACGTTCAGGAATGGAAGCCAGTTTTCTTTCGGTTTTTCTCGGGTAAACTTGATATACTCTGACTGTTCATTTAACAACTCGAAACATTTGTCCATTTCCTCTTGTGTTGAGCAAAGGACAAAACAGTCATCTATATATCTACAGTAGAGTAGTGGCCCGAGATCGGTCACTGGTGCTTCCACCTTAGACATGAAAGCAATGGCAAGACTTGGTGCCAGTCGCTGTCCCATTGCCAACCCTCTTATTTGAGCGTAGTAATTTCCGGACCATCTGAAGATTGAGCAGTTCAAGCATTCTTTTAAGAGTGCCATCAACTGCTCTATCTTGAAGCCATACATGTTTATTTCTCCTTCATGTTGTGTAAGGAGTTCGAATATGGATTGCATTGCGGAGTCATTCGACGCGTTTGTGTAAAGGGCGGTAACGTCGAATAGCTCCATCACGTGCGCACTGTTGGGCTGCGCAGTACGCAGACGATCCAGAAACATCTGGGTATTTGTAAGATGGGCTGGAATGTGTTTCAACAACTGGTTAAATATTAAGGTTAAAAACCATGTTATCCTATCCGTTGGCCCGTCTACACAGCTAATGATCGGTCTAACCTTAAACAATGATGGATCGGTAGACGCTAGGTCATCGCTGAATACTAACTTATGAGTTTTTATAAGAAAGTACAAGACGGGACAAGTTGGTAAGTCAATTTTAAGTTGAGAGATAACTGATGGTTTTAAACCAGCAGCCCTTGCCATTTTGGCCCATTCGTGGTTCAATTTTCGGTATTTACTTTTAAACTCCTTCTCAGATGATGGCCGATAAAGTGAAGCATCTTCAAGATGCTTTTTCGTTATGTCTACATCTAACTGATGGGGAATTACAGCAAACTCTTCACCCTTATCACTTACGGACAGTCTTATGTTTTTTGACCTACTCAGCTCTCGTACCTCTCGCATGCCGCGTTTTTGCACTTCTGTGAGGTTTGAACTGTATCGTTTCGCGCGATAGTGATTAAGGACCTTGAAAGTTTCGTTCGTAAACATCCGAAATTTTACATCAACTTCATTATTGGGCTCTTGTTGTCTAAAGAACGGCTGAGGAAATGGTGTTATTGGTAAGGCCCCCACTTGGTGCTGTTCACACCTATTTCGCGTTTCATCTCTAGCCTTTTTGCGGAGTCTATCTTGAAGCTCATGTAAACTACATGCGACCCTACGCAAGGTTACCTTAGAAATGGGTTCAGATGGTGAGAAACTCGGTCCCAATTCTAATAACGAGCGCGCACCGTCAGGGAGAGTCATGCCCCCTAACAGGGTTAGCCTTGCATTGTCTTGCATATTATTTTTCCTACTGTGACCTGTTTGGTGTGCGTTAGCGGTATTTCTGTGCGCTCTTGAAGCCGTGTTATGCGATTTAGTCAAAAGGTCTTCGAATTTTCTTTGTAAAGTTACTTTAGCCTTAGACCTAATAGAGTTGCAAATCAACACTGACCCACCCACTATTCTCCTCCAGAGGCGGTCCTCCAAATACTGAGCACAATGGTTTTCCTTCGTCTCGCACTTCTTCCACTTGGCGAACATCTGGTTTTGTCGGCTTCGTAGACAGGTGCGTAGTATTCGCAATTCGTTGTCCAGTACTTGGTGACTGTCCTCGCATTACGATTCCATGTGAATTCTGTGCGGTTGGTCTCCATTAGACATACTCAGTGGAAGCCTCATAGAAAGCGGTGGGTGCACAAAGTTGTGTTCATTGTGGTTGAAATCTTGGTTTAGCGTTTTCTTTGTTTGGTTATGGAGGCGTTTGACCGAGTAGATTGCTGTCAACTTGACCTTTCCAGGCTCTGAAGAAGGCGAAGTTCGCTGAAACGTCAGCTTATTTGTGAATAAAGAATAATAATAACATCTCGGGTTTGCTCAACAAGAATACAAAGAATTACTTGATCAATGCCGAGGTTAATAGAAAGTCGGTCGTGGAAGTGCATTGATTTATTGATTAGGTAGGATAAATGAAGGCATTTTTGATTCACAATGTCTTAACTTTTATTTATCGACTCTTCTTTTTTAATAGCAGGGAATCATGTAAAATGCGACCACAATACCAGCAAAACTCGGAGCGTCAGTTGGGATCTTATTCATTCCGAGAGCTCATATGCTATTCGCTGCACCAACCAAGACCGTTGCAAAAAAAATTGCCTTTATCTCAGCTAATTTTTGTCTCAATTTGAAATGATTACTTCTTCTTGGTTGGAGGCGCCACCGCTTCACACACGTGGAATCGATCCCCGTGCCAATTGCCCACGAAGCATCCCTCCGGGTACTAGACTTGTCTGGAAGGATAGCATCACTGGCTCGATACATCGGTGGGCCACCGCGAGTCATTGTAAAGGCCAGATATGTATTCATTCACCTCCAACGGTACTTATTGAAGTCGAGTGCATTGTATATCGGTAAGGGATTGATCAATGCCAAGAGCTTTTTAAGTACTTAAAAGGTAACATAAGTAAAAATCGTTCTGGATAGCTTTAATGACAGCGTCATAGTTCCCTGGAGCAATAGGCGTTGTTTTTCCTCATGAGCAATGTTTGGTTATTATTCTGATATGGGTATCATTTCCATTGTTGCTTTCCATGTTCCCTTTACGATACGGTCACTTAAACAAATGGGAATGAGGAGCTGTGAGGTGTATTAAATGGCAGTGAATGGTGGGAAAGTCTTCACATTTTTACTTCTAACTTCTGACTACTGTGCCAGACATTTTCTATAAAATTGGTCCTGTCATTCGTGCCATTTTCATAACTTTATTGCACATTAGATGTGACGGGTTTGATAGTTCAGTTACTTCTCAATTACTTGGTACCAGTGGTTATAGGGACTATCGCTTCAACCTCAAAGTGTATGGGAGGAGTGGGTGCGGTCATGCGCTCTTCCGCAGGATCGCAGCTCTCAAGGATTCGGAGGCTTGAAACCCAGGTCAATGTCTCGTCGGTGCTTAATGCGATAGCTTCATCCAAAGTGGTTGTCGTTCACTCTGGAGATAGTGCAGTGTTAAAAAGTGTGAGTTTAAAGTCGTTTTCTCATTTACTTATTCAAGTAAGCCGTAAACATTACTTTTAGTATGCGGACATCGTTGAAAATTCTGGGTATAAAGAAAACGTGGACGTGGTCCAGATTCGTGTGAATGACTCAGGAAAAGATCGGCTTCAGTTCATAACGCTAAGGAACGAGTGGCCCCTCGTGTTCATTAAAGTTAGCCAGATTGGAGTGTTAACCTTTATTTCACAAGCTTATAGTAGGAAAAATCAAATCTACCGTTATAGGGCGATGCGGTCGGCGGTTTGGACGAGCTGAAGATGCTTTCTGAGACTGGTGTATTGGCGGAATGGTTGAAAGATCATCAATATGATTTGATTGTAATTGGCGGTGGATCAGGAGGACTTGCTGCTGCTAAGATGGCTGCTGGGTATCGTTTAATTAAATGTATGCAACGATGCTAAGGTTTTAGTTGTATGGAGCCGACTGTCAGAGTTCGATTTTGTTTTGTTTATCTAAACTTCTCCAAAGACATTGTCTTCTTAGCATATATGTGTGCGTATTACAGTTTTGGAAAGAAAATCGCCGTGCTGGATTACGTGAAGCCATCACCACAAGGAACTTCATGGGGTTTAGGTGGTACTTGTGTCAATGTGGGTTGCATACCTAAGAAGCTTATGCATCAAGCATCACTGCTCGGACACAGTATAAGTAGGCTTGCTCACATCTTGTTAACCAATCTCTTACAATATCATTGTAAACAGACTTTCATTTAACCTCAGTATAAATGATCAGTATACCTTGTTTCATTGGTAAGCTAACACGAAGTTGTTACCAATATTTAGTCGGCTAACGCGTCGACGTCTTCGTCTTCCTCAAAGCAAGTGATCCGAGTCGATGTCCACAGTCGTTCATCTTTTCCATTAAAAAAGATGGGGCTCGATGCGGTACTAAGACACCACATCGAGAAGACGATTGACTGTCGACATCGACAAGGATCATCGGCTTTACGGAAGACGAAGACATCTAAACGTTAGCCGAACAAATACCAATAGCAACCTCGTGATAGCTTGTCAATGAAACAACGTATATTAATCTCTTACAGTTTGCGTCGATAATATCTTCTTATTCTATATTATTGGTGTTTCATTTTTATTAGATGCGTGAAGTCTTGGGTTTGGTTGCGTACGAACTTGAAGCTAAATGGATTTCAGAGGATGCAAAGATGTTTGGATGGAAGATACCTGATGGTGAAATCGCTCATAACTGGATGACTCTAAAGAATGGTGTTCAAGATCATATCGCAGCCCTGAACTGGGGATACCGCGTTCAACTACGTGAAAAACAAGTGCGTTTAGAACCTACAGTGCTGATTTTTTCTTGAAAATTTTCCAGTTTTAGGTCACGTACATAAATTCCTATGGTAAGGTCACAGGACCATTCGAGATTTCTGCTACCAACAAGAAGGGTGCCGTGGAAAAGCTAACGGCTGATCGGTTTCTAATCGCTACTGGCCTTCGTCCTCGTTATCCAGAAAACGTTCCTGGGGCTCGAGAGTATTGCATTACAAGGTAACTTCTGTTATTTTTAAAGAATTCGTTTTCGTGTTTTTAACATTATAGCCTTTAACATTCTGATGGATGCTTTTCAGTGATGATCTCTTCTCTCTTCCTTATGCACCGGGAAAAACACTGTGTATTGGTGCATCTTACGTGTCACTTGAATGTGCTGGATTCCTGAAAGGACTAGGTTTTGATGTGACGGTGCGTTTTGTGTCCATAAATGTAGTACAAGATATGGCTTGGACTTGTGTCTACTCTCTGGTTTCCAGGACTTGAAGATTATAGGTAATGGTTCGATCGATTCTTCTGAGGGGGTTCGATCAGGATATGGCTGAGCGTATCAAAACTCATATGAAGGAGTACGGCGTGAAATTTGAGAGGTTGGTGCAAAAAGAATAATATCTATTCTGTCGATTTTTTTTCTTCAAATTTTTAAATTATTCACTTGTCCAATTAGTTCGTGGATTTTATGGAACCTTGTTCAGTTTGCAAACTCTTTTTTCAACTTTTTGAAGTTGTTTTGCCAGAATTTAGTGCTTTTGGCAGTATCTTTTGAAATTTTCATTCCAGCGCTGTTCCAAGTCGAATAGAAGAGATTGAACCAAAGACAAAAAATAATGCTGGACGGCTACGCGTCTTCTGGAATAGAACGTTTGCCGATGGCTCAAAGGCTGAAACCAGCGAAGAGTTTAACACTGTATGTCATGCAACACTCAATATACTTCCTAGTGGTTTAACGTAAGGCCCTGTGTTCAGGTTGTTATTGCAATTGGTCGTGATGCGATGACCCACGATATCGGCCTTGATAAACTAAGAGTAGAAACCGATAATAGGGGAAAGGTAGACCTAACTATATATCGTTTTTTTGAATGTTCATTCGCTCGTTCTTCATCTATCTGCTTCTCTCATTTGCAGGTTAAAGGTCGTCGAGAACAATCTCTGACCTGTCCTTACGTTTATGCAATTGGTGATGTTTTGGAGAATACGCCTGAACTAACCCCTGTAGCAATTCAGGCTGGCAGAGTCCTTATGAGGAGGCTTTATGATGGAGTTGATGAACTTGTGCGTCTTTATCCTCACTGGTTAATGTGTCAAATTTGGTTTAAAATTTGCGTGATTCATGTGAGAATTCATCAAGTGGTTTAGATCAGAATTACTAAGTTTATTAGTGAAGAGGAAACTAGCTGAAAGAAAGGCCAAACGAAGAACCCGTACGGTTTAGTGGTGAAGACGTTAGCCTCCAGAAAGGGTAATAAGGCGTTCGTTCCCCACTGCAGACGCTCGTGGTCCGCAGTTATGCAAATATCTCAGCTTCATTAAAAGTTATATTTCGCAATATACCCTGCCATCAAAAAGAGTAGGCAGTAGACAAAAACGGTTAAAATTGTGATTATAACTAAAGCCTCAGCTTAACTGGGTTCATTGCCGATTTGTGTTCCCCAGATCAATCCCGCTGTTGGGTGATTGCTGACGGCAAAAGATCGATAGAACTAGCTGAGAGACAGGCGAAACGAAGGACCCGCATGGTGTGGTGGTGAGCGCGTTACTCCCCGGAAAGGACAATAGCGCGTTCGTTCCCCACCATAGACACCTGCGGTCCAGAGTTTTGCAAATGTCTCAGCTTCATTAAAAGTTCTATACCGAAAGTTAAACAACGAATGGGTTAAAATGACAAGAGCGACTGGGTTAAAGCCATCAGTTACCTCTCGTCTCAAAATTGATCTGCCAACATGTCCAGTCCTGTACTTACTTATCAAAACCCATAAGTTAGTATCCAGCGATGATCTCGTGTCTACCGATCCATCGTTATTTAAGGTCAGACCTATCATTAGCTGCGTGGACGGACCAACGGATAGAATAACGTGGCTAATAACCCTAGTACTTACCCAGTTGTTAAAGTACATTCCAGCCCATCTAGCGAACACCCAAATGTTCCTGGATCGTCTACGTAACGCGCAACCCAACAACGCGTACGTGATGGAGTCCTTCAATACCGCCCTCTATACAAACGTGTCGAATGACTCCGCTATGCAAGCCATTCGCGAGCTCCTTATACAACATGAAGGAGCAATAAACATGTATGGCTTCTCGATTCAGCAGCTGATGACACTCTTAAAGGAGTGCCTAAACTGCTCAATCTTCAGATGGTCCGGGAGGTATTACGCACAAATGAGAGGGTTGGCAATGGGACAACGACTGGCACCAAGCCTTGCCATTGCATATATGTCTAAGGTGGAAGCACCAGTGATCGACTTCGGGCCGTTACTCTACTGTGGGTATATAGATGACTTACACCTAGTCGGCAAACGTAAGCCAAATACCCCACTGGCACGCATAGGACGCAGAGACATAACGGAGAAGATTTTGAAGTAGAGGTTACGATCCTCGCGCAAGAATCGAGAACACGCGCGTAAAATTCTCGTGGCATTAATTCCTCTGGATTAATTCCAAGAATCCGAAAATGAACCGCAAGGAGGAATGCCTCATTATCACGCGTGATATTGGGCAGTATATAAGACTGCTATTTTGATGGGACAGGCACATTACGTTTCCATGTGAACACTGCGCGGTTGGTCTCCACATAACATATTAAGTGGAAGGCTCATAGAAAGCGGTAAGTGTGCAAAGACTCTGTGCTCAATGTGATTAAAATTTTGGTTTAGCATTTTCTCTGTTTACTATGGAGGTGTTTGGCCATGTAGATTGTAGTCAACGTGACCTTCCCAGGCTTTGAGGAAGGCGAAATCCGCCGAAACGTCAGCTTGTACATAAATAAAGAAATAAAATAACACCTCGTGTTTGATAAACAGAAGTAAAAAGAATTATTCCATCAACGCCGAGGTTAATAGAAAGTCGGACGTGGGAGTTACTGAAGAGAGTGTTTCTATTTCGTGAGGTTAACAAAAATTACCGTGCAAAAACTTACCAGTAGTTTCATGTTGTTTTCAGACGGAGTACGATAACGTGCCGACAACTGTTTTCACTCCACTTGAATATGGTTGTTGTGGTCTTTCGGAAGAGGTAAGTATCTTCTTCATATTTCATATTTTCAAATGTTTTCCATTTTATTTTGAAGAGTGCCTACGAGCGCTTCGGAAAGGAAAATGTCATAGTATATCATGCCGTTTTCTTCCCATTGGAGTATACCATCTCCGAAAGAATGGACAAGGATCATTGTTATTGCAAACTAATTTGTCTGAAGAATGAAGAGGTCCGTTGTGTTTAGCTTTTTGCTGTTGTTCTGCCTTGTACTTACATGAGAGAAATTCGAATTCATCGTCAGGAGCGAGTACTGGGCTTCCATATACTTGCACCATCAGCTGGTGAAATCACACAAGGTTTCGGAATAGCGTTAAAGTTAGGAGCAAGGAAATCAGATTTTGATCGCCTTATTGGAATTCATCCTACGATTGCAGAGGTACAGTTGTATTTCTGTTATCCAGGGTGGGTTCATTACTTTCGGAACCCTTTATTATTGTTCATTATAGAGCTTTACAACGCTCTCACTAATCAAAAAGGAGGGTGAAGCTGAGTTGAAGGCAACAGGATGCTGAGGATAAGGTAGTTCCTTGTATTAGGTCGGTCACAAGTGATGTTCTGATACAATAACATTCGCTTTTTGATATATTTTATTGGCATAATGTTAGTATATCTGGACTGATGTGATGCGATCTGATGTAAGGAACCTGTTGGGGTAGAGGGGTTCCGCTTTGTGACGGACGATGGCTAAACTCTCCGAGCGCTTTCGTCTTGATTCGGAAATGCCTAATACCCCGCCCATATCCTCTCCTTTTACCAAATGTCTAGTATTTTCTATGCTTTCATCTTAGAACAATCCCCTATAATCTTTTTACTCTACCCTCTAACATTTCAACAACTATGAAGTTGGACCTATCAGTTTTGTAGAATTTAATAACTCAATGATCCCTGTGATCACGCAAAATGGTACCATTTGCCTTAACCCCTGAGGTGATATACCGCTCGTTTTTTTTTGTTTCTTCTTCCAATTTGTATTGTTTGAAGTATCTGTCATCTTCCTTGAACTCTCGTTTATCTTGTTGTCTTGTTTTGTACAATAGCGCTATTATTGGAATAAATATTTTCATTGAAGAGGGTTATGCTTTCAGTAATGTAATTGTGCGATGAAAGTTCTGGGTTTATGTTAAGAATGGTGACATGTAGGCATTGCTCTTCATTCTTAGTAACTCAAAACACTAACTTTCTACTAACATCTTGGCATAAATAATCGATATATTTATTTATATGTTCTTATGAACTGTTCTGTTTCCCGGGTTTATGTTCTCAAGTCTAAAGATCAACCAGATCTATGCCATTTGAGTTGAGCTATGCCATTGTTGAGCGGACGGTCCGCATTAACGTGTGTGCTGACTCACGCCGGCCCGGTGTCATTCATTAACGAATCGATCGACAAGGGAAGCGAAAGCAGTTGTTGCGAAACCTTGCTCGTCTTCCACTATCTGATGATCTCTGGTCACTCTACGTCTTCACAGGCGTCACTTTGACTTTTTTAATGATCATGAATTCGATGATTTTTTTTTTGTTTGAGGAATTCTGCATTGGTATGAAATCGATGCCTGGTAATCGGGATGCGCTTATTTTGCTTTAAGGGAAACCAAGTGTGCTTGAGAATGGTACGTTGAAAAGGGCAGAATTTTGTTGAAATGCTTTTGTACGAATCAGAATCAATCAAACCGGCCTCGTCGCGTCACGAAAGTGTGAATTGAATTGAATACTTACTGGACACTTGAACTCACCGTCATCACAAGTTGTGCAGGCCCCAGCATAGTCACCACTTTTCGGCGATTTGTGGTTAAACTATTAACCTATGGTTCCCTGGAATCCCGAGAACAGCCTGGCCAAAGCCTGCCCCAGGTCGTCACCACGACAGGCAGTCGCAGCCCTTGTGGATCAGAGGGAGATTTACCATCATGCGACTTTCGTACCAAGACGGTGGTTTTACTCTTATCTAGGCTTCCTGATAAAAACGTCGGACTCATTCTCAGCTTGGGAGACCCTGCCGTGGGGTCGAATCACCGCCTTTACATCGCAGTCCAACACCCAGGAACACCTCTCAGCCACGATGAGGCTGTAAATCGTTGGGAGGGAATTGAATTGAGTGCATAAAGCATTTGTCAGAATCATTCATCTGCAATCAACAGCTTATTCCTTACATTCTATTCTTTTTAATCGAGACCAAAGAATATTTGTTGAATGTATGACCTGCGATGAGAAAATGTCGCCTGTTTCCAACAGACTTGCAAGTGCTGAAAGGGGGTGTTCAGTAAAATTCTCGCCAGATAAGGGGCCAATCCAGGTCTCAGATAAAAGCGTTAGATTGCTTCATAGCATCATCAAGGAGTATGAGAATAGCCCAAACACCCATTCGTCTTTTGTACAGTTCATTCTTCACGTCGTTAACCCTCTTAGTAGTGTCAGCTATAGCTGACATTAGCTATGGCAGCTGTGATCAAAATACTGTTGAGTTCTATTCTTTGCCAAATGCGTTGAAAGTTCTTCATCAGTTTCATGCCAAATTCATCTACATAGTGGCCGAAGTCTATGCTTCAAAGAACTACGCTTGCTCAATCGGTTTGGCTTCACTCGAAGTCCTTGTTTTGTTCGGGAGGACAATCTTTCTGGAAAGCTCACAGATCAAATTCAAACAAATTTGATGAATGCACGTTGTCATTAAACATCCGTGAAGCTCTCATACTTCGCAGTTCTCAATTTGAAGAATGTCCCTGGTTGATCTTGAGATAGACCTTTCTTCATGCTGATCGCATTGCGTACTTTCGATAGAAAACTGGGGGGGATTTCCTCGACTATCATTTTGAAGTCTTTCACGAGATTAGAGGAGCTAGATAGGTTAAAATGGATTTATTCCACTTTAATTCTCGTTTTAGAACTTTTTTTGAAAGGTGTTGGTTGAGACCTTCGGTCAGGTTTCTCGGCGCACCAGTCATTTGTTCGACGGATTAAGAAAGGATAAAGGATAACGGTTTCGGGGTTGATCAATGTTTACTGGTTACGCCATGTATTCGACTTAATCAGGCATCATTAGAGGTAAATGGATGCACAACCGGCTAATAGAATGTATCAGTTTGGTGTATCAGTCTGGTATCAGTTTTTATCAAAATAGAAATACGCTAAGGTAGTGCCACCATCCTTCATGAAGGATCTTCTCTCCTCGAATAATAAACTTTCTTTCATAAAATATATCAGTCTCGCTTGTCTTTTACTACAGGGCGACAATGATATGGAATTTGATGAGGGATGCGAGTGAAGAGCAGTGTGAAATCGGATATCTCGAAAGGTTTAGATGTTTACCTGTTCAGCAAGGAAGCCTCCACTACGTTGAATGTCGTTAAAGTGCAAAAATAAGAATTTAATCCAATTGCTACTTCTACAACAAAACTTTGAGGCTGTGTAGCGCAGTAGTTAGAGGCGTCCTAAAATACATATGGGATCAGCTCCACGCCCCAGGCCTACCAAGCCTTAAATCGCTCTGGAGTCGGCAAGTTGGTGCCAGACTTATCTGGAAGCACAGCACCACCGAAACGATACATCAGTAGACCATCGCGAGTCTGTTTGTAAGCAAGATATGCAATCACTCATAACGATGGTTATTGAAGTCGAATGCATGACGCCACCCTCATTGGCTGATCAACGTCGCGAGCTCCATCCTTTTGCTTCTATGGCCCTACTTGATTTATTGTTCTGATTCTAGCACTTGTTTTATTCAGTTCATTGTCTGGTATCCCTCACCGGGAACGTCTTGGGATTTACATCTGGCTTCCGTTGCTACGTGGATTTTGTATTTGCAACTTTCTCTTCCTAACGAATATCGTTAATTGCTGGTTCAATTGATTCTGTCTTGAATCCTAGAATAGTTCTGCTAGAGCGTTCTCAGCTCTCCGTCATAGATAGTCGTCAGCTTTTATGCATGCAAAAGATCTTTTAGATGACAAAATTTGGTACCATTTAACCAATTCCGGGCGGACGGGTCTTTGACTGGTCCGGTGTGGGGTTGAACAAGCAACCACGCGACTATTACACGCCGCCTGCAAACTTAACCACTGCACTTTTGGGATCTCCTTACTCGGCGGTAATAATAATAATGATAGTACCCAGGATCGACTTTCTGTTAACCTCGGCATTGAATTATGAATTCGTCGTTTTCTCTTTCAGCAATCGCAAGGTTGTTGAACAGCACACGTTTACTTCCATACAATAACACACATACAACACAATCGTAGCTGACGTTTCGGCAGAATCGCCTTCTTCAGAGCCTGGAAGGGTACACCAATACGCAACTTACTAGGTCAAACACTTTAACAGCACAAACAGAAAGATGAAAATCTAGCGATAATTACAAGATCTCCGGCTTCTCGAAAAAACCCACCGCTTTTTTCATCTGTCTTCCACCGAGGAAGAACAGCCGCTCAGAGTCGCATATGGCTGACGACTGCAGCACCCCCAATCAACGATCGATGCGAAGGTAAGGGGCGAGATCACGCGTGATCTCGGGACATTCCCCCCTGCTATTCATTGTAGGATTTTTGGCATTTATCCAAAAAGCCTCGAGGAGTTTGCGCGTTGGTGTTTTAGTGTTCCGTGCGAGGATAGCGACTTTTATTTCAAAATCGTCTCCGCTCTGCTTTTGTATCCTATGCGTGCCTAGTGGCGTGCCTTGTCTTGCTTTTCGTTTTCCACTTAGGTGTTCTTTTATGCGGATACATAAAGGTCTGTCCGTTTCGCCAAAATATTCGTCTCCGCAAATATCACAAGAGGTTAGGTATATCGCACCTGAACTCATGTAGTCACCGTCCCTGCCATAAGGGCAAATTACGCAATTTTATGTTTCACATAGGCGGTCATACAAGTGGTTACGAACTAAATGACGAGGAAGAGTATTCGGTGGTATTTCAATTATCGCTACCGATGTGTGTGAAAGGTGGGAAGAAAGGAAATGAACGAGGATTTCTACGCTACTTTACCTTCGGTGCCACTTTGTCATGTAACAGCTACATGATAGGTTTATTTCAACGTTTAAAAAAGGAAGCCAGTCTCCCTTCGGTTTTTCCCGGGTGAACGTGATGTACTCTGACTGTTCGTTCAATAATTCAAAGCATTTGTCCATCTCCTCCTGTGTAGAGAAGACGATAAAACAATCGTCTATATATCTGCAGTAGAGTAGCGGCCGGAGACTGAGAACGGGGGCTTCCACTCTAGACATAAACGCAATGGCAAGTTATTATTAATAATAATAAATATATAAATGGAGTAATAATAGTAATAATAAATAATGATATTATAGTAATAATGATGGTGACTGGTGACAGCGTAAGAAATAATAATAATAATTAATAGCAATAGAAATAAATAATAAATGGGCCACGTGTGGCGCAGTGGTCGGAGAAGCCCTGCGGTACACACGTGGAATCGTTTCCTGCGCCCATGGCCCGCCAAGCCATCGATCCCTTCGGGGTCGGCAAATTGCTAGCAGACTTGTCTGGGAGGATAGCAGCACTGGCTTGATACATCGGCAGGCCACCGCGAGGCATTGTAAAGGCCAGATATGCATTCACTCACCTCCAAACGATGCTTAATGAAATCGAATTCATGGCGCATCCCTTAGTGATTGATAAACGCCGAGAGATTTATCTTTTGTTACCCACTAAGTAATAATAATGAATAATAAACATTGTTTTAACTTAGTATTTACTGTGTACTCTTTTTAATGGCCGGGGAGTAACCGGAAAGAACGGACAATAACGCGTTCGTTCCCCACCGCAGTCACCTATGGTCCGGAGTTTTGCAAATACCTCACTACCATTGAAGTTAAATTTCGCAATATATATATGTATATATATACCCTCCCATTAAAAAGAGTAGGCAGTACATTATAAGTTAAAAATATGATTATAACTACAGCCTCAGCTTAATTGCGTTTTTTGCCGATTTGGGCTCCGCAGATCAATCCCGCTGACGGGTGATTGCTGATGGCAGTAGATCGGTGAAGCTAGCTGAGAGACAGGCGAAACGAAGGACCCGCATGGTGTGGTGGTGAGCGCGTTACTCCCCGGAAAGGACAATACCGCGTACGTTCCCCACCGCATAGAGCTGCGGTCCGGAGTTTTGCAAATATCTCAGCATCATTGGAGATAAACATTGTGTTTATATTGTCAAGATATTTTCTTATATCGTCACACGTTTTATTTTGCCCCACACTTTCTCTTAGTGGTAGGATCGATTTTTTGCTTCATTTGGTTTCAAACTCAATAATTACGACGCTACCGTATCTGCGCTACCGCTACCGTATGGTTTTAATAGTTCTTAGTGGTAGGATCGATTTTTTGCTTCATTTGGTTTCAAACTCAATAATTACGACGCTACCGTATCTGCCGCTACCGCTACCGTATGGTTTTAATAGTTTTTTTTTCACATGGGCATAAGCATTAGTAAAAATCGTGTCCACGAAACATTTTAAAGAGCCATTATTTATCCGCGGTCTGGTATTTCATTATTTCGTTGCTTTTTTTTTATTCCGTTACAACATTAACCAGAAAGTGAACGTGGAAATCGACGTGGAATATCTCGAAAATGTCACGAGTGGAAGATTAGATCTACGTGTGTTTCGCAAAAAATCCATAAGGGCGTTTATTTTAGTGTCCCTGTCGCCTGTAACGACGTCTGGCTTCAGCCTTCGGGGGGTTTCTGGTTTTTTGACAACGAACTGTGGTTTTTTGATAACTAAAAGAATTGAAAGCTAGCGAACACGACAGAATTGTAGAAAAGACTTTGCGTTGTATCGTTCTATAGATATGAATGGTATATATACTAATACTTACCGCATTTTACTACGGTAAAACACTGGATGAATGTCTCGGTGTTGATCAGTCCCTGAAAGGCCAGATATGCATTCAATCACCTCCAACGATGCTTAATGAAGTCGAATGCATGGCGCATCCCTCAGGGATTGATCAACGCCGAGAGCTTTATCCTTTATCCTTTAAAAGAATTGAAGGATAGCGAACACGACAGAATTGTAGAAAAGACTTTGCGTTGTATCGTTCTATAGATATGAATGGTATATATACTAATACTTACCGCATTTTACTACGGTAAAACACTGGATGAATGTCTCGGTGTTGATCAGTCCCTGAGGGATGCGCCATGCATTCGTCTTCATTGAGCATCATTAGAGCTGTTTAAGTGCATATCTAACCTTTACAATGACTCGCGGTGGCCTGCCGATGTATCGAGCCAGTGCTGCTATCCTCGCAGACAAGTGTGGTACTAATTTGCCGATTTTGAAGAGAAGGCTTGGTGAGCCTGGGGCGTGTGGATTGATCTCACGTGTATTGCAGAGCGTCTCCGACGACTGCCCTACACGTGCCCCATTTAGATCATACAAACATTTCTACCGGCATTTTCAAGTGTTTTGCAATTTCTGCTGTGTCTGTCTCGATATTTTTCTATCTGTACACTACATCTGGGAACTATGACTCATTTATACTGATTACAGTTGAGATAAGGGTCAAATGTAAGCCAAATTAGCGGTCAGTGAACTTTTTCAGGAAGAAGCTTTCTTTTATTATCTTGTATTTCTTTCTACATTTTTTCGGTTTTGTTCCATTCTTCTTTTCTAAGACGCTTCTAAGTGTAGAATAGAGCCCACAATATCCCAGCCGACAGCTGCCACAACATCTTTGTTGGTTACCCCATTGATTGATTACAAGGAATGTATAGGAAGAGGATTCTGTGCTCTAAAATAAGTCATCAGAAAGAAAATGATTCTTATATAACTCTTGCCGACCACTCAACTAACAACGTTTCGGTTTAATAAATCATAGTGTTGTTATGGGCGATATACCGATTGGAGCTCTACTTTTGCACAATTGACGTTATTTTAACAGCCTCCATAATATTTAATAAATATGCATTAAAAATAATATTGCTGTTTAGAATGGGATCATTAATGTCTACACGAGCAGAACAATCTGAGGCCGTTCACGATACAACCGTTGCGGAAGACTTCAAGAAGAACTTTCCACATAATGCGTGAGTTCTTTTTAGGACATGTTCAGTTGTTCTACTTGGGTTTTCTTGTAGAACATAGAGTTGTAGTATTTTGAAAAAAACGTTTGAAGTATAAAAAAGGTCTGAAAAATGTATCATCTGGTGCAAGGAGTCGCCAACAAAGCCCTGCACCGGTAAAGGACACCCATGCCCTCGCAGGCCGTAGTTATCCAGCAAGTTCTGCGCGTTTCAGGGTAAAGAAGGTGTTTATATGTTTTGCTTAATGTCTTAACCATGAACTCTGATGTTTAGTCTTCCTGTAATGTATTTGACATGCGATGGAATACAATCGTTCATAATTCATTTTCACCTTGCTGACACGTAGCTCCCACGACCGACTTTCTATTAACTTCACTGGTCAAATAATTCTGTTTATTTGTGCTCCCCAGATCAGTCCTGCTGACGAGTGATTGCTGATGACACTGGTAGATAGGAAACTAGCTGAGAAAAAGGCGAAATAACGAAGCATGCGCATAGTGTGGGGGTGAACGCGTTCGCCTGCGGAAAGGGTAATAGCGTGTTCGATCTCCCAACCGCACACACCTACCGACCGGGATTTTACAAATATCTCAGCATCATTGTAGTTGATTTCGTATGATGTTTAGTCTTCCTGTAATGTATTTGACATGCGATGGAATACAATCGTTCATAATTCACTTTCACCTTGCTGACACGTCGTGTAATAGCTCCCACGACCGACTTTCTATTAACTTCACTGGTCAAATAATTCTGTTTATTTGTGCTCCCCAGATCAGTCCTGCTGACGAGTGATTGCTGATGACACTGGTAGATAGGAAACTAGCTGAGAAAAAGGCGAAATAACGAAGCATGCGCATAGTGTGGGGGTGAACGCGTTCGCCTGCGGAAAGGGTAATAGCGTGTTCGATCTCCCAACCGCACACACCTACCGACCGGGATTTTACAAATATCTCAGCATCATTGTAGTTGATTTCGTATAATACCCTGCCGTGAAAATTCTAATAGGGAATGAAAAAGTTAACTTCATTAATTGCTTATATTCTTCTTCAGTAAATTCGAAGCGTTATTTTCTTCCTCATTACGATGAAGCTTGCAGCGAGTCGTGGAAAAAGACGAAACGAAACTAAACGAAGCGTCAGCTTCATCTTAATAAAGAGTAAGATTAGGTTAGGGGTTAGAGGTTAGGAGAGATTTTCACAAACCTGTCGTTCCCTTTCTTTACAGCTCATTTTTTACAGCACCCGCGAGGTTGTTATTCAGCACACCGTTTACTTCTTTACAAATATAACACATACGACCCAACGGTAGCTGACGTTTCGGCAGTATCGCCTTCTTCAGAGCCTGGAAGGGTACATTGATACTTAATTTACCAGGTTAAATGTTTCAACAGCACAAACAAAATTTTTTTGGATAAATGCCAAAAATCCGAGAATGAACAGCAGGGAAGAATGACCAGAGATAACACATGATCTAGCCCCGTATCTCGTAATTGGTTTTTGATGTGACATGGTGCAGTAATCAACCATATGCGATTCTGAGCGGTTGTTCCTCCTCGGTGGAAGGACAGGTGAAACGGTGGCTTTTTTGAGAAGCCTGGAATCGTGCAATTATTGTTTAGAGTTTCATCTTTTTGTAAGCGCTGTTGAAGCGTTAGACCTAATAAACTACGTATCAATGTGCCCTTCAGGCGCTGAAGAAGGTGATACTGCCGAAATGTCGGGTAGCGTTATGTTGTAGGTGCTATATTTGTAAAGAAATGAAATTGTGCTCAGTAACAACCTCACGTTTTCTGTAAAGAATGGGAACGACAGATTTATAATTCAATGCCGAGGTTACAGAAAGTTGATCTTGGGAACACATGTCTTCCTCAACAGAAATGTAAGGAATCATTTCCACCTGTTGCCGTTCAGACGCACCATGTGTCAGGCGCAACTGATATCATCACCTGTGCAGCAACATCCGCCAAATGTTCTTTGTCGTATTTGCTGTGCAACTTCTCCATATTCTAAAAAGAAGTTTTCCATGCTATTCGATTTTTCCTGCACTCTTTTGGAATTAAACTTATTATTTTTTTAATTTTTTTCACATCTACTGCTTGGATCCCAGCACTTCTGACATTTGACTCGTTTTCTCGAATCCATCGTCCACGAAGCTCTTCCAACTTTACGTGTGGCTTCGGTTGCTGTTTGAAGATTCCCATTTCGTCTTGAATGTCGTAGAATGCTATTCGAGTAGATTCTCCTTGGAGTCCTGAGATAGCCGAACTGTGACGTTCCCAACTGGATTGCAGAGAGTGGATGTTTTTCCAGACAATTCCGGTTCCAATTTCACAACCTTGGAGGGATGAGGGGCTTGGTTGGCCCGGAGCGGAATCCTCAACTCAACTCATTTAACCTTTCAGCGTTAACTTTGCAAAGAATATGCTTGTACAGTTGAGCAGTTGGGGATAACTTTTAGGATAGTTTTCTAGGGATTTCAGTGGTTTTATGGAATTATTTCTCCAATGTGATAGTTCCTTTTGTCAAGATTCGAGATGTTTTAATAGATGGTTCTGTCTGCCGAAAACGGAGTCGTTGAAGTAGCCATGAATTTGTTACTGAAATATGTTCAGAGCCTTCATTTCAGTCCAACTAATTAACTGAACATGATAAATCGTAGTATAGGACACACTTTTTTAAATCTCCTGTCACAGTGGGATCTAGTTCTTGTTTTTTGTTGGCTACGAAGAAAGCAAAAAATACACATCAGACTTCGTGACGAAAGACTCGTTGTCACTTGTCCAATTCACGTGACACCTGTCTATCGAGTGTTAGCTTTCTGTTGCCTTTCAAGTGGCAAAAGACTGTTGAAAGGTTAAAGTCTAGTTCTTCTGCAACCTTCGGCTAAGTTTTTATGCAGAGAGCTTCTTTCACCCCCTAATTTGGTCGTTAGTTTAAGGGCGAACATGACCTGTTCATTATCAGGTTCATATCTCCATTACCAAAGCCTTGGAATCATCTTCTCATCATGCATTTGGAAGCCCTTTTCCAGCATGTTTTATTGATATTTCCATTCATTGTTGCTGTAACCTGTCCATGTTTGAACTATTAAAATAAAGTGATGCGGTTTTCGTGCTTCAAATCCGTTGTTTCATCCAGATTGAAGTCCTCATAAACCAAGTGCTATCGAAAGAGTCACAAATCAAGTCAACCTGAAATGTGCACAACATCAATGTAAGTAACAAATGTTTATTTATATGATCTTAAGAACTGGTCTCGTCGAGCCATTGCGAGGTTGGTATAGGTCTTCGTTGTCGTTGTTGTTGTTGCTGGTGTTGTTGGCCGATGGCTGACGTTTTGGCAATTTCGCCTTCCTTAGAGCCGTGATATTACGAGTGGCACTCAGTGGCTTTTGACTAACCGTTCTGTTATCTCTAACTCCCTCAGTTATTTGGTGGAGACCGGACGCACAGAGTCAGTCCTACACAGGCGAGGAATGTGCCTGGCTCAGGTCAAAAAATCACCAGGGGGTATACCGTGAGATAACAAGGCACTCCTCCTTGCGGCTCATTTTTTTTTTATTTTTGCAGTCCCTTCAAAACGCTTCAAGGCCTTTACGCGCTGATGTTTTGGATTCTTGTACGAGGATAGTGACTTATGCTTCAAAATGCTCTCAGATATGCCTATGTGTCCCGTGTGCGCCAAGTGAAGAATTTGGTTTAAGTTTACTGACTACGTGTTTTTTTTCAATAAGGACGCAGATTTTTAGCTTGTTCGAGGAATTTTAGATTGCTCCAGATTCTCAAGGGCGCGTGTGGCGCAGTGGTTGGAGGCGCCACTGCGGCGCGCACGTGAAATGCGCCCATGGCCCACCAAACCTTCCATCCCTCCGGGGTCGGCAAATTGGTACCAGACTTGTCTGGGAGGATAGCAGCACTGGCTCGATACATCGTTAGGCCACCGCCAGTCATTGTAAAGGCCAGATATGCATTCAATCACCTCCAACGATACTTAATGAAGTCGAATGCATGGCGCATCCCTCAGGGCTTGATCAACGCCGAGAGCTTTATCCTTTATCCTTTATCCAGGTTCTCATAACGACCACCAATATCCCACTGTCCGCTTCCGAGCACTTAACGAAGACCTTTAAGTTCCATATAATGGTATTTCATGTTTCCAAGACGATCCACCCGAATCCGACAAAGATCTCCCAGATATCAACGAAAACCGAAAATTTGTGAAAAAGAAGCATATCCAAAAGTCATTGCTGAAAAAACCTACCACTACTCTTTGCATAAAGACGCTGGTGAATGGTTTCGGTGATTTCGCCTTCCTCGGAGCCTGGACGTATTTTATGTAAGAGCAGTCTTGTATTCGGTGAAATATTTATAGTATTAATGAAGATTACACTGTTGAATAAGTGCTATATTGATCAAAAGGGCTACTCACCGTGCTGTTATGAGTGGGACTAGCCCACGAGTCGTTCACGTGGGTCGGCGATATAGGCGTTTTGGATAAATTTGGAAAATCCAAAGATGAACCGGAAAGACGACTGCCTCACTATCACAAGTGACCTGGCGCTTTGTTTCAAAATGATTTTTTGACCACTGTGTGGGTCTCGCTCGCTGTCCCACATGGAAAACGCGCGGGCAGGCCCACTCGTAACAGCACGGTGAGTAGTCCTTTTGACCAATAGGCATTTATTTAACAGTGTAATCTTTATTAATGCTACAAATATTTCACTAAATATAATACTACTGTTAGATAAAATACGTCTAGGCTCTGAGGAAAGCGAAATCAGTGAAACCGTCGACCAGCAACACCAACAGCGACGACGAGAACAACAACAACAACAGCAGCAGCAACAACAACAACAACAATAACAACAACAAAAACGACAATAAAGACCTATACCAACCTCGCATTGGCTCAACGAGATCAGTTCATACGATCATGTGAATAAATTATCAACTATTTATGCCGTCGTCTATTGAAAGTCTATCTTTTTTATTAAGCAACAAATATTTGTCGTACATAGATAGAACTGTCGGTAGAACTAGCTGAGAGACAGGCGAAACGAAGGTCCCGCATGGAGTGGTGGTGAACGCGTTAGCCTCCGAAAAGGGTAGTAGTGTGTTCGTTTGCGACCGCAGATACCTGCGATCCGGAGTTTTTCAAATATCTCAGCATCACTGTGATTGTAACACACAACACCCTGCCATGAAAAATTATAATAGCCGGTAAATAAAAAAGTTAACATTGTCATACAATCTGTTCATAAAATTCGTAATGTTAACACCTTCCAATATTTTTGCATCAACACTTCCTAGAACAACCACAGTAAGGCTGAGATATTTGCAAAACTCAACACTGCAGCCGTCTGCGGTGGGAATCGTACACACCATTACATTTTGCGAGAGATAACGCGTTCACCACCACACCATGCGAGTCTTTCGTTTTGCCATTCTCTCATTCGTGTTATTAAACTGTGGTTTCTATCAGCAATCTGCCATCAACGGAATTGATCTGGGGACCACGAATCGGCATTGAACCCACTTAAGCTGTGGCTGTAGTCGAAATCACAGTGTAATCACTCTCTAGAGTGGCGCTGAATTGTTTGGACGAAATGATATCCTTAAAAACCGTTTTTCATTTTATCTCAGCATAAATAACAAAAGTTTTCCTATATTATTAAGTTACCGAATACAGCGTTTTCACAACGCTATGGTAACTTAATAATTTAGGATACATCTATCACGTTATTTTTTATTTTATTTTATACTACCCGTCTTCATATCTACTGTGTGGGTCTCAACACTTCTCAAATTCCATTCGTTTCCTCGCATCCATCATCCACGAAAGTCTCCCAACTTTTACATATGGTTTAGGCTAGCGCTTGAGGATTTTCATTTCGTCTTGACTGTCGTGGAATGCTAGTCTAGTCGACTATGACTGGAACCCTGAGATTGGCGGGCTGGAGCGTTCCCACTTAGATTGCAGAGAGTGGTTCTTCCCGGACAAGTTTGGTAGCGATTTTCGAACCCAGAATGATGAGAGTTTGGTGAGCCCGGTGGGGGATCGAACCAGAACCATGTTTGCGATGATCGGCTTCACCACCACTGTGGCATCTTTCCCTCTCTGTTGCATTACAGTCATTAACGAACTCTTCTGCTCTTACGGACGTTGATGTTGTTTGTTGTTACTTTCTTGTGTTCTCAATAAAGCGAAATGGAATCGACATTATTGTTTGAGCAGGTGAAAGCACTTAACAAAAAAAAATGCGTCGAGTCAAGAGCACGACATCGTCAGGTAAACAAACCGTATCACTGTTTGTGGCTGAATTTAATTGCTCTGCGACTTCATTTTCATTCTCGTCCGTTATTCATAAAATGTAGAAATTTTCTTTACGTGAAAAGACTTGGCAGCGAAGCTGGATGGCATATTTTACCTGACGGGTAGTGAGTTAACCGGGAGCTAAAAGCTAGCATGTGCTCCACTGGAAGATGTACACTACCTGTCTTTATTGCCATTAATCGACTATATAGTAACTATTCCTTAAATAGTTACTATTTCTGTACAATTTGTGTTAGTTGGCCAGTGGATTGGGGAGTTGGTCGGATTTGTCTTTTGTCCACCAACTGTACGTGGAATGCTCGACTTTGTATAAACTCGCCACGCGGGACTTTTTTCCGTAACTGCCGTGGACAACCTCGAGTTTGGGTTATAACAGTTTATAGCAATAACAACAGTACAATAATAATATGTAATATGTGACGATATTTGGTTAACTGGATATATACGAGCGAGATTGAGATGAGAACAAGTGTTGCAACTGAAGGAAGCTAGTCGGACACTCGGCCTGGGGCACTGATGAACTCAGGGCCTGGATGAAGATCTAGCGAACGCTACGAGCACTTGAAGACGAAAGTTATGAACTGTATTACTTCTGTAGTGGGTGGAACTTTGTCAATGGGAACTAACGACCTCGCTGACCCAGGGAATGACACGGAACATGCGTGATTAGTAAATCAATTGAGGCGGTATGCCAGAGGACTCAATCAGACAATAAAGGAATAGCTCGTGGATAAAGGTTATCTGAAAGGCTACGTGAAGACTTATCAAAAGGTCATATGAATGAAATAGATTTAAGACAGTTATAGGCGAACAGTTAATGTAGGATACATGCGATATTGTAGAGAATAGTAACTATCTAAGGAATAGTTACTATAGACTATACCTGGCGAATACTCGACTGGAAATGCAAATGGATTCTGTCGCGTTCTTTGATTTGACGAAAACGCTGACATCAACTGGGAAATCCATTGGAGGCTTTCCCTTTTGCCTATAGCAGATAAATACCATGTCTACTACAGAAAGCCCGAAGAACTATTATCCATGACTGGGCCCTTGCAGAAAACAGTTTAAACAAAATACCTCCTAAGAGAAACGTGATATCATTCGTGTTCCTTGTTCAAGATGAGCAAACTGGTTTTTTCAATGAGCCGTAAGGACTTTGTTGATTGAGCTCTCGACATTGTCCTTAACACCGCTTCTTGTCATTCTTTCTGTCGGATACATCACATGTGCAGAATCCATCATCTTTTAAGTGATAAGTGCAAGACACATTCTTTCGCTCTTCGGAATATCAATTTTCTATTTTAGTAATTGAACATTTTGTCACGAACGTGATTTCATTCCCTTTCCTTTTTTCCTTTAGAATTCTTTTAACCAGTATGGCATCGGGAGATGATTTACTTTACTGGACGTTGAGATTTATTTGCTGACGTGTTCACTGATAGGTGGCGCTGACGATAATGAAAACGGTGCATACACTGATTGAATGCATCAATTTTTTTTGATTGTAAGGGGTGGATGAAATGAGGATCGGCTAAAAATGATAAATTGTAGAAAGTGGGACAGACTTCTTCTGAAGAGGGAATTTTTTATTTTTTTTTGTTCTATTTTATTTTATTTGACCCGTCTTCACGTCCACTGTGCGGATCCCAGCACTTCTCACATTCGATTCGTTTCTCCTTATCTGTCATCCACGAAGATCTTCAAACTTTGCGTGCAGCTTAGGTTGCTCCTTAAGGATTTTTCATTTCATCTAGAATGTCGTAGAATGCTGGTCGAGCAATTCTCCCTGGAATCCTGAAATAGGCGGGCCGGAGCGTTCCCACTTGGATTTCAGAGAGTAGTTTTTTCCCTGACTAGTACGGTACCAAGTTCCTGACCCTGGAGGGATGAGAGCCAATGTAGGCCTGGAGCGGAATCGAACTAGCACTATGCTCGTGATAATGGACGTAACTGCTAGTGTGCTATACGCTCCCAATTCGAAAGAAGTGACTCTGTGAAAATCCTGTTAAGAGATGAAAGAAGAAGTAAAATGAAAATGATTCTTCCTGATCATTTTTGAGTAGAGCCCTATATTAGATTGTTTTCATCGTGTATAAACATGAGTAGAAGTCCAACAGAAGATGAGGATGATTTTTAAAACAGTTTTTGCTTGGATAAAAGTTGGGTTCACAAAAAGGCGTTTATTTTTCGAACTTAGTGATTCAGGGCTACCATTAACAACTTGTTGAAGTCCTATATTCATATAGAAAACCTCATTCATGTCTAAATAGTACGTGGTTAGTTTAGGCAGCGTTCTGCTATGGTTTATGTACCACCTGTATCGGAGCAGTCAAAGAAGAATTTCAATTTTCCCAAGGTATGTTCGATATGTGAAAAATATCAGATCCTTTGACGGTAAAGAATAAAAGGTTTGGCGTTGTTCATACTTTTTTGCATGCGTCATGTGTTCAACTCCATTCATAGCGCCCAGGATCGACTTTCTATTAATCTCGGCATTGAATTGTGAATTCTTCGTCTTCTCTCTCAGCAATCGTGAGATTGTTAAACAGCATACGTGTACTTACATACAATAACACACATACAACACAATCCTAGCTGACGTTTCGACAGAATCGCGACTTGGCTCGGCAAATAGCCATCTCCAATGGCTACGAAATTGTAACCCCATGAGATAAGTTTCGAGGGAGAGCGACGCTCCATAAGGAACGGTTTGGCCAGAACAAGGACCCTTCATTAGCGACGAAATAAGTGCAGCGATGAAGCGATGCTTAAGAAGGGCAGATCTAGAGGAATCGGTAGCGATAATTGAAATACCACCGAATACTCTTCGTCGCCAGTTAGTTCGTAACCGCTTGTATGACCGCCTATGTGAAACACAAAAATGCGTAATTTGCCCTTATGGCAAGGACGGTGACTGCATGAGTTCAGGTGCGATATACCTGATCTCTTGTGGTGCTTGCGGAGACAAATATATTGGCGAAACAGGCAGACCTTTATGTATCCGCATAAAAGAACACCTCGACGGCAAACGAAAAGCAAGACAAGGCACGCATAGGATACAAAAGCATAGCGGAGTTGATTTTGATATAAAAGTCGCTATCCTACCAGGGGGTACCAAACACCAACGCGCAAACTCCTCGAGGCTTTTTGGATAAATGCCAAAAATCCTACAATGAATAGCAGGGAGGAATGCCTCGTTACCACGCGTGATCTCGCTCCTTACCTTCGCATCGATCGTTGATTGGGGGTGCTGCAGTCGTCAGCCATATGCGACTCTGAGCGGCTGTTCTTCCTCGGTGGAAGACAGATGAAAAAAGCGGTGGGTTTTTTCGAGAAGCCGGAGATCTTGTAATTATCGCTAGATTTTCATCTTTCTCTTAGTGCTGTTGAAGCGTTTAACCTAGTAAGTTGCGTATTGGTGTACCCTTCCAGGCTCTGAAGAAGGCGATTCTACCGAAACGTCAGCTATGATTGTGTTGTATGTGTGTTATTGTATGGAAGTAAATGTGTGCTGTTCAACAACGTCGCGACTGCTGAGAGAGAAAACGAGGAATTCCATTCATGGCGTCGTAGAGAAGATTAAGTGCATATTTGACCTATACAATGGCTTTCGAAAGCTTGCCAATCTATTAAGTCGGTACTTTTCCCCGAAGACAGGTCCAGGTTTCAATTTGCGCTCCTCGGATAATCATGGGCTTGGCCAGCCACAAAGACTAGGGTTCGAGCCAAACAACATGTTTGCATTGGAAGGCACATTTACACAATTTTAGAGGTAAATATAGAAATCCCGACATTCGCATTCAGGTAGAACTTCACCTTCATCTAGATGGCTGTATACGTTTCTCAACGCTTCTTGAGCTTTCTCTGTAAGTACTTCGTCATTTGGTTACTTTTGTAATATTATTTATTGAAGAGAAATACATGTGCTGTAGTTGTTTTGTGATGAACAGAATTTTATAAGGATTGGACATCTGACAATAAACCTGGTAGCCAACATTTCTGAAGGTTAGAAAGGTCTTTTGGTAATTTGACTCAAACAATTAGAAGAACCACGATATTGAATTGATTTTATCGCAGTAAAATTGTTAGAAGTCGGGATATGTAGATTTCAGAGCTCGTGGAACCCCGTTGAAAGGAGCGAGAACGGTTGAGGAGTTGAAGAAAGTGCTCGTAACTAATGAACCGGCGAATTTATCAAAGGTCCTAGAAGCGTTTGATCTGTTTCTACCAGTTGTGCGGTAGGTACCAATGTACTGTTGTTCTTTACAACTGGCTCAAGTACCTTATAGATGATTTTTGTATACTGTACTTCACAGGAAACTGTTTGAAGTATTTAAGGAAGGCCATATTAGAAGAGGGACTTATGTGTTACTAGGAACTTTGGGGAAAGGAATGCAAAAACAGAGAATGGTACTTATTCCAACGTGCTTGACAACTAGTAGTTTCCATTACCGACGTTCTATTAACCTCGACATTGATCAAACAGTTCTTAATCTTATTGTTGAGCAGGTGCGACGTGTTACTTCATTCTTTATTCCGTTAAGGCTGACGTTTCGGCAATATGGTCTTCTTCGGAGCTGGAAAGCACGTAAAGAGCGGTTCTGATGAAGACGATACTGCTGAAACGTCAGTTTTCACGGAATAAAGTATAAACCCCTTGTGTTTGCCCAATAGGAATATCGAGAACTATATCACCAGTGTTAGTTAGGTCATCCTTCCCTTCACCGAAGTGGTTGAAAATTTTTAAAAAATTCAAGAGGAGACAACGTGGCGATCGAAAGGATTGCCTATGAGATGTGCGAAGATCAGGCGGCTAATGGTGTCATCTACTTTGAAGGGAGATACTCTCCACATTTACTTTGCGTGCCAGGGAGCGAGGTACGTGCTCTTGCTTTTATCGTTTAATTTTTGTTATCGGAAAGAGCGACAGAAAACAAGTGCTCAGAAAAACTACGACTCGCTGAGTCTCGCTACTCCAGATGAATGCTGTCGATGTTGTTGAAGCAGTAAAACGAGGTTTCGACCGTGGAGAAGCGAAGTTTGGTGTAAAGGCACGATCCATCATCTGTTGTATTCGTGGTCTTCACCAATATGCCGATGACGTGCTTCAGATTGGTGAGTTTCTAACCACTACCTTCTTTTTTTCGTTATTGCTTCCTCCAGTTATGGAATTTTCCGAATAAGGACACCTTTTTACGAATGAATCTTCAGCAACAAATTATCGTCATCTTGGAGTGGTTGCGATTGATGTCGCCGGCTCAGCGCATGGTGCTGATGAACAATACGAGCAGGAAGTTGTAAATATTTTTAAGGTACGTTATTTCATTAACTCACATGTCTTGTTAACTCCAGTATGAAAATTTTAGGTTACAATTTAAAATATGAAGGGTGCGATAGAAGGCGAAAAGAATAAGTTTCACTGAGTTGTTGAGGCTACGAAGAAAAGTAGTTAACTGGAGTGAGATCTACCACATGAACAATCCTCGAAAAACGTGGTTGTGTGGTGACTTTAATTGACGCATTCGGTTTGATGGAAATGCTTGGCTAGTGGCGATAACGAAATCGGGAAGAAATGGAGATGAAAAAGAAAGGAACATAGGTGTAGTAAGAATGAATGTTCTGTTGTGTCTAACAACAGAAGCATTAGCTAACCAAAAAATATTAGATCCAATCTCTTAGGTTTTCTTCTACTTGAATCCTGTTGGATCAATGTTTTGTTGAACTGGTAAGCTTACACGAGGTTGTTATACAACGTTGACTAACGTTTTCGCACCTTTGGCATTGTCCACAGCCTTTCATTTCTGTGGCAAGGATCTTCGTAGTCGCCTGTCGATGATTGTAATGAAGTAGAACATCGCTGGAATAAAGTAACCGCACTCGGTAGTGCCTTTTCATACAGCACGATTGTTGGTCGCTTGTTGTCCAATATGATACGTTTTCATAGTGGAAATAAAATTTGCAGAAGTCGAAATCCTACTAGATGGCCCGTAGTGAGGCATTATTTTTGAAAAACCGACTCCAACTGGATCAGTAATCGAAGTTCAGGAATATTTACTGATGGAGGCAAAGTGTAGTAAGGAGCCACATACTGTCAACATACTTTCGTAACAATATTATTGGAAACCGGCTTTGATTTAACCTCGGTATAAATAATCAACGTATCTTGTTTCGTTAGGGCGCGTGTGGCGCAGTGGTTGGTGGCGCTACTGCGGCGCGCATGTGAAATGCGCCCATGGCCCACCAAGGCATCTTCGTGTGAGTATGCCTCATTCGAGAGGTGCTCCTCAAAGAAGATACGCAACGCGACGTAGACACTACATAGAGAACACAAATCACTGTGGACATTAACTCGGATCATCGGCGTTGAGGAAGAGGAAGACGTCGAAACGTTAGCCGACTAAAGATTGATTATACATCTCGTGTAAGCATATCACTGAAACAAGATAATCTGGTGAGTTCAATACCATTGGTTAGAGGTGCCGTCCAATATACGTGGTCATTGGTTTATATTCATCTCAACGGAGTAGGAAAACCGATACCGGACTTCTCTGGGAGGATAAAAACGCTAGATTGATACATTAGTAGTCTACGTTCAGTCATTGTATTGACCAGATATTCACCTAATCACCTCTGCTCTGCTACGAATGGACTCGAATGCATAAAACATAAAAGGCTAAAAAGATAAAGCTCTCGGCGTTGATCAATCCCTGAGGGATGCTCCATGCATCTGACTTTATTAAGTATCGTTGAAGGTGACTGAATGCATATCTGGCCTTTACGATGACTCGCGGTGGCCTGCCGATGTATCGAGCCAGTGATGTTATCCTCCTAGACGAGTCTGGTACCAATTTGCCGACCCCGGAGGGATGGAAGGCTTGGTGAGCCATGGGCGCAGGAGTCGATTCCACGTGCGTGTCTCAGTGGCGCCTCCAACTACTGCGCCACACGAGCCCTTTTTTGCATAAAACATACGTAGAAGATTAATAGACGTCGACCGTTTCATGCTTTTATCTTTGTTTTTTAATTGCCTTGTGAACACAGTAGTATTAAAAAGGACACTCTAAAGGATACTCGATCTCTCTTGTTACAAAATACTCGTTTTGCTCTGGTATTTTTAGCTCGCAAATCTTTCTAAAATATCTGGTCGATGGTCGAATCAAATATTGGATTTACCAAAGGCATGGATAAGGATTTTATTGAGTGGCATTCTCTAGTCTGTCTAATCAGTTATTTTTATTGTACCACAACCAACTAACTGGAGAACTAAATGAAATTTCTTGCCGTATTGTTACAGGAAGCGTTCAAACGAGGCATTCATCGAACAATACATGCTGGAGAAAGCGGTGGAGCAACGGAAGTACTCAAGGTACCTTTCTATTTTATTACTACTTCTTTTAGACATCGGAATTTTCATGGAAAAGGAAGTGGCACACTTAAGGCCATAACTGATATGCATGCCGAGCGAATCGGCCATGGCTACCATGTGATGCGAGATCCTGAGATATACAAGAAGTGAGCACCGTTTTTAGCTTAGTAGTAGTTGGAGGACAGGAACACTTTGCTCTTGCATGTGGTCTTTTCAAATGTATATATTGGAATTCTAGCTGATATATTTTTTGCACAGATTTGAGTTCATTGGCGACGTAGTTGTGTTTGAGTTCTGAATTAGGGTTATTCTCCTGAGGTCGAGTTCAAGAGATCTGCGTGAAGGCACATGTTCCTGCCATCTTTCATTAACAAAGCCGCGGAAAGGGGTGTATTCAGGTGCTTGTTAGACTTCCTGGATATAAAAACAAGCGTAAAAAAGCAAACGGTTCGTGCAAAGGACCATGTCCATTAGTGCAGTGTAACAGCTTGTCACTGGCCCAAATCATAACCACATACTCATGGAGGTGTTTTTTCGAAAAATGAAAAGTTTCAGATATTTCATTGAAGACAAACGGATACATCTGGAAGCGTGTCCATACTCTTCTGCTATGACAGGTTCTGTTTCACTGAACTGGAAAAATCATCCGATTGCCGCGTTAGTTCCTGTTAATGTCACACCGCTTCTTTTGAGTTCATTCATTTAGACTCGTTTTGATGAAATTGCTTTCTTTTGCGAAAAACTCTGCCATGTATTCGAATTGGTGATTGCTTTCAGCTGGGTCAGGGACAAAGTGAACTTTTCGATAAGTCGAGACGATCCAACATGCTTCGACAACACGATGCTGAGTGAATTACAGTTAGCGAAGGACGAAATTGGTTTTTCTGTTCATCAACTTTGGCAATGTGTTAGTACCCTTTGTTTTCTATGTTTTAATCTTCTAACATTGACTTCTGTCTGTTAAGTGTTATGAGTCAAAAAGCCAAAAAGAGGCTCGCGGCGTTGATCTATCTCTTAGGGATGCGCCATGCATTCGACTTCATTAAGCATCGCTTGGCGGTGATTGAATACATATCTGACTTTTACAATGACTCGCGGTGACTTATCGATGTATCCAACAAGTGCCGCTATCCTCCTAGTCAAGTATGGTACCAATTGGCCGACCCTGGAGGGATGGAAGGCTTACTGGGCCATGGGCGCTGGTATCGATTCCACATGTGTGCTGCAGGGCGCTTCCGACCACTATACCAAACGCGCCCATGAGCCATGTGGTAACAAGAAGTTCACAAGCAGAATTCGGACTAGATGTGAGTAGCGAACCAAAATATGATGCCAGACCTAAATTGTTTATATATTCTGAAAAGTAGCGTACAGAAAAAAAATTGCAGAAGACGCGAAATATATGGAAAGGCTAAAAAATTTGTAATAACAGAAGGGAACCCGTTCACTGAAATACTTGAAGTGACGACATTCAGTTTCGAAATGTTGGTATCAGAGAAGTGAAGAGAAAAACGCGAAAATATGTAGATTTTTCCATTGTGAAAAATTTATAATTCAGCCTATCACATCGCCAACGACCGTTCGGTGAACTGATGGCATGGATCATTATCGCTAGGTTAATTGCTGTCGTCCTGAAAGAATCGTAGTTACAAGGCAACAATCCTACCTCTGATCCACATGGCAGACGGTTAACTGCTTGTGGTGATCGCCTGTAAACGCCCTGATACTACTTTCTTGGGATTCCAGGAAAAGTCATACTAGACCAGAGTTCAACATGTCAATAAGGTGATTAAAAGAATCCTAGGAGAAATCCTCAAGCCACCACCGAACTCATTACAAATTTATTAGAGAGTCAAGCATCCTCATCACTTGCTCATCTGAGAGTTCTACGAACGACGTATTATTTGTTAAAAATTGGACCTGACAGTTATCACTCTTTTCGAAAACAATTTGTGTCCTCGACGTTATTTTAACTCATGGTTAGTATCTGGAATGTACATGCAGAATATAAGAACATAGAGCTAAAGAACTGTCGTGAGTGCTGCCTTTACTTGGATGCCCATGTGACACCTTCTTCATATGTCGAGCACATATCAGAACTTCTTTCACATATTTTGTTGCTTATACGTGTCGTCCGTGGAGGTAACGGCTTCGTTCTTTGATCTAACTGCTCATGAGAATTTGTTATAGTTCTTCCTGGTGAATGCTAATTGAGAGTAATTTCCTCTGGAATCACGACATTCTAGTGATTGGGCGTTTCCAATTCTTCATCACGAACCTTCACCACTCCTTGTACAGTGAGATTTACTGTCTCACGACTGGATTTGTTCTAGGACGACGACGTTCCCTAGTTGATCCTCCATTCTTTCAGGGTTGGTAAATGTCTGCTAGAGGTGGCTGAGACGATGTAAAACCCTCACTTGGTACATTGATATCAATTGGTGTATTGACCGAATACTCGTTCTGTCACCTCGATGATGATAGATAGATTTTTGAAACATGCTCAATCCTAAAGAATTGATCAAAATCTTACGTCTTATCCTTTATTTTTCATTCAGCGTTTATATTCGGAAGATCCAAAAAAATGACCCAACTCTTCAGGAATTTCCTTTGATTTTGTCTTTTTTACACAACCTATCTCTTACGCATGCTAGCGTTTCTTGTATTCAATTCATTTCTTCACATCCGTCGTCCACGAAGGTCTTCCAACTTTCTGCTGCATGTTCGGCTGCTACTTTAAGATTTTTCATTCGTTATGAATGTCGTTGAATGCTGTCCGGTCAATCTTGGCATTGCCATGTTATGGCGGTCCTATGAGGATTGAACGGATCAGCCGATCCAGACAGGTACCAATTTCTCGTCCCCAGAGGATGAGAGGCCTAGTGGACTCGTGACAGGATGGAGCCAGAACCGTGGTCATAATGATTGGCATCATTACCACTGCACTACTCGCCCCTCTTTGATTTCATATATAGTGTTTTCATCATGCTAATTATTTTATTTACTGCCTACTACAACTTTTCACACCAGAGTATTTCTGAGATGCAACTACAATAATGTTGAGATATTTGCAAAACTCCATACCGCAGGTGTCTGTGGTGGGGATCGAGCACGCTATTACGGTTTCTTGAGGTTAACGCGTTCAGCACCGCACCATTCTGATTCTTCGTTTCGCTTTTCTCTCAGCTAGTTTTCTGCCTATCAGTGCTATTCGTGTTTATATATTTACATGTTTCTACTTTGTATATTTGTATATAATCAACTTATAAATGGTAGTAAAATGATGTAATACTCAGTCTAAGTCAAGTATTTTAGCAAGTAAATGCGGCTCGCTCGTGTTTTCTGCCAGAAGAGGAAAAATGGTCAATCATTGAGAAAATCCTCGCCGCTGAACCACCGTCTGATTGACTCCTGCTCAATGGGTCTTCTGTGTTACTACTGTGATTCGTTTTAACCCTGATTGACATCAGATAAGATGTCTTTATTTCTGCGGTTTCCTTGCATCGGTCTTTGCTTTATTGTTTATACTTAACATGAGAGAAATAGTCATATGGATAAAAAGAAGCTTAGAATGGCGATACGTGAGCATTTTTCGTCTTTAACAGGAAAAGACGAAAAAATATGGAAGTTAAGATTCTGGAAGAAGTGATTCCAATAGCAACAACATTTAATAAAGTGTTAATAACTATGCGGGTGAGGGGTTATCAGATGTGGTTATCCGTGATTATACTATGATCGCGACTAATCGATAGCTGAACTTCATCTGTGACAAACTGCATGTGTCGATTATCACATACAAAGGTACTGCCAACCAGCTGTGTTACATAAAATCGTGGTGAAAAAGTAGATGCTAAACATTTGGGGGAAAAAAATAGCCGAAACCTATTTCATTCACGTAATGAATGACAATTCTCATCACAAGCGCCTAGAATCGCTAGAAGTACTACTCAGCGTCGAATATTTAGTAACCATATTGATCGAAGGCGTTTATAATACATAAATCTTCTAGAAAGACAAGCTATATTCACAGCGAGTGATTCATGGCTCACTTGCACATTTTGTGAATCGTGTGATTATCTTGACGTCTTTGATACTGTAGTCGTTTGTCGCCATACACGTTGACAATTGATACGGTAAACGAAACTGGAAAAGAACAAGAAACAGATATTTTTGTGACATAAGAGAAAGATAAAAGAAGAAAATTGAGAATAGGAAACATCTGGGGGACATTTAGACCATAATTGCTCGCTTGAATACCTGGATGGCTCGGCTTCAATGGTTTTGAGGATCCCGACATAATTTACATTTCTTGAGAACTTTGTTGGTTTGACCATTGTTGCTCCTTGGAGTCCCCAGGCTAATCTGGTCAAAGTCTGCTCCAAGTCGTCACCACAACAGGCAGTCGCCGCCCTTGTGGGTCAGGGCGAGATTTGCCACCATGCGACTAGTTTGATACTAAGGTGGTGGTGGATCCTGGTATTGGTTTACTCTTAACTAGGTTTCTTGATGGAAACGCCGGACTCATTCTCAGCTTGGGGGACTCTGCCGTGGGGACGAATCCTCCGCTGTACATTGCAGTCCGACACCCAGCAAACACCTAGCCACGATGAGACCCTAAACCTTTAGGAGATAGTTCATAATTATCGTGATTTTATCCGCGTTGATAACTTGTGATTGGGATATAGATTAGATCAAACTTCTCACATTTTTTCTCTACTCTTAATGATCATTTTGTTTTTACTTTATAGTTACTTTTTTATCTATTAGAAAGACTCGCCGTGATAACATAGGTGACTGCGATGGAATTGCCACTTTGTGATTAGATAAGGTAAACCGGTATGAAGAAATGAGACAAAAGTTAATAAAAGGAGGATGAGAAGGGGCATCAAAAAGCTTAAGATTAAGATTGAGATATTGCGAAGAGCATATGGGGTGAGGGAAGCATATATCTGAAGAGAAAGGGAATGAGAGCTCAGTGATGATTAGACAGAAATGGTGAGCTGGAAGGCTGAAGAATAGGAAGGATAGATGATTGGAAAGGGTATAGAGAACAGAAAACCTTAGAAGAGTACAGTAGCAAGCACATCAGGATGGAGGGACAAATACATTGAGAGAAAAGGATAATAAATAATAAACTTGAGGAAGTATAGAATGAAAACACTGGCAAATATTAGCATGTAGGATGTGCTCGTGGTGGAGGAACGATGTTATGGGAAACTATTCAGAAAATAGTTAATGAATGATATCGGTCGTTTTATTATTTGTGTGGAATCTTGTACTTTTCTACTTCTAACTCTCCTCCTGGCTTTCTCTGCCCCTCTCTTCCTTCTGTTTCGCTCTTTCACTCTCTTTTCTCTTTTCCTTCTATTGAGAGTGTTAATAGCCTCGTAATCCTTTGTATTCAATAATGGAACAAACTTACTAACCAATAAAATTTGTCATACTTAACAAAGACTAAAATTTACTCACCGACAAGTAATGTCAGAAAAAGAACGACGCACAGAGATTTCATCGTTGAAATCGATCGTCTTCAAGGTGGACGAAGCCGGTATTCAGAGACAACGACAACACCTGTCAAGTTAGGTGCGCGTGATTGGACTGACTTGTAATCAATAACTTTCATGCAGGAGAAGAACGATTTCTTGTTCTTTAAAGAGAAGCTTACGTTACGAAAGGAAAAATTTACTTGTCTGTAAAGAAAATAGTTCACTGTGACAAAACTAAGCCGGAATTTTATGAGAAAACTGAGCTCTCAGTCTTTTCTAGAAGCTCGAATAGACCTAGATTAGCTACTTGAAGATATACGTAAAGTCCATTCGTTATAATTTTGGGTACAAACTGTGTTGATAGTTTGTTGTTTTTGACTGGAAAATTCTCTATCTCGAACCGGTTCGTCGCCATGAGGTTACGTGGCGTGTCCCCAAATCGCTAAGACGCTACGAGGGTGTCGGTCAACTCAGCGGGCAACTTGCACTGAAGCGCAGCTGAACTTGCAGGATGAATTCGCTGTTGTCAGATTGACTCATACTTTCCACGTGAACGTAGTCACATTTATGAATACCGTGCACTCGGGTGCTAATGTTTACGTGGTTTCTGTCCTGGATGTCAACTTCGTCATGAAACTGTACTGAGGTGCCTGCAAACGATACTACAGACGGTTTTTTGTGAACCTTGGCCAAGGAGTTCCCATATCTTCTCATGGATGAGTTCAACATGTTCTGTTTAGGTCTCACTTCCGACCCCATACAGCGTTCGATGAGGTATGCGTGGATACCTTTTTTTAATAACGGTTCAAAAACGCTTCACGCGAAAGCTATGACTTCTCACTCCGCCCAAATAGAAAGAGACCTAACTAGGGCCTGCTCGAGTAGTAGATGATAAAATGGATTACAGATGATACGGGTGTATCACAACAATTCACATTTTGATGGTAGTACTTACCACAACTTAATAAAGTGCCGCTGGTCTTGCTGAAGTTTCAGCTTCGATTTCATCGCGGTTCTATCAAGCGTCTAATATTTGTTCGTGGTAAAAATGACATAGTAGAATTTCAGTTAGGCTGTTAATTTGCTACTTGAACAGGTTATTGCTCCTCTGGAGTTTCTACACAGCCATGCTAGAGTTTTCCCGTGCCACCACCACAACCAGGTCTGTGTGGTTCCAAGAAAGATCTGGCAGCTAGTGAGTAGAGTTCCAAACAAAGCGGTGACGAGGAAATCTGAAATGATCCATAATTTTGTAGTTGCCGTAGCCATGGAATAAAGCAGTCCATATCAGTTTGTCTCTTAACGGTTTCTATTAAGCTCTTTTATTTATTTTAATTCAATTATCTGCTGGTCAATGAAGCGAAATGGTGAAGACGAACTATCGCTTTCAGAAATCTGAGTTGAGGTGGGTGAAATGTGAAACGAAAAGAGAAATGCTGCATTTCGTGAGTAGTAACTTTTACACTTCACCACACTTTTACACTTATTTACTGCCTACTCTTTTTAACGGCGGGGTATATATTGCGAAATATGACTTTAATGATGATGAGATATTTGCAAAATTCCGCACCGCAGATGCTTTCGGTGGGGAACGAACGCGCTATTTTCTTTTCCTAGGAGTAACGCGATTACCACCACGCCATGCGGGTCCTTCGTTTACCGTGCCGCGAAAAATTTTGATAGGCAATGAATAAAAGAGGTTAAGATCGTGATTTAGACTACAGCCTCAGCCTAACTGGGTTCATTGCCGTTTGGGCCTCCCCTGGTCAATCCCGTTAACGGGTGATTGCTGATGGGACTAACCGACAGAACTGGCTGAGAGATAAGCGAAGCGAAGGACATGCATGGTGTGGTGGTGAATGCGTTAGCTCCCGGAAGGGCCAATAACGGGCTCGTTCCCCACCGCAGACACCTGCGGTCCGAAGTGTTGCGAATATCTCAGCATCATTGAAAGTATAAGTTTAAGCTGATTAAGTCTAATCTGGAGTTTTGCGAATATCTCAACATCGCTGTGGTTAAAGTGCCACTTTCTGCAATCAGAGCTGAGGAAGACCATGCCTGATTTCATAATTTAGGGGCAACATCGAGTTAGGCGAACTAACACGCCCGCATAAATAATTCTGTGAATATTGGGTATTTATGCATCATTTATTAAATGAGGGATTTCATCTTAACTATAAGTATTCGTCCCAGAGGAACATTTATCGATCAGGCACCAAAACTGCGTGTCGCCTATATTTCTTCAGCTCCTTTTTTTATTGTGCTATTGTGGCCCTCACGCCTCGGATAATGCTGAGCGTGGCCAGCCATAGAGACTTGGGATCGAGCCCAGGAACACGTTTGCATTGTAAGGCACATTTACACACTGCACTACATGCTGTATTAGAGATATAGGATAAAGGGATAAAGCACTCGGCGTTGGTCAATTCTTGAGGGATGCACCATGCATTCGACTTCATTAAGTGTCATTGGAGGTGATTGAATGCATATCTGCCCTTTCCAATAACTTGCGGTGGTCTATCGATATATCGAGCCAGTGCTGCTATCCATCCATACAAGCCTGGTACCAATTTGCCGACATCAGAGGGATGGAGGGCCTGGCGGGCGAGGGTCACGGGAATGGATCCTATGTGTATTGCAGAGCGCCTCTGACCACTGCGCCACATTCGCCCCTTGTGCATCAATATGTGTTAGCTTTAATACGATGTGCACATGCAGTGAGTAGAGATGTCCTGCAATATGCATGTGTTGCTTGCTTCGATCCTCCGTCCTAAGTGGGAAAGCCCTTCATTTATTCTCGGTGTGGAAATTAGTAACAGACTTGTTTGGGAAGATGAAAACAGTGATTTGGTGCATCGATAGTCTCCTGGATGTTATTAGGTAGACGAAATATGCATCCGGTTATCTTTACGATGTCAAGAATGTAGTCGAATGCAGTGTGCTTTCCTTAAGGCTGGTCAGTGTGAGACGTTTTATCGCACTCGTTTAATATATTGAGCTGTAAATACATAAATATGGCTGCGATCATGAAAAAATAGCAAAATACCGATGACGGTGTCGGTCGGTCGGTCGGGAATTCGGTCGTGCGACTTTTCATCAAATAAAAATTCCACACCGTGGTTGGTCAGGAATTGATGCAGATCGCTCTCTATTAGTATTAAAGTCACCTCTATGAGAATCTCAATACACTGCCGTTGTTTCCTGCATTTTATCCTACGCTGGCCATCATTTAAATCTCTAGTTCGGCTCGAATTTTATACATCAAACGTGAAGAAAATCATAACGATGCTGACATATTCATAAAACTTGGACTACGGGCCAGATCGAACCACGATTTCCCTTTCCGGGGTCTAGCGCATTACGCACTGCTCCATGGAAGCCGTTGCTCTGCGTTTCTCTCAGCTGGTTTTCTATCTAACAGTGCCGTCAACAATCACCCGTCAACGGGATTGATCTGGGAAGCTCATATCGGCATTGAGCCCAGTTAAGCTGGTGCTGCACTCGCAATCACAATGTTTACTCTTTTGTTTTTTCTGTTATTTCTCTTGGCATAGAGTTTCCGACTTTGAATTGTTTCAAAATATTCGAGCACCAGAATGTAATTCCGACATTTATTATTAAACTAAAAGAAGGAATGAAATGTTACGAGTTTGGGCAGTATTCGATTATGGTTATTGTAAAACCGTTCAAAACAACCTGTTCGTGATCATTTAATATTTTACTGTTCGCCGATTTTATTATGATTGAAGTTTTAAAAACAATGGTAGAGTGTAGTTTTTTCTCTCTCTAAAAACATGAGAGTAGGTAGCGCAGTGGTAGTGATCCCGTTCCTTACGCGTGGGCCTAGCCTACCCAGGACCACGCACCGAGCCCACCAAGCCCTCACTCCTCTAGTTCGGAGAATTGTTACCAGACCGGTCAGCGAGAACCTCACTGCGTTTAATCCATGTGGGACTTCCCTGAACGGCTATCCGAGAGTTTCAGAGAGAATCTTGTTGAACAGCATTTAACGGCATTTGCGTCGAAGCCGAAGAGATCCTCAAGTAGCAGCAAATATACAAGAAAAATAACTCGAACACTTTGGTGAATTGTGGAGGCGAGGGAAACAGTCGAATACAAGAAGTGTTGGAATCCTCATAGTGTCATACATTCAATTTCGGGGGATGCAATGATAACAAGATTACAAAGAGTTAATGTACAGCATTTTTTTAATTGGGATACAAATCATTGGATCAGGTATAACTGCGAACAATTGAGAGAAGAGGTGGATTTGCCCGCCTCGCCTTTGATTGGGGTATTCGGTCAGTCGCTGGAATCATGGGGGCCAGTAGCCAAAGAAGAATACCAGTTGTAAAGTAACAAAGCTTCGTCTAAGTGTGAAATGTTCTAGACCATCTGTGATGCAAACCTGTGGATTCTATGCCACATAAGGCAATCCAGAGGGTTTCCAAGAGTAATCATGGTCAACCAGAACTCAACGTCTAGTTGATGGGCAAAGACGACATATTATCAAGCGTACTGGACACCTACTGGAAGGGAGCATGTGGTGCAGTGGTTGGAGGCGCCACTGCGACACGCACGTGAAATCGATCACTGCTCCCATGGCCCACCAAGCCTTCCATCCCTCCGGCGTCGGCAAATTGGTACCAGACTTGTCTGGGAGGATAGCAGCACTGGCTCGGTACATGGGCAGGACACCGCGAGCTATTGTAAAGGACAGATATGCATTCAATAACCTCCAACGACACTTAATGAAGGCGAATGCATGGCGCATCCCACAGGGATTGATCGACGCCGAGAGCTTTATCATTTATCCTTTACTGGACACATGGGCGAATCTGACCACTTCCGTAGTTCTAAGCAAACCAAAAGAATAAGCATTGAGGAACCATAACGAAAATATTCGTGTTGTGAAGGCTCTACTAAACTGTCTAAGTAGCTACGAACAGCACTATTATTAATAATTTGCCAGAGAGTCCAATCAATGTTGGATGATTGCATGACGAATGAACACAGTTTTCCTCTCGCTTTTCCTTTTTGTATCTCTTTTCTGCTGCTTTCTTCACGATTTCTTGCTTCTGAATCGTTATGTCGATAACGGCTTTTTGCAGAGCGCCACATATGCGTCACCGTTTGCTTGTCATCGATTAACCCTAATATTCTCTTATCACATATTAATATAAAATTCTTCACCCGGGTATATCTAATATCAAATCTCAGTAAGATCTCCTTTGTCTGAAGAAAAATGAGCATGGCAAGAGAAACGAAGCTTCTTCATCAAAATTTCAAGAAGATCACTCATTATCACTAAGGGTATACTGTATGAAATACTGTAAGAATTAACGAAAAAGTTCCTTTCCAGCCTTTATTGCGTTGAACGAGTTAATGTGGATGATTTTTAAGACTGAAATCGACTATTGTACAATTAATTTGCAAACACAGTTTGAGCTCATGTCATGCTAGAGTTATGGCTGCGTAGAAGTGTATTCATTCTTTATCTAAATATTGTGGCGCTTGTGGTGCAGAGGTTGGAGGCGTCCTACAACACACACGTGAAATCAATCCTCGCGCCTGTGGTCCAACAAGCCTTCCATCCCTCCGGAGTCGACAGATTTGTACCAGACTTGTCTGAAAGTTCCTTTCCAGCCTTTATTGCGTTGAACGAGTTAATGTGGATCATTTTTAAGACTGAAATCGACTATTGTACAATTAATTTGCAAACACAGTTTGAGCTCATGTCATGCTAGAGTTATGGCTGCGTAGAAGTGTATTCATTCTTTATCTAAATATTGTGGCGCTTGTGGTGCAGAGGTTGGAGGCGTCCTACAACACACACGTGAAATCAATCCTCGCGCCTGTGGTCCAACAAGCCTTCCATCCCTCCGGAGTCGACAGATTTGTACCAGACTTGTCTGGGAGGATAACAGTACTGGCTCGATACATCGGCAGGCCATTGGGAGTCATTGTAAAGGCCAGAAATTCACTCATCTTCAGACGATGCTTAATGAAGTCGAATGCATGGCTCAGCTCTCAGGGTTTGATCAATGCCTAGAGCTTTTTAGTTTTCTCTAAACTTGACTTTAATTTTTTATAACCCATTAAAAATGATTTTCTGCAATTAAAAGTGTTGATATGTCAACCAAGTCTCATTTCTCCGAGATCGCTGTCTTGGCACCACACTTGTCTGGGAAGAGCTCCTCTCTGGCTAACAAGGCTCACTAAAGGGTTTATTGTCGGTGAGTAAAATAGTAAAAAATAATGATAGATCAATTCCTGTTGTTTTTTTTTGCCCGTAGAACTTTGTTTTTTCGTTGCTCAATTCGTACAAATATTTTTCTTATTCTTAACGTATTGTATTAATTTTTTAGTGTTTAAATAGAATTCTTTTCCTGTATAATCTTCTTCCAACATTTATTGTATTTTGCGCATTATTTTCTCCTAATATTCTTTCACGCCCCTAAGTTTACCCCATCATCATGGCTGAGAGGTGTGGTTGGGTGTCGAGATGCGATATGCTGCGGTGAGTTTGGTCCCAGCAGAGCCTACCAAGCTGAGAAAGAGTTCGAGGTTTCCATTCGAAATTCAGCTAAGAGTAAACCAATACCACTATCCACCACCGTCTTGGTACCAAGGTCGCATGATGGTAAATCTCCTTCTGATCCACATGAACTGCGACGGGCTGTTGTGGTGACTACCTGGAGAAGCTTTCGGCTAGGCTGAACTCGGAACTCAGGGAAGTCACAATGGATAAACCAGCAAATATCCGGCCAAATGGAGATTTTGCTGAGCTCCACACAACTAGTGAAGACGGGCCATCCAAATGTCCAAGTAATACCTTTTTATAAGGAGAGCGTGTGGCGCAGTGGTTGGAGGCGCCGCGCTGCAACACGCACGTGGAATGCGCCCGTGGCCCACCAAGCCTTCCATCCCTCCGGAGTCGGCAAATTGGTACCAGACTTGTCTGGGAGGATAGCAGCACTGGCTCGATACATCGGCAGGCCACCACGAGTCATTGTAAAGGCCAGATATGCATTCTAATCACCTCCAACGATACTTAATGAAGTCGAATGCATGGCGCATCCTCCAGGGATTGATCAACGTCGAGAGCTTTATCCTTTAACCTTTAATACTTTTTCATGCACTTTACTTCAGTGTTACCAAATGGTTGTTTTGTCTCCTTCATCATTTTTTTTCGCTTTTTAAATATCGGTAGTCTTTATATTTTATTAGTATTTTGTTCCTTTATCTCAACATCTTTTTTTTTACTCTGGATTCTTGCATAACTACTTGGAACCTCATCACAGTCGAGGAACAATCTAGGTGTTGAAATACAAAGTACAAGTGGGATTTCATTTCCGAAGCAAATTCATCCAAGTCGAGGAGGGATCCGCCATTCCATTTTCATTCGAGAGCACGGCTATCAACAAATCATTGCCCTGAATCACTGCTATGGTGGCAGCAACATTATCAGAAGGTGAAAATCTTCCTACATGGGTGGCCGTTTGACTGCAAAGGGTCTACAATATGCAAAGAACGAAAAACTTGTTAAACAGGAAAATTATCAGTCATTGTGAAATTGAGTTGGGTCCAACACTATTGTTCGTGAAGACGGGGTATTTAGAAAAGACTACTCGAGTTTTTGTTCAATCGCTACACCAACTTCTACAGAGATATTTAGATGACTCCTCCTGCCATTACGTACGTGTCCAGCACTTCCATTATTGTGTTTGTTGTGTGTCGAATTATCATCATTCATGAAGCTTGGAGGGCGCGTGTGGGGCAGTGGTTGGAGGCGCCACTGCGACACACACGTGGAGTCGATTCATGTGCCCACCCATGGTCTACCAAGCCTTTCATCCCTCTGGAGTCGGCAAATTGGTACTAGACTTGTCTGGGAGGATAGCAGCACTGGCTCGATACATCGGCAGGCCACCGCGAGTCATTGTAAAGGCCAGATATGCATTCTAATCACCCCCAACGATACTTAATGAAGTCGAATGCATGGCGCATCCTCCAGGGATTGATCAACGTCGAGAGCTTTATCCTTTTTTATCATGAAGCTTTTTGTGTTTTCATGTGAATTCTTCTGCAACTTGAGGATATTTCAGCATGTCCCATCATTCACTCATTCACCGACAAGCTATGAGCTGATCGAGGCCACTCCTTTTCGCTGAAAAGTCGAGGTAGCCTTGTCACGGTGTTCTGAAGTCGTTATATCAGTTGTTAGCTAACGTTTGACCCTTTTGACCCGGATCCTTCTAAGATGTGAACCCTTCGATTAGCCCATCGACCGCTTGGCTATGATGCAATAAACTGAATCGCATTTGTGAAGACCGTATTGTAAAATTTTAGTTCCGCAATCTTCTGCCGCTGACTTAAATTAATGATTTATATAAAACCTTTCGTATTACGGTAGGAAGGAAACAGACATTTCATCGGTCTTTTAGAGTTTTTTCATTCTTGCGTAGTGTTAAATTCGTCCATAATGATTAATGAGTGAAGGCGAGCAAGTGCGCATAGAATGATGGGAAACAGAATGAAGCGATATAAACAATTTTCATTTCATTTCTTTTCGTTTAATTTCTGTTCTTATCATAATAGTCGATCATTTATAGGACAGTGTACCTCAGACTTTTCTGCCAAAAAAAATATATGCTCAAGGCGAGCAAGTGCGCATAGAATGATGGGAAACAGAATGAAGCGATATAAACAATTTTCATTTCATTTCTTTTCGTTTAATTTCTGTTCTTATCATAATAGTCGATCATTTATAGGACAGTGTACCTCAGACTTTTCTACCAAAAAAAAATATATGCTACACGTAGAAATTATAAAAGAAAAATTAAGGCATGCTTGGCGCAGTGGTCGGAGGCGCACTGTAACACACATGTGGAATCGATCCTCACGACCGTGGCCCACCAAGCTTTCCATCCCTCTGGGGTCGGCAATTTGGTACCAGACTTGTCTGGGAGGATAGCAGCAATGGCTCGATACCTCGGTGGGCCACCGGGAGTCATTGTAAATTCCAGAAATGCATTCAATCATCTTTAACGATGATCAATGAAGTCGAATGCATGGCGCATTCCACAGGGATTGAACGCCGAGAACTTTATCCTTGCCAAAAGACTTGCCGCTTTCGAGAAGGGCTTCATCTAGAGCTACGGGAATACATGACATAGGTTAACTCTTCGCAAGACTTCTAAATGCTGATGTCGAACTCTATTTCTGTTTGAGTGGAAAAGTTAGAAATGTCGAAGGATATCACTTACGATGGTGGGTTAGGCTATTGAGAGAAAGCCAATAATTATATAAATATAAGGCAAATCTCTCAGTATAAAGTCGGTTAAACTGAAAAGATTTGCACTCTTATCTTTCATTGAGCAACCAGTCTTTTTTTTCATTTATGGGCTAGGAATTACCACAGACGAAAACCAGCTTAGTTTTGACTAACCAGCCGTCTTTGGTTTTTCTCGCTTTTTCTTTCCTTTTCGTTTTCGTCATTGTTGCAGCGAGTGCAGACTAACTCCTTCCCTTGTTTCTTTTAGTACATTGTAATGATCGCTTATATGTCATGAATTTGGATACAACCCAGTAAAAACTGAAAGAACTGCGATTCTTATTCACTGCTGAGGTTATCTTGAACAATTAAAGTTATCGATTTCCTACATTGCTTTTTGCTCAACTGTCATAAGAGTTCGAGAAAACCCAGATTTTATCGAATAATCACATTTTTCCTCTCAAATTCAGATTTCAGGCCGCATGTAGCGCCACGATGAGAGGTGCCCGGCAATAGGCACTTGGTCTTCGTTTCGGTCCTGCTCCTTGGCTCGCAAAGAATTCGATCTCTACGGGGTGGGGAAATTGATACCATATTTGTTCCGGAAGACAAAAACAATGGCTTGATTCATTGATGAGCCACCGCAGTTCATTGTATAGGTCATATATGCATTCATTAACGTCTACAATCGCATGAATGTAGACGAATGCTTGAGTACATTCCTCAGGGATTGATTAATAGTGCTTCAGCTGTTAATATGTCACGCAGATTTTGTGTCATGAAGACTCGGGAAAAATTCCATCGTCGAAATTTTTTCGTTATGCCTGTAGATCTATTGACACAAATCTGAATTAGCTGAAAGCATAGAATCCTTAGTTACTGGATTGTATTATGTACTTGTAAGAAAATTTTTCTTACAAGTACATAATACAATCTTATGTACTCGAAAGACTCATTGAGATAGGTTGTCTAAGTCTGCGGCTACATAATTTTCTTCTTATTCCCAATTTTCCTTTCCTATTCCTTAAAAGCAGATCTTAAGGTTAATATTTAACTCTAGAACAATTCCCTTTCACTGTTTTCTTGATATGCAGACATACGTTATTAACAACAAGACTTATTCACTACAATACCGGCTGACGTATCGGCGGTTTCAACTTCTTCAAAACAGGGAAAGGCCAAACCTCAATCAAACACTTTCATAATCTCTGCGAGAAAAACATGGTAGACATAATGTTTACTTTTTATTTTCTGCCTTTGACAATTTTTATGGCAGCGTATTAAGCGAAATACAACCACAAGATTGCTGAGATATTTGAAAACTCCTGACCGCAAGTGTCTCCGGTGGTGAACGAACGCGTTATTGTCCTTTCCGAGGAGTAACACGCTCACCACCACACCATGCGCGTAATTCGTTTCGCCTGTTTCTCATCTAGTCTCTCGGTCCAGAGTTTTGCCAATATCTCAGCAATCTTGTGATAGACACTTTTATTCGCATAATAAACAGCTTCATCACTCACCGCTTCGTTCTTTGTATGTCTTCCAGTTATTTAATAGGTGATCTCATCCGTACAGAGTCCCATATGGATCAGAATGTGCGTGGCTCAGATCAACGAACCGGCCTTGGGCGTTCGACGAAGTTATGCCTTATCCCAAAACACTCCTCCTTGCGGTCCATTCCTGGATTTTTGGAATTCATTCCCTTTGCTTCACAATCTGTTTTGGTGATGATGTTTGTTTGAAACTCGTTTTCCTTAATGCGTTCCAGCGATTCTGTCACTTCCATTTTTTCTAAACCTCGTTTCATTTTGCTATTTGTCCTATGTATCATAGAAAATACCCTTCATATCAAATGAAGCCGTATTGTGTTCATCTGAAACACAGAAATATTCTCAGATGATTCGAAAAAGAACATTGGAGTTCTTTATTAATATAGAAAGCTGATGCGATTCTGTTGATGGATTACTTCAAAGACTAAAATTTTAGCACAGTAGTAGTAATTAGGAGTGACTGTAGCTCAATGGTTAAAATTGTGCTACAATATAGATCAGTCGTCGGTTCGATCCCGCGCCGTTGTTTCTCCAAGCTTTTCATCATCGCGGGGTCGGCAGTTTGCTATCAGGAGGATAAAAACACCCACTTAATACATCGATAAACCAGCACCAGTCACTATGTGGACCAGGTATGCATTTAACCACCTCTATCGATGCTTGTTGAAGCTAAGTGCATAGCACAACCCTCAAGGATTCATCAACACCGGAAAGCTTCTTTAATGATAGTTAAAACTGAGTTGGAGATTGTCCTAATCGTTATTCCAATTTAAGTTGGACACATGTGTCAAAAGGTGATAGCCGGTAGGGAACTCATATTTGGCTTCATTGCTTCATGACTCTGTCAGTTGTGGAATTACAAGTTAATCTCATCATTTGACTCTCTAATAATTTCATATTCGTATTAGAATGCTTAATAGTACTCTTCTAGGAGGCGCATGTAGCGCAGTGGTTAGAGGTGCCTTGCAATACACATGGGATCATTTCCGCACTCCAGTTCCACCAAGCACTCCACCCCTTAGTGGTCAGCAAATTGGTACCAGACTTGTCATCGAGGATATCAGCACTGACTCAATAAATAGGTAGGCCACCTCAAGTCAATGTATAGGCTAGATATGTATTCCTCACATGTAGCGATGCTTAATGAAATCGAATCAATAGCGCAACCTCCAGGGATTGATCAACGCCGAGAGCTTTATTCTTTTTTCAACAGTATTCCCCTAGGTGAGCTAGATTTTGACGATTCCTTTCTGAGAGCGTGAGTGCTTCTGACAGCCTGCTTGTGCGGATATGTGCGTATGTGTATACGTGTGTGTATATGTGTATGTATGTGTGTATGTGTGTATGTGCTATGTGAGTTAGAGTCATGGTGTTATGCATTTGTGTCCTTTAAGTACATTGTCGACACACTATTAGAAAACAACACTCTCTGTCTTTCTCTATCTTTCCAGCGCACCATCTCAATAGAAAGTTTTAAAAATGTGAACGAGGTGCAGAGCACAATGCAGATGAGGGAAAATGATATGGAGAACAAGTTTGGAATGAGATGGGTCTAGTAGCAGAGGAAACGAACTTGAGAACTCCGCTGGATAGACATAAAGTGAAAGAAGAAAAGAAAAGGAAAGAGAGAGAGGATGAGGAAGAGATGAAGATATTAAGGGATAGGAAGAAGATGATGGTGATAGGAATATGATACAGGGAAATGGATTACGAAAAAACAAGTAGGGAATTAGGATAATCGTACACAGAGGTGGGTGGAAGAAAGGGGTGGAGGGTTAGACAGGAGTGTGGTGGGACTGGAGATCGACGAACAGCGTCACTATCGGTTGGGGCGAACGTGCAGTTGTCGACTGGTGCACTTTTGCACTTGTCGTCGTCACTCCACTCCTTACTGCTACTACCTGTGCCTATCATTGTTTGTACTTTTGGTGGTTTTTTTTTCTATAATAACACTTGTATATTGCAACGTGTCGATGATGGTTCTTCTGTTAATAAATTACTATTCGGATGAAGTTGTTTGAGTACTTCATAAGTGTGAACACCTGAAAGTTGAAGCACTCTCATTAAAGGCTTTTTGTCTTAAGTCTTGTTAGGTTTTCGAAATCGTTACTGCGTACGACGTGCTTGTTTTATTGAAGAGTCCAAGGATTTCTGACATGATTTTGTTGTGAATCATTGAGCAAAGAGTCCTCGGATTGTATCGCCCTCCACTTATTCCTCTAAATCTGTGCTATCCTTTTTGACCCTAAGAGCTCCGCAAATGCAAGTTAAGTTATAAAAGTTTTTCTTTTGATAATTTTATACCAATTATAAACTAACCGTTATGTGTCCGAGGTGTTGAGCAATTTCCTTTTTCGATCAGGTACCTTGCTATCGACCAACCTGTGACTATCGTAGGTGGGGTGGCAAAGAGTACAAGGTAGTTCTATAACCGTTATGTGTTTAACATAAGTTCTGCATTCCCATCAGCTGAAGAACTAATTCATTTAAACTTCTACATTCAATGCAGAGTATCGATAGTGTAAACATAATGGAGGAAGTGCTTCCAAATTCATCGCCGAACTCTTCAGGTTGACTAATCTTTCATTGAAATTCTCCACAACATACAGTTTCTTGTTAACCATAGTTGATGAGAAGTGGTGTCGAAGAATAAACGCTCATTTGTTTTTTAGGAGATGATGGTCCAACATGTTGATCGCCATTGATTTAAGTTCATAATTTCAATTACTTTCTCAATAACCTCGTTGGGGACATTTTGTCCTCAGTGAATAAGTTCAGATTTGGCAAGAGACCCCCACCTGTTATCGGTGCTTAGTTATCAAAACGGCCAGTACCATAGACCTTTCGTGTTTTCGTCGCTTGATCGTCACGATTTTAAATTACAGTCTAGTGATGGTGATATCCTAATACCTTCTTCGACTGTTCTAAATGACTAGATTAATTCAGAAACTCGTATGAGTCTATCGATTGTGATAATATCGGTCGACACAGAATCGTTGGTGCCGTTCTTCTTGTGGATCCAGTTCTGATCGATTACAATGCATCGCCTAAGTGTCCTTCTGAAAGTGCACTTCGAAAGCACACAGCACGAATACACAGGTAGACAGATAGACGGACAGATAGGAAAATAGATATACAGATAGACAGACAAGCACTGGGATCGATAGATATACACACAGACAGGTGGATAGAATCACTAGACACACGTATATGCTCGTGCTTATGTACACATATGCTGAAATGTGCTCGTATAATACGTATATATATATGTATATATATACACACATATATACATCTATATACGTATATATATGCATGGCTCACTATATAACTCCATACATACATATATTTGCACGTACAACTACATACATGCTCATGGAAATAGATAAATCTATACATACATATATACATACATATACACACACGTACACATACAAATAAGAGACCCCCACCTGTTATCGGTGCTTAGTTATCAAAACGGCCAGTACCATAGACCTTTCGTGTTTTCGTCGCTTGATCGTCACGATTTTAAATTACAGTCTAGTGATGGTGATATCCTAATACCTTCTTCGACTGTTCTAAATGACTAGATTAATTCAGAAACTCGTATGAGTCTATCGATTGTGATAATATCGGTCGACACAGAATCGTTGGTGCCGTTCTTCTTGTGGATCCAGTTCTGATCGATTACAATGCATCGCCTAAGTGTCCTTCTGAAAGTGCACTTCGAAAGCACACAGCACGAATACACAGGTAGACAGATAGACGGACAGATAGGAAAATAGATATACAGATAGACAGACAAGCACTGGGATCGATAGATATACACACAGACAGGTGGATAGAATCACTAGACACACGTATATGCTCGTGCTTATGTACACATATGCTGAAATGTGCTCGTATAATACGTATATATATATGTATATATATACACACATATATACATCTATATACGTATATATATGCATGGCTCACTATATAACTCCATACATACATATATTTGCACGTACAACTACATACATGCTCATGGAAATAGATAAATCTATACATACACACATATATACATACATATACACACACGTACACATACACATACACATACACATGCACATGCACATACACATGCACATGCACATACATATCATACGTGCATATGTTGATACATAAATGTATATGCATACAAACATAAACGTATATTCAAGCACGTTTGTATACAATACGTGGTACAGTGGCGAGTTCTCATAGTCTCACTTTGACATTTATTTATTTAATAAAGTTTATTTAATTTATTGTAAAAATTAAAATTACATCAGTTTTCGGGTAAATTTTGTTGTTTGTTCTCTTAACATGACAAATACATTGAATGGAATACTCTTTTTTAACGATAATGTTCATGAATAATTATTATTTCATGATCGTTCACCGCTATCTCTTTCGACGACTCCCAAATATAGGCAGTCATAGTTTAAATTAATCGTATTTCTCGATAATATCCACAGAATGTGTCGAGACGTCGTTCATCTCGAATCGACTAGCATTCAACTCAAGATGGTTTGGGGTTACGGTAGATGTGCCGCGATAATTTTCTAGGTTTCGCTCGTTCTGACACGATATCACTTCTTATGCTCAGAAACGCAGGAAGTACAAGAGGGAGACTATTGTGAAGAGAATCGTGTCCTCACGTTTTAACTTAAACATACGCTGTTTCGGTGACTTTCGAAGTTGAAGGACCTCTCATTTCTGTTTTACATAATTTTTGTAACAGTTACTATAAATGGACCGTTTCGTCCGAAAAAGAATTTAAGTTAACTCGAGAGTAGAGCAATTGATTTGATATGGAGTGAACCGTCGTAATCAGCTGAATCTCTATCACTTGCATACATAATCGGTCGATGCAAGTCGTAGAAAAAGTCATGCTCATTGGGTGGGACAGTATTTGGATATACCTAACCTGTCTTTGTTTCTTCGTTTTCATGTTTTACAGAGCTCAGCAGTTCTTCTGCTACATTCATTGATTTGTAATTGACTTCTGTAGTGGTGGATGGCTTCATGAATGCTGTGGTCTTTCGGTGCTCATTAAAATGTTGAGTACTGTTCGCGTGGCGTGTAGTTTTCCTTCAAATCCCGAAATAGCCTTGCCAGGAAGCGCTAAGGTATTTGCCCAAGGCTGCTACTAGTCGTTATAGATCTACATGGTATCCTCTCTGTGTAAACCGGATTTTTTTTTCGAAAAGTATCAATTTCTGTGACTGCATCGACTTTCCATTTAGCCGATCGAGGATGATTCAACGGGGTGAAACCCAAAAACATAGCAATGCAATAACCAGGTAATAAACTGGGTGGTTCTCAGTGATTAATGACAGCCGCATTCATCGACGATTTAGTGCTCAAGCGAGGTTTTTCATTTTCAGTTGGATGCATAGATGAACTCACACAAATGAAATTGTTGTAAAAATGAAAAAATTTGGGCAATGTTTTTATAAAAACCAACGAAAGAACGAGAAACCATTGAGTGGTTGTATGAAAAATTCTACGGCCGTTCCACAAGGTGCTAGAGTATTTTGTTCAAGTCTCGGCGGTTTAGAATTCGCTGAAGACTACAGTAATCCGTGCCAGAGCGGTATCGCCTTACGATATTGGAGATCTAATTGAAAGGATAGTACCAGGTGTGCTGATCGATACTGTAAGATTCAGTTGCCATTTTACCATTTTATGCTTTTGTACTATCCATGGAACTACTGGAAGATTCGAAGTGATGTTGCTAATGAACAGTACTAATTTTTCCTCCTTTTCCTCTCTCCCTTTCCCTTTCTTTTTCTTGTAAAATATCGATTCAAGCGTTCCCCAATAGCTTTTCGATCAATCAAATCGAACTACCCAGTTTTTATTATCACGGTCAAATAGGAGCGAAACAATTTTGACATTACCGATATTGCTTGTGAATTGTTATGAGCCCATTGATCGTACGTACATATGTGTGTATAGATATGTGCGTATGTGTATATATATGTGTATATATATACGCGTATATGTATATTTATGTGTATACATGTATATGTATAGTATATAAGTCGTGTATGTGTATTTGAAGAGGGATTTAGTAGAACATATATGGATTCGGTCGAAATGGGAAATCATTATGATCAATGATCCTTAAATTCCGGATTAAGTCCGGATTGCTAAGAAAGTACATTTAAGACTTTTATTGAAATAACAAAAGAATTGATGTTCGTAAACTCAGACTTTGATTACCCTGGCTTAAAGAAGTTTACATAATCTTAACAACCATTAAATGTTTCATTGGTTACTTTATATGATGGTTTTATCCCTTTCGATAATTTTTTAGAATGCGTTAGTGGTTCATGGAAAGTCTTTTTATAAACAAATATGAGCGTAGGTTATAAGTTTACTTTGCTGGGACATAAATGATTGAGGCACGAAGGTGGTTTTAGAATGTAAAGTATTATACATTCTATACGGTAATTACGAAGGTGCCGGTCGCATACGGTAGAATGGGGTTCATTTGTACTATGTCTAATCGCGTCTACACATAAGGATCGACCCTTAACGGTAGGTCAGTTGCGGATTTAGTGACGCTCGTCCGCCTTTCATACATCATGGTTATGACACAACTGTGAAGGAAACTCGTCCGCGGCTTAAGCGCCTCTCGTACGATGAGAGTTTTTCGTCAACAAACGAAAATTCTTTGATGATTAGCGGCGTCGGCGAGCTGGGAACTTGAAAGATTTATAAAAGAATCTTTGCTCTATTGCAGTGGTGATATGAATATCACCGCCTACTAGTATTCTCGACTATCTTACTATATTGCTGCCAGTTGAAATGCTCTTCGGTACAGGTATTTTTGCCATACACCTGTTTATTCCATAGGATAACAGTGATTCATTGTTATGAGTAGCTATAAAACATCTGCCAACTACTATGTGCGTTATTTCATTGGTAAGTTAACACGGGGTTGATAAATAAACTTTATACGGCCATCGTTTGAGCGTCTTCGATTTCTTCAGAGTCGATCATCCGAGTCGCTGTTCACAGCCTTTCGTACTCCTTGTCAAATACTATCTTTTACTAGGGATGCGCCTTTATGTATTCAATTTGAGCGTGCTTTTTTCCGTTTTGGGCCACTACACTGCGTTAGAAAAATTGTTGAACGATGATCCGACAATCTGCAAAAGATCCGGTGGAGAAGTTCTGTGCGGGAAAATAAATCAGCAAGAGCAAAACTGATTGAAATCAGTGCTAACCTTTCCTTAAATTTCCTTTGGTTCCTAATTGAGGTGCCCAACGGGATTTTGAAAGAGGCGAAGATTTTTGAACTTCTCGAAATGAAACCATTGATTTTTACATTCACTGATGATAAAAAGGCAGAAAACGTGGCCCAAGGATCCGCCGTGGAGTTTTCATAGAGTCATAGGAGGGTTACGAGTTGTTCATGGGTGAAAACCACTTGCAGGAGATGCTTGTCGATTTATTTTATCTTCTCATCTGAAAACTTTGTCACCATTATTTCCTGAGGTATTCTTTACCATGAGGGTTAATCCGGGGTAAATGGGTTCCGTTAAAGTTATCGTTATTCTAGTCTGAAATGAATTACTACAGCGATACTTCGGTCAAGCGAATTTTGATTTTTCTAGATTTTCTAGATCTATAAATAGTTAAGAAATTGTTGTAGTGGATAGTTATATGTGGGAAAATCAATATTTTTTATATTTTCAAAAGTAGTTCTCAGCAGATCCAGTTGGCGGGAAATATCCATCTCATTAGACTAATGAACTTTCTTGTTTAAAGAGGAATTCATGTCTGGGATGTCAGGGATTTCATTTTCTGCTTAATTTAAAGTGAAAGTCCATATGATTATATTGTTTGCTTCGTTAACCCTACGATTTAACTTGCCAAAGTAAGTCTTTACAAGTTTACTTTTTCCCTTGGTCTTTTCCAACGATACCGATTTGATTTACTGGATCAGAAAGATTCTACACATGGCCAGAATTTACTTTCGTTGTCGATTTTCTATAGATCAGTGTTAACTACCCTTTTTCATATATTACGTTGGAGCTGTTCAAATAGCCAGCAAAGTTCTTTGAAGCATTCAAAAATAGGCAGTTATTTTCTAGAATTTTCTAAATGGTATTGATTTTTTGTACAAAAACCATAACTGAATGGTAGAATGTTCGAAGAAGCGTCAGTAGAGTCAGCTGAGTGCTACTGTGAAAAACGATGGAGTCAGAAAAGAGTTCCGACAAAAATCTCAGTGAAAATATCTCTCGTTACATCATCACCCCTATAAGTACTGTTCCTTTTACTTCCTATAAGAATAATTTTATCGAAAAACTAAAGAAAACGACATCCTCTCGCACCATTGTCTTCAGTGAGGATTAGTCGAGTCTCCGCGGGTTGTTTGAGGTACTCTGAGAGTTCGAAAACACCTGTTAGGCCGACGAAGTGTAGTGGTTGCATTGTCGTAATCGCTCTCGACACCAACACACACACATATATATATATATATATATATATACACACACACACACACCAC
>MQTX01000046.1:3305530-3351154 GCA_009735665.1 Angiostrongylus cantonensis
CACACTTGTCTTCGGTGTTGCTGCTGTTGTTAGTCGAGCAATGGCTTTTTTCTGTCTTATTACATCTTTTTTCTCGTATACTGTTCATTTATAGGGTGGTGTGGTGTGTCTTTGTCGAATTAGTCAAGACATGACGTTCAGTAGCGATGGTGAGACGCTTTTCCTGCACGGAAGAGGTACAGTATGCAACAAACCGTTAGTTTGAATACAACGAAATCGCGGCTAGTGTAGTATTGTGGATTTCAATTTTTTGTTGCCGGTACAACGACATTCGACCAAAAAAAAAGCTGACGAGTCTTGTTTTACAATTGAATTAATTACTCTATAATTATAGTTTCCGTTTTTTTAATTATAGTTTTTCGTTTCCATTGATTACTTCCTTTTTTGGCAGTTGTTAAAGAAGATTCTAGAAGAGAAAAGTAAGATGAGATCATAATACTGCCTAAAGTAAGCTGAGAGCTACCTCTCTAGAAAAGGGCTAGAACTGTACTCTCTCTTAAAGTTTTTTCCTTCATGGATGCTTGCAGTGAGATAGTTATTTTTACGGATTTTCAAGTATAATCCAATCAACGATTTATGTCTTATCTATCTTTAAAGTGTTCCGCTACAAATGGGCTAGCCCCGTGGCCTGGACAACTATTTTTGCGAACTAAAATCTGAACCATACACCATTTAAGAGACGAAAGTCACTATTGCATTGCGCTCCGCTATCAAACGGCTAACCCGATGGACAGCTACTTTTAACGAATTGGAATCCGAACCAAACACCATGTAGAAGACGAAGTCACTATTCCATTACGATATGTTGTTATAGCAATAATCATTATAGTTGCTCTTATTATCAACCTTTTCATGCGTTTCGTGAACAGAGGTGATTTTTTCAGGAAAGAGTAGTAAAGTTGTTTAAATAACCGTTTTTGGGGTTTTTCTCACAATTAACGCTAATACCATTTATAGTAATCATTTCTGTCGGTTTTTTTCATCTCTTTGATTACTTTTTAGCAATATTATCAGAACTGAAATGACATTGTGATAGATCTGGCATTTTGAAAAATGATAAAAAATAGCTGATAATGGTGATAACAAGTGGAATTATTTATAACACAAAGCGATATGGTACCTTGACAAATATTGTGATGCCATTGTGTTGGCCACATATGGACGATTCAATCCACATCGATTAAGACAAACCAACCGTTCAATCGGGTTGCTTTTATGCTATTATTAACTTGGAGTGGTCAAGTTTTAATGTATGAAAAATGTCCGCCTAATAAAGTTGGGAACGAGCTCGTTACTAAAATCATTTAAATTGAAGCAAGCAATAATTCTTTGCTAAGTTCTTATTCGGTCTATACTTTGTAGTGGTTGCGTGTGGCGCAGTGGTGCGAGACACACTACACATGCGTGGGATCGATCCCCGCTTCCATGTCCCACCAAGCATTCCATCCCTCCGGGGTCGGCAAATTGGTACCAGGCCTATCTGGAAGCATAGCAACACTGACTCGATACTTCGGTCAGCCAACGGGGGTAATTTTATGTGTCGAATACATGGTGCATCCTGGGAGGATTGATCAATATCGAGAGCTTTATCCTTTTACCCTTTGTATTTTGTAGTGCTCAAAGATGTTCTGCAGTGCCAAACGTGCTTATTCATTCGGTCCCACGCCCCAAAAATATAGTTCACTTCTTTTATCGGAGTTAATTAAAGCGGTGCAATGCCTGGGAGGATATAAACATTGTCTTGGTGCATTGGTAGGTCACTCATTGTACGTTGTTCTATAGGCCGAAAACACTCAATGTAATATGCACTCTGCGAATAGAGACAAATGCACGGCATATCCCTGAGCGATTGATCATCGCTGGATGGGTCTAAAAGCTATATTAGCATCGATTTCGAAGTGTATGCGGATCGTGGAATGTAGCTTGAGATTTCTCGATTTTGGTGATTTTCTGCTCGAAACAGTGTACCATCTGTAATCACGTTCTTACTTATCGAATGAAATGAACGACCACCAGCGAAGCTTCTATTTGTTCTCGTCGGTCATCATTGCTGCCTGTTCCTTTCGGTGAGGAAAACCATCGATGGTTGGTAAGGGTACGAGGGACCGGAAATGTCAGGCTGCTCTTTAAGTTTCTTAGTGGTTGTGTGAAGTGAACCACCACTGCAGCATAGTAATTTATCATCTAAGTACACCTCTACACTTCCATCGCAACCAAAAGGCAATGCTAAGCCATTGCAGGAGTGACAATTGTACTGTTTAGCAAACTTCTTATCTTATCTTCTTATCCTCTTAACTTCTTTACTTCTCTCTTTGGCGCTTTTTTGAATTCGTAAAGATGGAGAAGAAAAAGCAAATGACTTTGGATGTATGAAGAAATTGTCAAACATGGGAGAGTAATTTTTCTTAGATTTAACGTTTCTCTCTTTCTTTTTAGTAACTCCCACGTCCGACTTTCTATTAACCTCGGCATTGATGGAATAATTCTTACTTCTGTTTAGCAAACTTCTTATCTTATCTTCTTATCCTCTTAACTTCTCTACTTCTCTCTTTGGCGCTTTTTTGAATTCGTAAAGATGGAGGAGGAGAAAAAGCAAATGACTTTGGATGTATGAAGAAATTAGACAGTCCAGTAGTTACTGCTCATATAATTGCCACCAAAATTCGCAAATGTCTATCTTTCCATCAATTTTCGGTTAAAATCCGATAAGGAAGGAAGAAAGAAAATCCTCGTTTTTTCTTTTCAAATCCACTTTCGTTATTTACGGTTTGGGTTGCCACCAAAATTCGCAAATGTCTATCTTTCCATCAATTTTCGGTTAAAATCCGGTAAGGAAAGAAGAAAGAAAATCCTCGTTTTTCCCTTTCAAATCCACTTTCGTTATTTACGGTTTGGGCCCATGAAAAGAAAATAATTTACTGAAAGCGAAAACAATTAACGAACCGTGGAGAGTGGTAAGCCAGAAAATGGTTAACAAAAACTTCTGTAACTTAAACAAGTCCTTTCTTTGGTGTTCTAATCTTCAAAAAGCGGTACGTGTGGCACAGTGGTCGGAGGCACCTTGCAGCACACACAAGGGATCGATCCCCGCACCTTTGGCACACCAAGCCTTCCGTCCTTCTGGGGTCAGCAAATTCGTACCAGACTTGTCTGGGATGATACCAGCATTGGCTCGACACATCGACATGCCACCACAAGTCATTGTAAAGGCCAGACCTTTGGCACACCAAGCCTTCCGTCCTTCTGGGGTCAGCAAATTCGTACCAGACTTGTCTGGTATGTCTGGTATGATATGCATTGGCTCGACACATCGACAGGCCACCACAAGTCATTGTAAAGGCCAGGTGTGCGTTCAATCACCTCCAACGATGCTTAATGAAGTCGAATGCATGGTGCATCCCCCAGGGCTTGGTCAACGCCGAGAGCTTTATCCTGCTTAAATGGAATGGAATCCATATTGCCATTTTCATTGGCATGTTTATTCACTTTTTTATTGCAATAGGCTGACCTTTCTGGGGTTCCACCTACTTCGGAGCCTGGAAGAGTCTAGCTGTCACGTAGTCTATTCAATCAAGCACTCTCAAAACCTTATCATAAAAAAATGCATAGGTTCAATCGCAAAATAAACGACTTTTTCTGAACGCCTACCGTTTTGTTCTCTTTAAGCAATCCAAGTCATTTGGTGGTGACCAGTTGCACAAACTCATACATGGCTGAGGATTGTGTAGTTTTCTTGTTCAGCAATCGCGAGGTTGTTATACAGCATACATTTACTTCCATAGAAAAACACACAATACAATCAACACAACAGTAGCTGACGTTTCGGCAGTATCGCCATTCGCCTATCATTATAGAGTCATCAACCATATGCGACTATAATCAGCTGTTCTAACCTTCCTCATTGGAAGTCATGTAAAAAAGCGGTGAGTTTTTCGAGAAGCTGTTGATCATGTAATTGCCATGAAGTTTTTCGTCTTACTGTAAGTGTTATTGAAGTGTTTGGCCTAATAAATTGTATATCAGTATACCTTTCCTGCCCCTGAAAAAGGCGATACTGCCGAAACGTCATCTACTGTTGTGTTGTATTGTATTGTGTGCTTTTCTATGGAAGTAAATGTATGCTGTATAACAACCTCGCGATTGCTGAACAAGAAAACCGCATTCATATTCCAATGCCGAGGTTAATAGAAAGTCGAACATGGGAGCTGAGGATTGTGCTTTCCTGAGGTCAAAAAGTCAACCTGTGGTATAGCGCGAGGTCACGCGTGATCACAAGGCACCCCATCGCAGTTTCTTTTGGGACTTCTGGAATTTATCCGGAACACTTCAAGAGTTCTACACACCAATATGTTGGATTTCTGTGACTGTGCGATAATAGTGACTTTTACTTCAAAATCATCTCCACTATGTCTTTGAGTCCTATGCGCGCCTAGAGGACTATTTTGTTTAAATTTATGCCTACCGTCTAGGTGTTCTAATGGATGTAAAGTGGTTTATCTCTTTCGCCAAGGTATTCGTCCCAACAAGTTCTATAAGAAATCAGGTAAGCCGTACAGGAACTCCGCACCTTCTCATGGTAGCTGAATAAATCCTTGAAATCAGCTTATTTGTGAATAAAGAATCATAATGACACCTCGCGTTTGCTCAACAAGAATACGACGAATTGCTTGAAAAAGTCTTTTTTATCTAAGCTGCTGGTGATAGAAATTCTTACGGAATATTCGTAGTCTCCAAAAAGGCAACTTTTTATTGATAACACCATACGGCACAAAGACACAATGGAGAAGAATTTGAATTAATACTCACTGTGCTCGCGCAACAATATAAAACACCAGAGCAAAGCTTTTGGAGCGTTTTAGATGAATTCCAAGAATCCAGAATTGAAACCCGGAGGGGAGGAGGACTCTGTGATCACGCGTGATCTCGAGCCATACCTTAGGCTGGTTTTTTCTGAGCAAGCCCAGCGCATTCCTTGCTCATGTAGGGCTCTGTGTTTGGCGATCTCCATAGAATAACTGGAAGTCTTGCGAAGAACAAGACGGCAGTTGTTTACGAGAAGCTATTTACTAAAGAAATAAAAAATTTATGTATCACGCTTTATCACCTAAGATTATAAAAATATTTGACTAAGTAACTGCGTTCGATATGACTCTTCCAGACTTTGAAGAGGGCGAAATCCGGCGAAACGTTAGTTTTTTTTTGCAAGTGAACAGCATCGTATTTGCTCATCAATTAAACGACCGTGAGAAATGCTTCTCTCAATTTCTTCCTTATCGAATAATAGTAGTTTCTTTTACACTGAAATTTTTTGATTTGAGCAAGTACTAAGAAATATAAAAATATATCATAAAAACATTAGCACTTACTTACTTGGATACTTGGATGGACCTTCTTCAGTCGTTGTGCGGACCCCAGTATAATTTCCATTCTCTGGAGACTCCTAGCCATAGCCCTCCTCAGGTCGTCGCCACCCCGTGCAGTCGCCGTCATTGTCGATCAGAGGGAAATTTACCACCATGCAACTTGTTTGATACCAGGACTGTGGTGATTTATGGTATTGACTTACTCTTAGCTGGGCATCCTGATGGAAACGCGGACTCCTCAGCTTGGGAGATCCCCCGGAGCACGGATCCCGCCGCTGTACATCGTGTCCAAACACTCAGGAACACCTCCCAGCCACTATAAGGCGGTAAACCTCTTGGAGCAAAATAAAGACAATAATTGATAATGAGGAAATTTGAGTATTAGCATAATAGATGCTTTTTCTGCGAAAATCTTAGCGACCATAATTTTTTCCGTTAGAAAACTGTGCCTTTTTGTTTCTGTTCATTCCTTCTTCTTTTGATATGAAGGGATTTCGTTGTTAGTTAGAAATGAAGGAGAACTAGAATTTTTGTACATTGTTGGCAATGGATCAGTCTTTGTACAAGAGACAGAGAGACAGGCGAAACGAAGGACGCTCATGGTGTGGTGGTGAAGGCGTTACTCCCCGGAAAGGACAATAGCGAGTTCGTTCCTCACCATAGACAACTGCGGTCCAGAGTTTTGCAAATATCTCAGCATCATTGTAGTTATATTTCCTGCCATTAAAAATAGTAGGCTGGAAATAAAGCAGTTAAATCTTTGCACAGTTTTACCATGGTGTCGTAGTGAAAACAACAACTCCATTTAACAACTTTATTCTCTCTTAACACTTTTTCTTTCTCTCAAAGAAAACTTTGTTTAGTGCCTGAGATGGAGCTGAAGCCAATGGTCTGTTTGGTATGTGGCCGAGCATCCAATACAGGACATCACTACGGAGTGACCGCATGTCTCGGATGCAAGACGTTTTTTCGACGGGTGTGGTATCATTTTTTCATATTAAAATGTCGAAAATCGGGTGGTTCAGCACATGATGCGTCTCTGCGCTAACCAATGCACAAGGCCCTTATCGGCTGATTCTTCATGATGTCAAACGAACAACGGAAAGACCACCGACGCGATGGTCGGATTTCTTTGTGAAAATCCTACTAGAAGGATATGATGCTGAGCGAATCCCTAAAGCGAGCGGTGCGCTAGTCTCAAACGAGGCAGGAAAAAATGCAAGGAATACTGGTGGCCGCTCGAGTTACTCGGCAATCAACGGGTGGCAGGTGATACGGTATCATTCATGAAGATCATCTCCGTCGTCACACTAATCACCATCATCCTCCACCCCAAGCATCCATCTCTGTATGTTTGTTAATTTTTTTTCAATCGATTAGTGATTGGAGATATTTTAGGTGGTGCTGCAAGGAGCTCAACCAAAGTGTAAATTTCAAAACAAATGCTTACTGGTTAAAGGTAGACCTTTACGTTTAGAGAATGTTATACATAGTTAAAAATTATTCAGCGCGTTTTTAGGTGCTCATGCGAAGCGAATTTGCCGTAGTTGTCGATTTACAAAGTGCAAAGAGATCGGCATGAACGAACAAGGTGAAATGCGTAATATTCATAGTTTTCGCTTTACTAACTATTTCGTTAGTGGCGCGCGTCGCGCAGTGGTTGTAGGCGCCACTGCGACATGCACGTGCAATCGGTTCCTGCTCCCATGGTCCACCAAGCCTTCCATCCTTCCGGGGTCGGCAAATTGGTACCAGACTCGTCTGAGAGGATAGCAGCACTGACCCGATACATCGGCAGGCCACTGCGAGTCATTGTAAAGGCAGATATGCATTCAGTCACCTCCAACGATACTTAATGAAGTCGAATGCATTGCGCATCCCTCAGGGATTGATCAACGCCGAGAGATTTATCCTTCAAAGCTTTTTTTTAAACTAGTTCCTTATCAACTTGATAACAGTTCCACTCACCAAATTGCTTTAAATATCATAGTGTGAAGGGGTGATTGTTCGCGGATCATGGGTTAGGCTTACAAAAATAAAGACTGTATCGCCTTAAGCTACTAGGCTGGTTGGCCGATGCGAAGCTCATGGCAGCATGAGCTTATGCTCTAAGCTTATGGCGCTAAGCTTCAGCTGTGATCACAAGTCTTTTTTGAAGACCTTAGAAGACATTTAGGATTTTGATTTAAAGCTTTTTCCGGGGTACTTCGAGACTCTGTAACTTACTCTATCAGTGCTAACATTTATTCAAAGGTTCTATAAAGGAGAAAAGAATAAAGCTTTCGGCGTTGATCAATTCCCGAGGGATGCGCCATGCAGTCGACTTCATTAAGCATCGTTTACAGGCCATTGAATACATATCGGACCTTTATAATCACTCGCGGGGGTCTGGCAATGTATTGAACTGATGCTGCTACTCTCTTAGAGAATTGTTGCAGGGCGCCTCCGAGCACCGCGCCACACGGACCCTTTCAAGGGTTCGAGAGTAAAAAAAAATTCTTCATTTTTCCTTCTTTTTTAAACTAGTTGATTGCTCTCCCGAAAAGAAGGGAAATGTCCTTTCTTTCATAAAACAGGGGCTCGTCTTAAAAATACTGAGCTCAAATTATGGCTTGACATCCTTTTTGCTGCTTGCTGCTGGTTTTAGCATTAATTGATAATATGCTGTTTATCGCTAGAAAAAAAAAAGAAGAAAAGAATCGAGAAGAGGAAATTAAATTCACTCCCAACACATCTGAAATTTTTTTCACTAGCGTTTTTTCTACTTTATTTTTTTGAAGAAGTCTGTAGGTGAAGTTCAGATCCTTCTTTGATTTCGTTGGAGGGTAGTAGCATCGTTCTAATTCTTATTTACCACCTATTCTTCTTTATTATTTGAAAAAAGTCAAGTATTATTTTAAACACAACCACAAGGATGTTAAAAATCTTAAATCTCACGTAGGCCTGAAACCTACTATTACTCCTACCGGGGGCTTCCTTACTGCTCTCAGCATCCTTGTGGTAGCACCACAACTTCATATGAACGCTTTGTATGACTGAACATGAATGATTTAGAAAATTTCCTTCTCTTTCTCTAGAATTGCCCAGAGCGAAATTCAGTGGATACCAAGAGGTATCAACCGAAAACATAACAGAAACATTTTCAACGAAAAAAAACTTTTTTTTATGAATGTAGAATTCGGGATGGTTTATAATGATTCTTTAATGTAAAAGACTGGTGACCAGTACGTTTGATGACAGTACCATTAAAGATATCCGAAATCTTGTAAAGTTCGCTTGCAGCTGGATTCCAGTTTTATATTTTTTCCAGTTGCGTTAATGAGTATTGTTAGGTAGAAGCCGAGCGTCCTTTAAGCCATTTGTCAGGGTTTCACTATTCTCAGAATGATGAAAAAATTGGCACCAAAATCTCGTTGTCTTGTTTTTGCTACTTTGGACGAGTTACACCGTCTCTATTTTGGTATTTGTTCGCGCATCAAGGCTATTAACGTTGAAGTCTATGTGATCACTGCCGCTTTTGTTTCGATCTTATATAATCCACGATGCTCTGGCTAGTGTCATCTCGTCCGAGATGTATGGATGACACGTTTTCGGTAGAATCTGGAAATTTTAATTAGGGCTTCGAAACCGACTTTCCTTGAACCTCGGTGTGCTTAATCAAATCATTTTAATGATGCTTAATTTTAATGCTTAAAATGCTTAATCATTTTAATTAGGTTTTTATCACCTTTGTATTTTGTAGATTCACATTTGAGTTAGGTGGAAATCCTCATAAAATTTAAGATAAGTGCTAATTAACCTAGCAGAGAGCGATCTGATCACATAATTTTTATAGCTCTCGGTAGGTTAGGTTTGAGCCACAAATACATTTCATTGAAGAGGCAGGCTTGAATTAGTTGCCATCGGCCTCGATTTTTCAAAAACCAATAAAGTATGATGGCTACGATTTTAGGGCAAATTGTCTCCGGCATCAGAAGAGGCTCTGTGTTTTCTCTACGGATTACGTGACATGGATGCTCAGGTTAGAAGGAACTATGCAGCTCGACGTGGTCATTGTGTTGTAGGCCCTGACCAAGACAGATTTTTCTATAATCCGGTTTGTTTCTCGGTTTGGCTTATCTTTCTAAAGGAAACTTTAATAAATGAACCGTCACGTTTTTTTTATTAAATTGATTTTTGTGAAGGTTTATGCGTTTGAGTACGTATGAATAACTTATGGTAAACACTCACCATCAGATGTTCGTTTTTGCAGATTTGCGATTTTTCGGACGTGGCTCCAAACGACGATTTGTCGCAGTCGATTCGCGGGGATATAGCGATCGCTGCCGAGTGGGCCGAACAAGTGCCGTCGTTTCATTTGCTGTCGCCAGCACTTAGGGCAAGTTTCTTGTGAATAAGTTAGCCAATGAGCACCAAAAGCAAAAGTGATCTTCTGCTTCCCCGAGAGAAATATAGGGAGATTTCTCTCTCTTTTAACAAGTTAGAGACAATGCGCACTGACATAAATGCGCTTTTTTAAACCGACACAGGTCCTGGTGAAGTGTATTAGTTGGCCTAAAGGTCTCTAAAATAGTCAAATCTTTGCGACGAGTTCGTTCACTCTGGAACGCTGAATCCCATTTTTCGGAACATTTTGGAAATTCCAGAGGTTTCAAAAAAGTTGTATTTGATCCTGCGATAGAGAAGAATTTCCTCCAGAAGTTCTTTCACTACAGTGATTCTGCGATATTCGCAAAACTTCGAGCCGTGGTCAGATCGAACTACGATTTCCCTACCTGTGGATCGCGCATTACGAGCTTCGTCAAGGTGTTCCGTGCTCTGCGTTCCTCTCAGTTAGTTTTGTTTCTACCTAACGTTGCCATTAGCAGTCATCCGTCAACGGGGTTAATCTGGGGATCACAAATCAGCATTAAGTGGAGCAGCGTGTAATGCGGGAGCCCCCGAAAAGGGAACTCGTGGGTCGATCTAGCCATCGTGTTCCAAGCTTTGCGAATATCTCAAAATCGTTGTGGTTGTAATTCACATCATGCCCTGGCGTGAAAAATTATAGTAGGTAGAAAATAGAAGGCTAACATTGTGATTTCGACTATAGCCCCAGCTTAACTGTGTTCAATTCCGTTTTGTGCTCCACAGATCAATCCCGCTCATGGGTGATTGCTGATGGCAGCATTAGGTTGAAAACTAGATGAAACAAACGCAGGCCAAGGGTCTCCGCGGCGCAATGTGTAATGCGCGAGTCCCGAAAATGGAAAATCGTGGCTCGATCTGTCCACCGTGGTTCAAGCTTTGGGAATATCTCAGTATCGTTGTAGTTGTATTTCACATCATACCCTGACGTGAAAAATTATTAAAAAAAGCTCTCGGCGTTGATCAATCCCTGAAGGATGCGCCATGCATTCGACTTTATTAAGTATCGTCATTCAGGTCATTGAATGCACATCTGGCCTTTACAATGACTCGCAGTGGCCTGCCGATGTATCAAGCCAGTGCTGCTATCCTCCCAGACAAGTCTGGTAACAATTTGCCGACCTCGAAGGGATGGAAGGCCTTGTGGGTCATGGGCGCAGGGACTGACTCCACGTGCGTGTCGCAGTGGCGCCTCCAACCACTGCGCCACACGCTCCCCTGCGAATATTTATAATAGGCAGAAAATAAAAGGCTAACATTGCTAGTTTTTTTTAACTTTCTGATGTTTTGTCGGGAAACCAAATTGTCATGAAAGCATTAAAGCTGGGATGACTTAATGAGCTTCCACGCACACGCACACACCTCCATCATCAATAAAATACGATTATGAAAAATACATTTTAATGATTTTCTTGAGAACTTCTTTTTTGAATTACAGCGTCATCTGCTACGTCGATTTTGTTTGATGTTTGTCATCATCGAGCATGGTCTGTTCACAGCTCAGATGCCGGTACACGACAACGTCTGGTTTCTTACGGACCGTACTTGTCTGGTTAGAGACGTCGTAGCGATTCCTGAGGAGATTAAGCTTCATATGACATCAAAGACCACCATGGCACAACAGTAGGCAAAATTTTGCACTAATTGATGACGAAAAATTTATAGTTCAATAGTCGATTCTTGATGAAAACGTCAACACAGCTATGTAAATCATTACTACTAGTAGTTCAGTAACTGTAAGTTTGAGCAAACTAACATAAATTAGTAAAAATAGGAAAGAATTCTCTCTGGTATCGATTGATTATGGAGATTTAACTGGAATGGCAACTTCAACACAACATAACTACTGTATGTACAGAAGGCGTTTCTAGCTTCTTTACAAGTTTTGCTGTAAAGTGGTAAACGAATGATGGCTAATCATGTGTTCGACTAGAAGAATTCGTAATACAACCTATTCTTTACTAGAGACTGAAAATATGTGCCTTCAGACTACTGTATCCCTTGACGTCCTTACTAATTGACGAGATCGCACAACCGTTACGACGGCTCCGACCGACACCAGAAGAAGTCTCAGCACTAAAAGTCCTTATGCTTATGAGTAAGAATCTTAGTTTCTACTTTAACCGCTGTAGCAGATTAGACTTAATCAGCCTAAACTTATACTTTCAATGATGCTGAGATATTTGCAAAACTTCGGACCGCAGGTGTTTGCGGTGGAGAACGAAGGCGCTATTGTCCTTTCCGAGGAGTAACGCTTTCACCACCACACCATGCGGGCGACAGGCGAAACGAGGGACTATCGATAAATTTCTTGATTTCAGCGATTTGAACATAGCCGTGCAGTCAGATCAACAACACTCATTTACTGCTGTGATTTCAGTATTGATTGAACCAATGGAAGTGGACAGTAAAGGTTGTACGCTTGTTCTATCAGCTACTTTTTTGAATTAAGAATGATTCCTAATGATGAACTCTTGACCTCTTTAATGATTTATCGATCCCTAGTGGCTAGACGGCGTGCCAGAATGTCAAACTCCGATTTACACGAAGTTCCATGAATGGTCTCTTGAAGGCTGCAGCTATTTCAGAGATAAACCACAACGATGCTGAGATACTTGCAAAACTCCGAACCGCAGATGTCTGCGGCGGAGAACGAACGTGCTATTGTCCTTTCCGAGGAGTAACGCTTTCACCACCACACCATGCGGGTGACAGGCGAAACGAAGGACTCGCATAGTTTGGTGGTGAACGCGTTACTCCTCGGAAAGGACAATAGCGCGTTCGTTCCCCATCGCAGACACCTGCGGTTCGGAGTTTTGCAAATATCTCAGCATCATTAAAGTCATTTTTCGCAATATATCCCCCGCCGTTAAAAAGAGTAGGCAGTAAATAATAAGTTAAAATTGTAAATAAAAAACGCTGTTGAAACACCAAACTCAATGTTAAGCGTCCGTTCAGATACATCCTCGTTCAGAGCTCCACCTTTTTGTCTTTTTTTTATCTACTACTTCCAAGTTTCAAGAATTCTGAAGTAGATCCAGCGAAAGGGAGGTAGAGAAGAGATCTTAAATTATTCATGCTATGATCTAGGGAGTTGTTGTTCAACAATTTACTTAATCAGGACCACCACGTGCGTAGCGATTGAGCGCCACAAATAGACTTATCTTCGGGCAGCAATGTGCGCCTGAATATCGCCTGCTCAGCAATGAACCAATGGCCTGTGCTCTAGTTGAGTGATAGCGACGAGATGCTTCAATTGTGGTAACAAACGAAGATTAGAAGGAAACGCGTGCTATCCCAAAAATACAAAGAATTACTTGATCAATGCCGAGGTTAATAGAAAGTCGGTCGTGGAAGTTACTTTAAAATTGTAAACTTATACTGTTCATGTGCATCTAATTTCCTATGTTGTTTAAATCACTTTGAATTCAAATCAGACAGCAGAAGTCGAATTGGCATAGTTTTTCGCTTAACGTGAAAACTTCGTTTAATACACTTAGCGGATTTGGAGCACACAAAAACAAATCAATAAGTCGATAATCGGTCGCCTATCAGAAGTAGCAATTGTACGTGGATCAAGTCCTTTCTACTTGATATGCTAACTCCGAGAGCACCAATCAATAAATCAATAGACTAGCTTTCAGAGCCGACGATTATACGCGAATCCGAAAGCGTTCCGTTAGCCAGCTCTGAAGAATTGCGACTTCTGTCAAGTGTACGCGATAAGATACTAACTGGATTACATGCATACTATTTTGTTAGCGGTGAAGAGAATCCAGAGGAACGACTTAGCGATTTGTTGATGCTAAGTGGTGGAGTTGCGGTAAGAGACACTGCTTTGAATCTCACGATATTCTTCACAAAAACTCGAAACGTAGGCCACTTTGGTGAGGTATTTCATAAAAGTGTCTTACTAAGTTCGTACTACGGTAATGACAATAGGCGTTCAGTGGTTTAGGAATATTGGGTATTTTTACTCACCCATCAGTCCTTTGCTAGATTCCAACCCTTCTATAGTTTTCACCGGGTTTCCTATGATTCAACATCTTCACAAAATGTAAAAGATAAAAGATTAAAGGTCTTGGCATTGATCAATCCCTGAGGGATGCGCCATGCATTCGACTTCATTAAGTATCGTTGGAGGTGATTGAATGCATATTTGGCCTTTACAATGCCTCGCGGTAGCCTGCCGATGTATCGAGCCAGTGCTGCTATCCTCCCATACAAGTCTGGTACCAATTTGCCGATCCCGGAAGGATGAAAGGCTTGGTGGGCCATGGACGCAGGAACCGATTCCACGTGCGTGTCGCAGTGGCGCCTCTAGCCACTGCGCCACACGCTCCCGCCTTCACAAAATATATGGCAATTAAATAGGAAATGATGGAACGAATTAAAATCGAGAACTAAAAATCCTTCCTCTGTTTACTATTAATCCCTCATTCCTCTATTTCTATCCATCCTTCTATTTCTATTAATCGTCTATTTACTAATAGTACTGTGAATAACTGAGGGCGCCTGTGGCGCAGTGGTCGGAGGCGCCCTGCAGTACACATGGTATAGATTTCCGGCCCCTGGCCCACCGGGCCTTCTATCCTTCCGAAGTCGGCAAATTGTTACCAGATTTGTCTGGGAGGATAGCAGCACTGACTCGATACATCGGCAGGCCACCGCAAGTCATTGTAAAGGCCAGACATGCATTCAATCACCTCCAACGATACTTAATGAGGTCGAATGCATGGCGCATCCCTCAGGGATTGATCAACGCCGAGAGCTTTTTTTCATCCTTTATGAACGAAGCTGAATTCTAACATACAAAGAAACGTATAAACACACACTACAAGTACATTGTATATAGATACATGCATATATGTACACATATACACATACGCATACACATACACACGTATACACACATATACACACACACATTTACTCTACAAACAATACTTTTCTTCTCAACGGTTAAAAATTTTTTTCTTATTTGAACATCAAAGAAAGTTCACCACTGCTCAAATATCTTACTCATAAAGGTGAGAGAGAAAAATTGATGTTTGCTCACTGATCATGTCCGAACGCATCCATCATTAGTGGCGGTGGCGGCAGTGATGGATGTCAGTGAGATATGGTTGTTTTTGACGAGATCTTAAGGCTTTTTATGTTCAGATCTGTGCCGCTCAAGAATTGGAGGGTTTGCACTTGCTACGATTTTTCGATATGGCTCGATTCGACGACGAATGTACAAAGTTATTATTTGGGGGTTAAAACCAGTTCTGGAATGGAATATGTTCTCATTCTTACACAAAACTCATCCCAGTTCTTATGTTCGCGTATTCTATTCGACGACGAACTGTATCGTTCCATTATAATATTCGTAACCGGTTAGTAAGAAAATGACGATGACGACAATGATGATGATGGTGATGACGGTGGCAAATATGACGACGACAATGGCGTCTTCGGAAGCGATGAAGATGATGATAACGATAACGAAAACGACAACAACGACAACGAAAACGACAACGACAACAACGACGTAGGTTTCCGTATGTCGCTGCTCTGCATATCCGTAAAGAAGATGCTTGAAAGCGGGATTCGAATGTAGCTTAGACGACTATATTTTTCTATGCAACTTACTAATCAATGGCGAAATAAAAATTAAATTAAGACTGGATCATCTTCTGACGATGTTTTTACTTTACCACGTACTCGATGCTCGAAAACTTTTCTTAATTATACTGTACTATTGACACTTTCTACTTTTAACACTGCAGTTACCGTAACCGATTTGATCGTATGGTAAATGTAAAATGGATGTTGTACATATTTTATTTATTGACGGTTTATTTTACGAGTCCGACACCATCAGTTGCTTATGGAATCGTCGGCAGAAATCATCGAATGTAAATAACCTAGTGAATCTGTATGAATTCGTGTTTAGAAACGTTTTAATAAAAATAAAGTTTTATGTGGAGCTGTCTAGAAAGATACGATACGACATGGTAGAGGTGTGTTAAGCAGTCAACCAAGTATGCAAAGAGTAAAGGATAAAAGATAAAACTCTCGGCGTTGATCAATCCTTGAGGGATGCGCCATGCATTCGACTTCATTTAGTATCGTTGGAGATGATTGAATGCATATCTGGCCTTTAAAATGATTCGCGGTGGCGTACCTATGTATCGAACCAGTGCTACAATCCTCGCAGACAAGTCTGATACCAACTTGCCGACCCCGGAGGAATGGAGGTCTTGGTGAGCCATGGACGCGGGGATCATTTCCACGTGTGCGCCGCAGTGGTGCCTCCAACCACTGCGCCACATGCGCCCCTATGCAAAGAATAATGGTAGATTTTTTCAGTAATGGCTTTTGACATGCTTCTTTTTCGCAAATTTTCGGTTTTCGTTGATATCTGGGAGACCTTTGTTGAATTTGGGAGGATCGTTTTGGAAAGATGAAATAGCATTATGTTGAACTCAAAGGTCTTCGTTGAGTGCTCGGAAGCAGGCAATGGGATATTGGTGGTCGTTATGAGGATCTGGAGCAATCTAAAATTCCTCGAACAAGCTAAAAATCTGCGTCCATATTAAAAACACATGTAGTCAGTAAACTTGAACCAAATTCTCCAATTGGCGCACACGGGGCACATAGACATAACCGAGAGCATTTTGAACTAGAAGTCACTATCCTCGTACAAGAATCCGAAACATCAGTGTGTAGAAGTCTTGAAGCGTTTTGGATGGACTCTAAAAATCAAAAAATGAGCCGCAAGGAGGAGTGCCTTGTGATCTCACGGTATACCTCTGGGTGATTTTTTGACTTGATCCAGGCACATTCCTAGCATGTGTAGGACTCAATGCATCCGGTCTCCACCAAATAACTGAAGGAGTTACAGATAACAAAACGGTTAGTCAAAAGTCACTGAGTGCCACTCGTAACATCACGACTCTGAGGAAAGCGAAATCACCGAAACGTCAGCCATCGACCAACAACACCACCAACAACAACAACGACAACGAAGACCTATACCAATCTCGCATCAGCTAAAGAAGATCAGTTAATATGGGATCGTATAGATTAAAAAAAAGGTTAGTGTTTCAAAGAAATTGTTTACTAGGTAAATAAAAGTTTATGTACTTCGAAACCGACTTTCGTTGAACCTCGGTGTGCATAATCAATATGTATTCTTTCTTTGATGAGCTTACACGAGGTTGATAATAATATTTATTATCGGCTAACGTTTCGACGTCTTCGTCTTCATCAGAGCCGATGATCCGAGACGATGGTCCACGCTTGTTGTTCGTCTCAATGTGGCGGCCCCGCCTTCGGGTCGAGTCAGGTCTTCCTCAGCGGTCCTTCTCCTCGAATAGAGAATCGAGACGAATAACAAGCGTGGACCATCTACTCGGATCATCGGCTCTGATGAAGACGAAGACGTCGAAACGTTAGCCGGTAATAAATATTTTTATCAACCTCGTGTAAGCTCATCAAAGAAAGAATACATATTAAAAGTTTATGTGTTAAGATTTATCTGCTAAAGCCTTCTCCGAAGAACGCGAAACCGCCGAAACATCGTCGGCCACTGTGTACTAATAAATGCTGAAATAACAATGTTGTGTTTGCTCATCAGAAAAAACAATGGTAGATGTCAATAGATGGAACTGATGGTCAGTGCATCATGCCTTTGAGTTATAGTCATCCAAGAAATTGCCTCGTTCACGGATTCTCATCGAGTGCTGGCATTCATTTTTTCCTACTTTACCTTTGAAAGTGCTTTTCTAAAGAGCTAAAGGTAAAACAAAAATTTATTTCTCCATAACAGACCTGACGAAAGCGTCCTGAAGAAGAAAAGTGATATTTTCATCTGCAATAGCAAGAAATTCGATGTTATTTAAACTTCATTGAAGAGCTTAATGTCGATAAACTCGTATGAAAAACTTAATGTTGACTGACCTTCCATTAATTTAATATTGATCGATCTTCTATTTTTTACTTAAGATGTCGAACAACACGTTGTAGATTAAGATGAAAAGGTCACCAATGGGTTTAACGGAGTGGCTCTTTAAACATTTCTCTGCTTTACTATTAATCCTAGTAAAACATATGTACACGGCGTGGTCGTTTCCGGTGTTAAAAGAGATGTGCTTGTGAAACGTACAATGGAAATACTATGCCACGCATCTCAAATACTGCAGTAATAAAGTGTAAGAAACGTTGTACATTCCAGTTCTTTGAGCTCTAGACTGCGTGATATTAGCACCAATATTTCTAGAAGCTCTTACACTAGTCGTTTCGTAAAAGATCAGTGTTTCGTCTTTCATGCTCAACCTCGGGTTGCTGGCGCCACTCCGACACAAACGTAGAATCGATTCCAGCGCCCATGGCTCACCAAGCCTTCCATCCCTCCGTGGTCAGCAGATTGGTACTAGCCTTGTTTGAGAGGTTAGCAGCACTGGCGCAATGCATCGGTAGGCCACCGCGAGTCCTTGCAAAGGCCAGATATACATTCCATCACCTCCAGCGATACTTAATGAAGTCGAATGCGTGGCGCATCCCTCAGGAATTGATTAACGCCGAGAGCTTTTTCCTTTATCCTTTCTGCTCATCCTCATCGTCATAGTGCTTGTGAAGTGCTCTCATTCCCTTACCCTTTAGATAACTCTGTTAGAAGCAACATGTACTTTTCCATTGCTAAGCTAACACGAGGTTTATAAACAGCCTCATTAGGCTTATATTTCGACGTCTTCACCTTCATCAGAACAGATGATCCAAGTCGTCAGTTCACAGACTTTCGTCTTTCATGCTCAACCTCGGGTTGCTGGCGCCACTCCGACACAAACGTAGAATCGATTCCAGCGCCCATGGCTCACCAAGCCTTCCATCCCTCCGTGGTCAGCAGATTGGTACTAGCCTTGTTTGAGAGGTTAGCAGCACTGGCGCAATGCATCGGTAGGCCACCGCGAGTCCTTGCAAAGGCCAGATATACATTCCATCACCTCCAGCGATACTTAATGAAGTCGAATGCGTGGCGCATCCCTCAGGAATTGATTAACGCCGAGAGCTTTTTCCTTTATCCTTTCTGCTCATCCTCATCGTCATAGTGCTTGTGAAGTGCTCTCATTCCCTTACCCTTTAGATAACTCTGTTAGAAGCAACATGTACTTTTCCATTGCTAAGCTAACACGAGGTTTATAAACAGCCTCATTAGGCTCATATTTCGACGTGTTCACCTTCATCAGAACAGATGATCCAAGTCGTCAGTTCACAGATGCTCCTACGTTCCAGTCGTTAGTAGAATAAAACTGTTTATCAAGCTTGTGTCAGCTTATCAGTGCAAGAATACATGCTAAGTGGTCACATCGAAGTGAAAAAGAAGGCTGGTTTTTGAGATTTTGCTAGACTTTGTCAGGAGCACTGTTTCTCACATCTGCTTGCGAAATCTGTGACCCAGATGAGTTCTCTGTGATTGATTCCATGTAGATGGCAGTTGAGTCATTCCCACGATAGATTATTTCCAAGAACTCATTTGTAGAAGTCAACGTTTCCTTTCAGATCAGATGTTTCCTGCCCCGTGTGAGGTGTCGAAATGCTGCAACAACAGAAAACATTCCCAAATTACTACTTTAAGCACACAAACAATGCTGTTCTGTTTTTCAGGAACTTTAGAAAAGACGGCGACGAATGTGAAATAAAGGACTTCCAATCACAATTGTGTTCATGTGCTAAAATTGTGGTTAATTAAGGAGTTTATTCGGGAAAATTCTTGTCTTCATATAATTTGTGTGAGCTTCTCCGGCTATGCATTTGTGGTCGGTGCTGGTTCGAATTTCACATGAACATTTTTCTCCGCTTCTCCTTCAACCAGAGCTGCCGATGCTACACTGGTGCTGAAAAATATGGGTTATAATTTATGTAGATATATAGATAAAGTGTAATGTTTTGTATCTTAGATGGCCTCGACTAAGATTATTAGCTTTCATTGATTTAAAGGAAAAAAATCGGGCCAATGAAGGGAATGGAGGAATAGGGATAGGGATTTCAAACAAGTTAGCTGCCATAGTTGACATTTTCACCTCCGCTTATCTAATCGACTTTAGACGTTTATTTTTTACCACAAAGGTAACCAGTTGGTCGTTTCGTAAGTAGGACGATACTTGCTCGGCTTTACTCTGCCTTTATTTCGATTACTAATACCCTAAAGAGGGCGGAATAAGCTAAGATACCTAAAAACAAAAGGGGCCTTCACATGATTTCCATGACCGAAATGCATCCATAGCGCAGTAAGAAGGTCACCGAATTTGTGTTGAAACTCTATGGTGGCTAAAGTCCAGGGCGGCATCCATAGCGCAGTAAGAAGGTCACCGAATTTGTGTTGAAACTCTATGGTGGCTAAAGTCCAGGGCGGCATCCATAGCGCAGTAAGAAGGTCACCGAATTTGTGTTGAAACTCTATGGTGGCTAAAGTCCAGGGCGGCATCCATAGCGCAGTAAGAAGGTCACCGAATTTGTGTTGAAACTCCATAGTGGCTAAAGTCCAGGGCGGTCAATAGTATGTTGTTAACATTGGATTTTTTAAGGGCTCCTATGAGACAAAAACCAAACTCTGATTTCATTGATTTTTCTGTAAAGTATTTTAAAGGAGTAATCTACCTCATATTCTTGAAAGACGACGAGTTTAGAGTATAAAAAAATTAACTGACAACCACAACGATGCAGAGATATTTGCAAAACTCCAGACCGCATATGTCTGCGGTGGGAAACGAACTCACCATCACTCTTTCTGGGGGATAACGCGTTCAACACCATATCATATGGGTCCTTCGTGTTTCCTGTCTCTCAGCTAGTTCTATCTGTCAGAAGTTCAATGCCGATTTAAGACCCCCAGATCAATTCCGTTGACTGGTGATTGCTGATGGCACTGATTGATAGAACTAACTGAGAGACGGAAGGGATGGTAGTGCGTTCGTTCTCCACCGTAGGCATCTGCGGTCCGGAGTTTTGCAAATATCTCATCAATGTTGTGTTTGTATTTCGCACGGTACCCCGCCGTAGAAATTGTAGTAGGCAGGAAATAAAAAGTGAATATTGTGAGTTAACTAACATTTTTGATTTGAGCTGGTGAACATGTTTTCATGTGCTATCTATTTTGAATAAAAGTACAAATGTACTTATATGCTTCTTTGTTTGGTAAACTTCAAACAGCATCTCAGAAATTTGTTTACTGATGGAATTGATTGTGTTCAACATCTTGTATATGTTCTCCAACGCACCTGACTTGCTTGATTTGTGCATTTCCAACGCGAATCGGAATTGAGACCACGTTCTTAAGCACCCGACCGTGGGAGTCGACAAAGTTCGTCTGCAGCATTGAATTCACACCGTAATTCGCCGACGATGGCAACTAAAGCATGACATTTCTGATAGTTCCTAACAAAGTGGACACACCTCATCGGTACTTCCTACAACCCTTGTCGCTGAATTCGGTTTTTGAAACAGTGCTGCGAACGTGGACTTTCATGGTACTTGATGTTATTGTAATTATATAGAGAATCCAACTAACCGTGCGCTGTAGAACATTATGCTACCAATTACTGCTTTTCATCATCTTAAGAGGAACACACAGTAGGAAGGAGTAATTTAAACAGTTACCTCTCTAGGATTAGGCCTGGTCGGCGGCTTTGCGGTGATAGGTGCCTCCGTTACGGCGCCAAAAAATGAGCGTGTGCCTAACTGAAAAAAATGAAATAGAATGGTGAAAAATGTTAATCATAGCGCTAAAGAAAAACGATTTAAAGTGGAATGAATAGTTGGTGAAAGTTATTTCGAAACGTTATAAACATTGATATTTTGAGTGAAATATTTTTTACTTTTTATTTTCATTTTGAAACGGGCAAAACGAAGGACCCGCATGGTGTGGTGGTGAACGCGTTACTCCCCGGAAAGGACAATAGCGCGTTCGTTCCCCACCATAGACACCAGCGGTCCAGAGTTTTGCAAATATCTCAGCAACGTTGTGGTTGTATTTCGCTTGATAGCCTGTCGTGAAAATTGCAGTAGGCAGCAAATAAAAGCTAAAACATACTGATATTTTAAGTTTATGAGAAAAAATGAGGTGAAGTAAAGTGTCGCCAACCTTTTTGGATTTTCGATTTTTCGTTAAAATGAGTGTTTGTGTTCCTGGAGACAGTAGGCTCTTCTTTCCGGTATCGTTCTAAAATTTCGTAGGTCTTCGTCAGGTATGTAATTTAAGCAAGAAGTGACAGGAAATAGAAACATAAACTTGTAGAAAGGAAAGTGTTCGTGACAATAAAGAAAGGTCAACTACAGAATTCAGTGCTGCCATCATCCGCGAGCGCAGTCGAAGATTTGGTGGTGACTCTTTGGAAACTTCTGTTTGTGCGATTGGCTGAATTAATGAGCTTTCATATTCAACGATACTTAACTGTAAATGTGAATGCTAAATAGCACTAGAGGTGCTAAGGTAGGTTGTAGGTTTTAGGCTAAAAGTGCTAAGCACGGTTGCATATGTCCACTGGCATTGAATATGTGGATAAGAAAATGATGGTTTTGGTTGTGGCGCCAAGTTTATAAAATATAATGGGACCAATAAGAAACAGAAAAGCCTTGTTTTTTCTTGATTTCCGTTAAGATAAATACTGACATATACCTAAAATTGATGGGAAAAACACCTTTTTAAAATAACAGTGTTTTTAGATGCTCTTAGTTTAGGCATTAAAGTAAGCTTTGTATTGTTTTTACTACATGGATATTATGAGCAGTGGGCGGTCTCCTGCATATTTGCTATTCAGGTCTCCCTCGCTTAGTCGTCGTCCATTGTGATAGACTTCTTCGAAAATGCTGATATTTGCAAGCGCTCTTCTGTAGACCTAAAATCATTGTCATCTGCCAGTGCAGATGATTAACGTTCGCCACTAACACTTCCGCCCAACATCTATGTGGTTGTTCGAGAGGGCGCTTGCATCCTCACAGAGTCTACTCTACAGTTCTTTTCGCCCATCTGCCGTCTCTTCTTCTTATTATATAACAGGGCTATCTGTTCTTGTTATCGATGTATATTCTCCTAGATCTCGAAGAGGGCATGGGTTCCAAAAACCTTCGCATTTTCACCAAACATTGTTCGGATCAATTATTTTTTGAACGGTTTCAGCGTTGTGAATGGGGCTCAAGGTTGTCCACATGGCAGGGATGTGAACTGAGGTCTCTGCTTCTTAACAGAGACACATCTATGTGGTTGTTCGAGAGGGCGCTTGCATCCTCACAGAGTCTACTCTACAGTTCTTTTCGCCCATCTGCCGTCTCTTCTTCTTATTATATAACAGGGCTATCTGTTCTTGTTATCGATGTATATTCTCCTAGATCTCGAAGAGGGCATGGGTTCCAAAAACCTTCGCATTTTCACCAAACATTGTTCGGATCAATTATTTTTTGAACGGTTTCAGCGTTGTGAATGGGGCTCAAGGTTGTCCACATGGCAGGGATGTGAACTGAGGTCTCTGCTTCTTAACAGAGTATTGGGAGGGCCGTCGAACCCATTGTCAAGAGTTGCCTTCATTGCTTCATGAAACTCAAAATTAGTGCCAGTTTTGAAAGTAGTGCCAAGATATGACGATATTGGAAAATAACATTTTTAAACCAACCAGTGGAGCATTTTTCTGCTTTTCTCCAACGGCTTTAGCCGGCTTCAAATTCAAACCAGCCGGAGGCGGCATGGTTAACCCACATCCGGTTAACACTAAGAGAACGACGAAAATCGGACGGCACATCTGGTTTTTTATCTTAAGCTCAAAACTAGTAATGTTCGGGAATAAAGTGCATCTGGCAAAAGCATTAATTAGGTGCTGCAACAGGTGCAATATGGGTGCTTGTCTAAATTGACATGAAGACATGAAGGAAGGATGACAGTACAGAGACATGAAAGAAAGCAGAACGAAACACTCATATGAACATATAAGTGGTCTGATTCTCCCGTCTATGAAGACTGATTTTGGTTTATATGATGGAGCCTTAAAGATTAGGCCGGAAAATCGGATAGAAATCGAAGATGACATGAGATTGAGATTAGCCGAAGCTCAAACTCTTCGGTGTGATGACTGATGTTGACGGTGTGGTAAGGATGAACAAAGCGTGTTGACCTGATTTCGGTGCGATAGATCCGAGTTTTCTCCCATATCTCGAAAACGGGACAGGCACTTGTCAAGCGTTCCGCTGCGCATCAGGATGTGTTAATGATTGCACACATTTTGGGAAAAAACTAAAAGCGTGAGGAGGTTTGTCATTGTTCAAACGGTTGAGAAATCACTGCCTCTTTGCGGATTAACTGCTTCTACTTGTTAGAAATCTTTTCTTCCACTCAGCGTTTTGCTTCTGCGTTTTGTATCAGATTGTACGGAAATAAATGCCAGATTTCAAGCTAAGTTTAAAGTGGGATATTCCAGATCAGAATAAAGTTTATCATTTAGGATAAAAACCGTCAAAATTTGCACATTTGTCCAACGAGATGCTAATTTACGTATACCAGATGCAACAAATTCTGGACCTCTAGAAGTGTGAAGACGTTAAACGCACTTTTAGCGTTTGCTTGACTTCCGATACATTTCCAGCATTCGAAGTTGTCGAGATGCTTGATAGGTAGTAGGTATACCGAGTACGATCGATGAGGCAATGTTTCGTAGCCCAATTTACTCAACTTTTAAAGCGCCTATTGCACGACACTTTCTCCTGGAGAAAAAATGGTGATTTTCCGGTGACGAATGCGTAGGTATAAAGGATTCTGGTGAACTTCGCCGATTAGCTGGAAATAATACTTTGCTATAATCTTTTCATCCTGGCTCAGGAAACTGTGATGGATTAAGCCTATGGGAAACTTCTAAGCGATCACCACGATTTCTTTTTTGGTTGGTGACAATTCGGAATTTTGGAAGTTTTGCTGTGCTTTATCCTGGGCGGACTACTAAGCGCATATCCACCGATGACCATAGAGGATCTACATTCCATCGTGTAATGCAGTACCCTCAAGAAATGGTGTTCTGGCTGCGTAGAAGACGATTCGGCGATAATTGAGAATAATGATTTCTTCCACTGTTATTCAATTCGAGTACCATGCATTTGTCGAGTTTCTTAAGCTTTAAAGTTATTTTTAGAAGATTCGAGCCATCTGATATGCCTACAATGAATTCACAAATTCTCTAGCAATTTCGCATGCATTTGCTTCCATCAAAACTTCAAATTCATCGTCTTCGGTAGCAGAAGGAGCTCCTCGGCTTCTTCATCATCAAGGTGGAATTTGCTAGAGCCAAATTTTCGAAAACGAATCTTTATTGTGCGTTCCATAGCATTTTCGTGGTCCCGTAACTCACTAATATCTTGAGTTGTTTGCGCTATGTTGTGTTGTGCAATGTGGAGGGCGCGTGTAGCGCAGTGGTTGGAGGCGCCACCGTGAGGCGCACGTGGAATGCGTCCATGGCTCACCAAGCATTCCGCATTCCATCCCTCCAGGGTCGGCAAATTGGTGGCGGGCCATGGGCGCCAGGATCGATCCCATGTATGTGATGCAGGACGCATCCAACCACTGCGCTGTACGCGGCCTTATATTATTTTATATCACCACATAAATTATATGGTATCACCTGTATCACCTGCAGTCCCGTTGATCGTCGAGTGACTCGAGCGGGAGCCAGTAAATCCTCCATTTTTTCCTGTCGCGTGCAAGAGTAGCCCAGTGGGTTCTGCTCGCTTTAGGGACTCGTCGAGCATCATATCTTTCTTCTAGGCTCCTCGTGAAGAACTCTGACCATCGGGTCGGCGGTCTTCCTGCAGTACGTTTAACATCCCGAGGAATCCAGTCACTAACGGCTCTTGTCCATCGGTTATCATTCATACGCATTACATGTCCGGCCCACCTTATCTTCGACTGTTTAGCGTATAGAACGGCATCTTTGATTTTCGATCGTTGACGTAGGTCGGAGCTTCGGATCCCATCCCTTAATTGTGTGAAACGGGATACTCCTAGCATCGTCCTTTCGACTGCGCGCTCGACAACGCTGAGTGATCCTTCATCCTGCTTACGTAGCGACCAGGTTTCTGACGCATACGTTAGGGCAGGAAGAACCGTTGAGTCGAAAATTATATGGTACGAGAGTATAACAGTTAAACATTAGCATTAAGCACCAAAAAGAAACTGTTACAAAAACATAAGCGGAAAAATAAAATAACAAATCCGACATTACTTTACGAATAACCTAGTAATTCACATTGGCACTGGCAAAGGTTAAGCTACGAATCGTGTTTCTAAGAAAAAAAAATCTTAATGAATTCTGTGTTTTTGAGAGTTTTTACGTTCATTGGTTCAATCTCACCTTTAATTAAGGCTCTTCTTGGCGAAGCAATTCAGTTGGCAGCAGATTCGTCTCCAAGGACGGTCCACTTACTTTCATTCAGGTGTTCAAAAATAAATGAGCGTTTTAAAATATTTATTGTTTTAACGTAATTTTTATTAAGAAAATATCCTTTATACTTTGTAATGTTACATATCGATAATTTTCTTCGAAGCAAGTCATGGCATTTTAAATAGTATAGTTAAAAACAGCTGACGTTTCGGCGGTTTCGCCTTCTTCAGAGCCTGGAAAGGTCAAGTTGCCATGCGATCTACTCAGCCAAACACTTTCATAACCCTAACAGATAAAACAAATAAATCTGTATTCACATAAGAAACAGCTTCATTTAAACACCTACCGTTTATGAATTCGTCGTCTTCTCTCTTAGCAATCGCGAGGTTGTTAACCAGCATACGTTTACCTAAAATCCTACAATGAATAGCAGGGAGGAATCTCCCGAGATCACGCGTAATCTCGCCCCTTACCTTCACATCGATCGTTGACGGGGGGTGCTGCAGTCGTCAGCCATATGCGACTCTGAGCGGCTGTTCTTCCTTGGTGGAGGACAGGTGAAAAAAGCGATGGGTTTTTTCGAGAAGCCGTAGATCTTGTAATTATCGCTAGATTTTCATCTTTCTGTTTGTGCTGTTGAAGTGTTTGACCTAGTAAGTTGCTTATTAGTGTACCCTTGAAGGCTCTGAAGAAGGCGATTCTGCCTAAACGTCATCTGCGATTGTATTGTATGTGTGTTATTACATGGAAGTAAACGTGTGCTGTTTAACAACCTCGCGATTGCTAAGAGAGAAAACGACGAATTCATAATTCAATGCCGAGGTTAATAGAAAGTCGATCCTGGGTACTCGACCTCAACCTCGTGTAAGCTCATCAAAGAAAGAATACATTTTGATGAAGAGTTTTTTCTTCGACGTTTTCCTTCAATAAGCAGACATGAGGTTATTATAGAATTTATTAGGATACAACAGCTGACGTTTCGGCGGTTTCGCCTTTTTCAGAACCTGGAAAGGTCAAATTGAGATGCGATCTGCTCAGCCAAACACTTTCATAACCCCTGCAGAGAAAACTTAACAAATAAATTTGTATTCGCATAAGAAACAGCCTCATTTAAACACCTACCGTTTATTTTTTTGTAAAGTTAGTTGGTGGATAGCAGCCGCACAGAGTAATACATGGGCGAGGACTGTGCCTGTGTCAAGTCATTGGATTAGCCTGAGGTATGGCGCCAGGTCACGCGTGATGACAAGACACTCCTCCTTGTGGTTCATTTTTGAATTTTTGGAACTGATACAAAACGCTTCAAGAGATTTACGCGCAGATTTTTTCAATTCGCGCGTGAGGATGCTGACTCCTACTTCACAATCTTCTCCGTTGTGTTCCTGTATCCATGTAGTACTCAGTGCGGCTGCTATCCACCAACTAACTTTACAAGAAATAAACGGTAGGTGTTTAAATGAGGCTGTTTCTTATGCGAATACAAATGGATTTGTCAAGTCTTATCTGCTAGGGTTATGAAAGTGTTTGGTTGAGTAGATCGCACCTCAGTTTGACCTTTCCAGGCTTTGAAGACGGCGATACCGCCGAAATGTATCCTATTGTATCCTAATAAATTCTATAATAACAACCTCGGGTCTGCTTATTGAAGAACATGAAGATGAACATCGAATTTTCAATCAGTGCCGAGGTTAACAGAAAGTCGGTCTTGGGAATACAGTTAAAAACGGTCATTTATTTTTCTGAACAACCCAATACAATAGCGCTGTGACCTGAAGGTTACTGTTGAAATACAATTCACTTATGTTTACTTTTTATTTAGTGCCTACTACAATTTTTCACGGTAGGTTATTATGCGATATACAACCACAACGATGCTGGGATATTTGCAAAACCCCGGATCGCAGGTGTCTGCGGTGGGGAGCGAACGCGCTATTACCCTTTCCGGGGGCTAATGCATTCACTTAGTTTCGCTGTTAAGATTTCACTTAGTTTCTTTCTTAGGTTTTTTTTTAAAGTGCTTAGACGATTCTTAAATAGAAAATTGATATGCTGTTTTATTGAGGTGAAATGTATGGGCATGATGGTGTGTGGTTCTTGTGCTTGACCTTTATAAAAGTCTTACAAACAGCAACTATACTCATAAGCAGGTCGTAGGAAACAACTTTAGGATGTTGTCTCGTCTTTGAAAACCTAAAAATCACACATAAAGAAACACAAACATCAGATCAGAAACATTGAAAACTGACACCTAAAGATCGTTTCAGAATAATAACATTCTGAGAGGTTTTAAACACAGGTGCTTTGAAGGAGTGTCGAAATTTCTGAGGCAAAACTCTGAAGGAGGACGATCACGGTATAGGTAAGCCTGTCCTCAACATCAGTTCAATGAATGGATTGAAGGAACACCCGTTGGACGAGTTTCCCAGCTTGATTGATGACGTTAGCCTGTTTCTGTGCTTTCAGCCGGTTTAAGTGCCATTTTTAGTTGTTAGTTATATAAATGGAATATTTATCATCACAGTTGAGTCTACTTGGCACGAATATCACCGTGATGAATGACTATTCATCAACAGGAATAGGGAAGAACATCAACGATAAAACGCTGAAACGCCGAAGAACTCGTCAGAATTTGTGGCGCTCAAACTGCAGCATGTTACGTGGAGTTTAGTGTGTATCATTTGCTAGCAACCATCGAAAAGAGCCAATGCGGGCCAGTCAGACCTGCGCATCTATTCGGAAGTCCCCTTAAACCATGGTTTTTTGATCCAGTGAAGTTAGTTCGACCTTCGTGGATCGTTCGGTAAACTTCGAACTACCCACGTGCTTCCATTTTGCTAAAATAAGAATAAGAAAGTATGGCATGTCGTGAAACAATGCTCGGTTTTGGCAGGTTCCAGTGCCTGAGACACTGGGTACTCACACTGAATCCCAAATTCAATAACAACTTATAAAGCAGCACACTAATTTACCAGGTTTTTTTAAAAGACAATTTCATAAACTTTAATGATGCTAAGATATTTGCAAAACGCCGATCTGAAGGTGTCTGAGGTGGGGAACTAACGCGTTATTGTCTATTCGGGGAGTAACGTGCTGACCACCACGCTATGTGGGTCTTTCGTTTATTCTATTTGGGCTCCCCAGATCAATCTCGTTGATGGGTGATTGCTGATTGTTGCGATCGATAGAACTAGCTAAGAGACAGGCGAAGCGAAAGACTCGCATGGTGTGGTGGTGAACGCGTCACTCCCCGTGAGGGACAACACCGCGTTCGTTCACCACTGCAGACACCTGCGGTCCAGAGTTTGCAATTATCTCAGTATCATTGAAGTTATATTTCGCAATATACTTTGCCTTGAAAAAGATTATGCAGTAAATGAAACGGTCAAGATTGTAATTTCATAAAATCAATTAGATCTTTGTTCTTAAAAATATCACTGTTACACCCACTCTGATGGTGAGGTATTTTCATAACGTGCTCCTCAGATCATTCCAGTTGACGGATGATTGCTAATGACACCGTTAGGTAGAAAACGCGCTGAGAGAAAGGAAAAACGAAAGCCTCAGTGGTGCCGTGCGTAACATGTGGGCCCTTGCAAAGGGCAATCGCGGTTCGATCTGGTTGGGTTCCAAGTTTTGCAAATATCTCAGCATCATAGTGGTCGTATTTCACATCATATCCTGCTACGAAAAATAATAAATTTTTTATTTTATTTGACCGGCATTTATCACCTTCTGTGCGGATCCCAGCACGTCTCACATTCAGTTCATTTCCTCGCATCCTTTATTAACGAAAATCTTCCAACTTTTACGTGTGGCTTCGGCTGTTGCTTGCCGATTTTCATCTCATCTCGAATGTCGTAGGGTGGTGGTCAAGTCGATTCTCCGGTTTCTGAGATAGCCGAGCTGCAGCGTTCCCAAAAGGATTGCAGAGAGCGCTGTTTACCCAGAAAGCTCCAGTACCAATTTCCCGATCCCGGAGGGATGAAAGGCTTGGTGAGTCCTGAGCAGGGACGAACCAGCACCGAGCTTGTTATGATCGGTGTCACTAGCACTATGCTATCCAACCCCTGTGAGAAATAATAAAGAAAATAAATGAAAAGTGTACAAATGTTACAATTTTCAAGTAAAATCGGACTTTGAAAAAGCAAAAAATAAAATAATGAAACGAGCTGAGGACAAAGTTTTCAGAAATTCGTCCAGCTTCTTGAGATTCGTCAGCTGTTTCGATTTCGTGTATAAATAATGAAATGGAACGCTGTTTTCGCTGCGCAACGGCTTCCGGTATCCAGAGTCTTGCAATACGCATAGATCGATCCAGAGACTTCGACGAATCCAGTGGCGCATCGTCCCACTACACTATGACACTTCATGTAGGACAACATCTCACATCTATACTATTTCCCGATTTTTTGTATTTTCTATTATTTTCTTTTTCGAAAAGGTGCTCCACCTTTCCATATCGCTCCATGGCTTTTCTTTTGTTCCGTCTGTGGCTCTCTATTATTTAGTCGTCGGTATCCGGTCTGTGATACATAATTTACTAGTTTGTGTTTAAGCACCTGATCGCTGTACAAGTTTCGTTGGTCCATTTTTATAACATGACTTGGTTAATGGTTCTTATAACCCTCAAACATGAAATAATCCGTCTGTGCATTTCGACTTTTCGCGCTAAAATAAGATATAAAAAAAATCATGCATGAAAATGGGCTACGTATAGATTTTCAGCGCTTAATTTACTCTGACGACTTCGCTGTCATGCCGAACACTAATTGAAAAATTTTCTAAGAGCACTGAATGCTGGAAAACGAACGACAAGGAAGTATTCAACCCCCTCTACTGGCTTCATCATGAATTGTTGTTTTAGGAGAAAGCTTATCACTAAAATCGATTTCCTACCTTTTAAGACTATCTTATACACCTTACTTAAGAATTTCAGCCATGACACATCTCAAGAGATGAGTATGGAGCAGTGCTCAAAAGTGCCTGGCAATACAGATTTAGTCATTAGTTCGACCAGACTTCCCAGGTTAAGCAAGCCTGCTATTCTTTCAGAGTCAGTAAATTGTTGCCTAACTTGTCCGGGAGTGTAGAACTTCGATGCATAGGCCCTGCTAGTCATTGTACAAACCAAATGTACTTTCTCCACGATGCAACGAATAGAGACAAATCCATGGCACATCTCTGAGGGGTTGATTAAGGCCAAGCGCTATTATCTCTTTATCATTTGTACGCATGTCGAGTCACTTGTATACTTATGAAGTTACGTAGCCCAGTTTAGGTATTGCTGCAGACCAAACGCGTGTAGTATGACCTCGAATGCAAGTTGAATTAAGCAATCGGCTTCTAGTCCCTGTTCCGCCGAATTGATTTGTATTTTTATATAAATATGCAGATTTATTCATTCATGTGTGAATTCGTGGGCGTACTTGCATGCACGGTAATTTCGCCATGATTGCGTATTTGACGAAAAGCCTTATCAATTTGAAAAGTGCACCGTATACGATTTGAAGGCAATTCCTGTGCGGCAAAAAAGCCACATTTCTACCGCCAGAACCAATCAGACTACCTGTGATTATACCTGTCCAACTATACAGCTGGAAATGACACCGATGGCTGCCGTCTTTCCATAAACGATAACAACTTTCCCTCGAGTGGGAGGAGTACACTGGGTAATTCTAGTGCGTGAGGAACTGGAATGATACATAACCTATATCTTACGGAATAAACAAAAAAAAACAAAGAGATATTCATAGAAGTAAACATATCCTTTTCTCAACTTTTAAAATGATTTTTTCGGAACATAGACAACAAGACTCTTAGACAAATTCTAAACAGCTTATCCGAAAAGGTTTTTGCCCTCTTTGATAAGTATAAGAGGTTTTAAAGTACTGTTGTACTTAGAAACTAAATGTTTTCCACCAAATGCGCATGCATTATTACATGCACAGATCTTGGTCTAGTAGACAGCTGTTGTTCTTTGTGAAGCTTTATCATCTTCAGAACACGTTGTTTAAAGTTGGGTTTAATATGGTCATTTTGGAAAAACGCTCACTTTCGATATTCTGTGAAAACTATGACATGACTCTGTGCAGATCGGCTGATAATAAAGATTTATTAGACGGAGTTGGCAATTCATCTAATTTATTACTTGGATTTTGCAACATCGGGGCATCGGTGATCTGATAGCATAACACTCTAGAGAGCAAGTCGGAATTGAGGGCTCTCAGATGGGACTACATTTGGCAAGCTACCGAACAGACGAGATAAACATGAAAAAAGAATGTATGAAGCACTAATTGTACAGAAGAAGAATAGCAGCATAAGCTGTTTTACGGCATGTCAGAGGAGCTACCAGTTATCTGACAGAGCCACAAGAAAAGGCACCTTTTTTCTCGACGGCACTTCTATTGCTTAGCTGTTCAAATGAGTCGTGAATTAGCAACACGTCAATCACGGCTTGAACCTTATTCAATACCCACCGAGCCCATACCGGAAGCATTAGCGGGACTTTTATAGTTTTAAACTTCTTAAAGTAATCTGTCTATAGAGAGATACTTTGTTCACGAACTGTAGATGTCATACAATGACGGAATATAACGGCGGGTGAAGGACAAGAACAGCAGAGTGGACCCAAAGGAACGCAGGCTTTTTGGGAAATCTCAGAGGAAGAACAGATTTGCATAGATGTTCTAAAGCCTAAACGGAGATCGATGGCGTACCACATCAAGCACATTTTCCTGATTTTACTTTACTAGATAAAAATTTCCAGCTCAGGAAAGGAGTTGGATTGTGCTCATTAATTTTTGAATAGAAGACAAATGAGTGCTGTGAATGGCATGAGTGTGTCCCGGGCCAAGGAATCGTCGTTGTCTAGCTATTGACTCGAGCTGCTCGCTGCAATTATGCGTACGCGAATTGGTATAGGATAAGTATAGCCGAATGAGAAGCTGGACGAGAAGCCGTCTCAAAAAGTATTTCATTCGACCTCTGATCATGCCAATGTTTTTTATTCGCCTCTATTTCTGAATACCCCTGAAAACATCTGTCTTGGATGCTCATAGCAGAGTACCGTCATAGATGTATTTATCGAAGAATCACTTTAACCTCTATCACCTCTATCCTTAATTTCTATCTTTACTATTTAGGACTTGTCCGAAATTTTTTTGGACTGAGTCTGGCCATGGACGTTTTGTGACAGGGAATAATTTTGGTTTTTCTTTGCTGGCACTGCAGTTTTCACACACCTTTGTTAATGGCAACGAATTGGTTTTTTTTTGTGTTGACAGCATTTGACAGTATGAACCTGTTATTATCTAGTCACCTGGCTCTAGTTAAATGTTCAACTGCACCAGATTTAGCCTGTCTGCTACCTGAAGACCTTATTTGCTGTTTTTAATTTTTTTATAGTCTTGCTCCACGTAGCGTGAGGATTACAGCACTTCTTCCAATCGTTACGATGATTTATACCCATCAGCAATCACCCAACAGCAAAAGATCGATAGAACTAGCTGAGAGACAGGCGAAACGAAGGACCCGCATGGTGTGGTGGTGAGCGCGTTACTCCCCGGAAAGGACAATAGCGCGTTCGTTCCCCAACATAGACACCTGCTGTCCAGAGTTTTGCAAATATCTCAGCTTCATTAAAGTTATATTTCGCAATATACCCTGCCATTAAAAAGAGTAGGCAGTAAATAAAAACGGTTAAGATGGTACAGTATTTGTCGATAAAACAGAGTCCTTTCCAGGACAGTCTGGTAGCATGTTTTCGAACCACGGAGGAAATGAAATTCTCGTTCATCCAGAACGGAGTCGAGCCAGTTAAGATACTCGCATTATTGGCCGTCATCTTTATTTACTGCTTGCCACACACTCTTATTCCCATTATATCAATATCAGTCAGGCTTTTTCAAATTTTCCTTCGTTGTATGCTCTTTTTGGAATCTTGGAAACCATAAGTTTTTTCTTTGTAACTGCTTATATTTCTGGACACTAGAAATATTTTGTGGAAACTACTATTATTGCCAATGTTAGATTCTCGTCGAAGCCATCACTGATATCTTTCGATTGTTTTAAGGCTAACTGGGCCAGATCGAACCACGATTTCCCATTCCGGAGAATTGCACAGTGCGCCACGGTAGCCCTCGCTCTACGTTTCTCTCAGCTGGTAGCTCTCAGCTAGCTAAGACTATTATTACTCTTATTATTACTATTATTACTATTATTATTATTATTATTACTATTATTATCATTATATCCCAACAGGAATGAGCAAAGTAAAATTGAATATAAAAATGAATACAGTACTTGAGGTAGCTTTTCTTTCCTTTCAGTGTTCATTGAGAGAAAGACAAAAGAGTGAGTCGCATTGACACAGCTACTTCCTCAGTGTCTTATCCTTTAAAGTATTATTTATAACGCTCAGCTAAGAAAACTCAACGTCAAAGTAAAAATCCGTGGAAAATATAAACAAGGAAAAAAAATTCTGAATTTACCATGAAGTCAGAGTTCTATCAATTAAAGGTTATTTTGAACTCGTGACGTCATCACCAGTCCAGTATTTAACGAAAATGAATGTAGAAAGGCATTGAATATCTCAAAAAATACGCATGGCGATTCAATGAATAATGGATAACTTGTTGACCGTGGGCGTTCAATGCATTTCCGACAAAATCGCATTCCGTTGATGTCGTTTAGTTAGTGGCAATAAAAAAAACAACCTAGCACCTCCTCAAAATGCATTGAAGCTTGTCCTTTGGGAAAGAAAAAGACTTGGCTTCTCGTCTTCGTCATATCTTTCACATACAACTTGTCGTTGTCGGTGATATCATGCCTGCAAGTGAAAGCATACATAAGGCAGCTCATAACAATTTGTACTGTCCTTAATAAAGCCCTAAGGTCTTAGAAGATCGTAGACTTCATTCAGATCCTACAGTAAAGTCTGGCACGTGAACATGATAATAAGAATCGAAGGCATCTCAGGACGAGTTCCTCGTAATTTCAGGCAAGCGGTGTTCAAGTCAGCGACATATTAGATAAGCAAAAAATGTGTTAATTTTCCACGATCGTATATGGGGACCATCATGCATACAAGTATTTTACTAGTAGGTAACTAGTTCATAAAAATGACGTGAATTTAATTCATAGGAGAACGTTCAAGAATTCGTTACGTCATACGTGAAACAATAAAAACAATAACCTAACATTTTTTTTAGCAGAATGATTGATTTCGAAAGAAAATTGAACCTTAATGAAACTGTGTTGATTCCTTCCAATACGGCGTTGAGCTTGGAAGAGCGCGTGGTCAAGTGGCGCCACTACGTCACCTCGCAAGTGTTCTGTTCTTTTTCCTGTATTTGGACTTAAAAACGATTATCACAGCAAAGAAAAAGAAACTCGAGAAGGTTCTGCAAAATCAGCTTCTAGACTATATTAAGCTGTCCTGATGATTTTAGTGTTCACAGAGTTCTATATATGATCACTGCCGTCTTTTTCTAAAATCACCATTTCCCATTCTTTTCATTTTCTGCATTGATTTTTACATTATAAAGACGTTTAGCCTCTCAACGGTTTCTCCCCTCATCATGGCTGGGAAGTGTTTCTGGGTGTCTGGTTGCGATGTACAACGGGAAGATTCGTTCCCCCAGCAGAGCCTTCCAAGCTGAAAAAGTCCGACATTTCCATTAGGAAGCACAGCTAAGGGTAAACCAGTACCAGGATCCACCATTGTCAAGCTAGTCGAATGGTGACAAATTTTTCTCTGATCCACAAGGGCGGCAACATGGCTATACCAGCAAAACTCCGGAAAGGTGGAAATTATGCTGGGATTTGCAAAACCGTTGGAGACGGACCATCCAAGTATCCGAGTAGATCTTTAAAGCTCAAGGCATCATTATCTCTTATCACTTAGTTTATCGAAAAATCAAATAGGACGGCTTGTTGGTAGAAAAATGTTTTAAAAAATGCTTGAGCCTCCTCATTATAACCGAATGCTCAATAGTTTTTAAACATAGTAATATTTGATGTTACTAGTTTTCGTAAGGGCGCGTGTGGCGCAGTGGTTGGAGGCGCCACTGCGACACACGTGGGATCGGTCTCTGCGCCAATGGCCCACCAAGCCTTCCATCCCTCTGGGGTTGGCAAATTGGTACCAGACTTGTCTGAGAGGATAGCAGCACTGGCTCAATACATCGGCAGGCCACCGCGAGTCATTGCAAAGGCCAGATATGCACTCAATCACCTCCAACGATACTTAGTGAAGTCGAATGCATGGCGCATCCCTCAAGGATTGATCAACGCCGGGAGCTTTATCCTTTATCGTTTTTTACAAGTTTTCGTGAGAATACCTTCTAAAAGAGTTTTTACGTTTAGACTATTAAGCAGAGTATAGGAAATTCATGTATCTTCGGATGAAATATCTCTCATAGTTTTTCTTCCGTGAAACAAGAAATGGGCTAACTATTTATAATTGCTTTTGATTTTTTTCCCAGATCTACTATTTTCCGCACTTTTGCAACTTTTCTTTGAAAGGAAAAAGTTGTTTATGACCAGTTTTGTTGATGTTCTAGTAAAAGAGAATATTTTAGAGCACTTAAGATTTATGGCATTTAGGAGCTGAACACAGTCCATTGGGGAGGTTTTCCTAAGTTCGCTATAGGGTTCTAATACCATACTCGGTCAGAGCAAAACTTTCCTAATCTTCCTATAACCTCTCTTTAGATGATGTACTTAGTAAAAAAAAACTGAAAACAGCAAATAAGGATTTCTGGTAGCAGCCAGGCTAAATTTGGTGCAGTTGAACATTTAATTATAGCCAGGTGACTAGATAATAACAGGTTCATACTGTCAGCTGCTATCAACACAAAAAAACCAATTCGTTGTCATTAACAAAGGTGTGTGAAAACTGCAGTGCCAGCAAAGAAAAACCAAAACGAAAATTATTCCATGTCACAAAACGTCCATGGTCAGACTCAGTCCAAGAAAATTCCAGACAAGTCCTAGATAGTGAATATAGAAAATAAGGGTAAAGGTTATAGAAGTTAAAGTGATTCTTCGATAAATACATCTATAAGATTTTTGCTCAGTCAGTTATGATACGGTCTTACGCCGGTTTCAATTCCTGGTCTTGACGTCACCGACGTTAAGGAAGAAAAACGACACGTTCCGATTGCCATTCGAAAAAAAAAAGGGCCGCTTCATTTCTCACAATGAATTGTGTTGCTATGTGATGTTGGTAATAACGTTTTTCTTTCTAGGCCAAGTCAATGAGATTGCACTTTAGTAATCTAAGTCTGAATCTTAACCATTCTTCCCATATTTAACAATTTTTACTCGTTTGTTCTTTATCCATTTACATTCTATCCTTCTATTTTCTCATACTACCTGGCGCTTGTGGTGCAGTGGTCGGGGGCTCTCTGTAGCACACACAAGGGATCGGTCTACGCGTCCGTGGCCCACAAAGGCTTCCATCCCTGTGGTGTCGACAAATTGGTACCAGACTTATCTGGGAGGACAGCAACACTGGCTCAATACATCGGTAGCCACCATGAGTCATCGTAAAGGCCAGATATGCATTTATTCACCTCCTACGATGGTTTATGAAGTCGAATGCATTATACATTCCTCAGGGAATGATCAACTCCGAAAGCCTTTTTGTCCTTTATCTTCTTATATTAATAGGCATCTACACAAACAATCTTACACGTTTCCCTTAACAGTATCTATTTTTAACTTGTTAATAGCGATACTTATGATGGATAAAGAATAAAGTTCTCGGCATTGATCTATCGCTGAGGGATGGACCATGCATTCGACTTCATCAAGCATCTTTGGAGGTGACTGGACGCATATCTGGCCTTTATAAATACTCACGGTGGCCTGCCGATGCATCGAGACCGTGCTGCTATCCTCCCAGACAAGTCCGGTACCAATTTGCCGACCCCGGAGGGATGGAAGGCTTGGCGGGCCATGGGCGCATTCCACGTGCGCGTCACAGTGGCGGCTCCAACCACTTCGCCACACGCGCCCTGCTTATGATGATATTTCAATAATTTATACGTTTAAAAAATTATCGTTCTTTATGTGGATTTATAAAAATTTTTAATACAGCAATCCAATGGCTCGATCAGGTTCGATCACCGTTGAAGACGATATACGACGACCGTGGCTTGTCATCTCGTCCGTATGTAAACGAGATCAAAAAAAACGTGGAAAAATGAGAAAAAACTTATAATTTCGACAACAAGACGTACTCATTGACATTCACTAACGTGATGCTCAGTGCATCCCTAACACTTTTGATTATACTTTGCTAGATTGATCTTCACTTTAACCACGTCGTGAATAATCGATATAGTTCTATGGATTGTTCAGCCTATTGAGGTAGCCATATAACCTTTATTCGACTAGGGTTTCGACGTCTTCGTCTTCTTCAGAGCCGAGGATCTGAGTCGATGGCCACAATCGTTCGTCCTCGTGTTGTGGGCTTCCATAGTCGAATCTTCTTTAGTGCAGCAGCACCACTGGAATGTAACCTCACTCGGTGTTACCCTATTATACAAAACGTTTGTTAGTTGATTATGTTGATTTTTGGTTGTATTCGCTGAAATATTCACAATCTTCGCATTTCACTCCTGGACTATTGCGCTGCTTGATGTGACGTGATGTGCCGCTGCCGTTGTCTATGGGCTCATGCCCTCATCGGCTTATCGGCTCATCAGCTTTGACAAATATGACAAGAGCCGATTTCTAGAAGCTTCTCCTTGTTTTGACGCCTTCCTCTTTCTTAGATCCGATGGTCCGAGTCGATGGTCCGTACATGTTCATCTTCTTGATGTAGTGTCTTCGTCGTCACATTGAAGCAAATCAGGTTCAGTGGAGCACTGCTCGAAACAGACAACTTTGTCCGGCAGTACTCCTTTGTACAGAACGGTTTTTGATTAATTATGGACTAGTAATTATTTCTTTTCATGTCGGTATTAAAATAGGTAGAGCACGCAGCGAAATAATGAATTAAACCGACTTTCACCCACGACCGACTTTCTATTAACCTTGGAATTGATCAAGTAATTCCTCGAATTCTTGTTGAGAAAACGCGAGGTGTTATTTTTACTCTTTTCTCTTTTTATCTTTATTCTTCTTTATTTTTTTTCACGAATAAGCTGGGATTTCGCCCTCCTTAGAACCTGGAAAGGTCAAGTTGAAAGCAATCTATTCAGCCAAACACCTTCATAACCAAACGAAGAAGACACTAAACCAGGATTTCAACCACAGAACACAGCTTTGCACACTCACCATTTTTCCATGAGGCGTCCACTGAGTACGTCGCGTGGAGACCAACCACACAGAATTCACACGGAAGCGTAATGTGCCCCTCCCATCAGAATAACAGGCATATATGCTGCCCAATGTCACGCGTAATAATGAGGCATTCCTCCCTGCGGTTCATTTTCGGATTTCTAGAATTAATCCAGAATACTTCGAGTGTTTTGCGCGCTTGTGTTCTCGATTTCTGTGAGAGGATCGTGACACGTACTTTAAAGTCCTCCCGCCTATGTCTCTGGGTTCTATGCGTGCCTAGTGGGGTATTTGGTTTACGTTTGCCGACTAGGTGTTCTTTTATGCGGACACAGAGGGATGTGCCCGTTTCGCCAATGTATTCGTCTCCGCACGCCTTACTAGAGATGCGTGATTGAAATCTTGGTTTAGTGTTTTCTTTGTTTGGTTATGGAGGTGTTTGGCCGAATAGATTGCTGTCAACCCGACCTTTCCAAGCTCCGAGGAAGGCGAAGTCCGCCGAAACGTCAGCTTATTCGTGAATAAAGGATAAAAATAACACCTCGCATTTACTCAACAAGAATACGAAGAATAAACCGACTTTCACTTAGCCTTGACATGAATAGTCAATACATTTGTTTCGATTGTTCAGCTTACATGAGGTTGCCATATAACATCAGATCCCCCGATTTCTGAAAAAATTTCTGTTGTTGGCGGCTTCCGACGACGGAACAATTTACTTCTGACACATAGTAGTTCGGATGTTATGATGTTATGGTCATATTATGCCCGCATTCTGATGTCTTCGTTGCCTTCATATTTCATGTGCTGCGCCCTCCATCACTCCCGTCTCTAGGCCTCATTGAATCGATCCTAAAACACAACTTCCGTATAATTGTCCCCACTCTCCTAATGATTATTGCTCGGTTTTTTTCTTTTATGTACACACGCACATACACAGATATACACGCAGATACACACAGACATACACACAGATACGTTTGTAGCTTTGTCTTTCACTTTGTCGTTCGTTCTCCATTCAATCAGTATCACCATTTTCGGTCTACAGCTAGACTTTGGACAAGAATACACTCACATCGATTGTACTTGTTGTACAAGTATTGTAAAACAAAGCGGAAAAAAAACCGCCGTGGCCTTGTCGTTAAATATGCCATTGTTTTCATTTATGTCACTTTGAATTGCATTACCTAACTATTGCAATAATTTTATAGTTTTGTTCCAAAGCCGACTTCCCTTTAACTTCACCCACAATATGACTAATCAATACGTATTATTTCTTTGATAAGCTTACACGAGGTGTTGGTATATGCTCTTTATTCGGCTAACGTCGACTCTGATGTAGATGAAACCGTCGAAACGTTAGCCGGATTAAAGATCGTATATCAACCTGGTTTAAACCTTTCGAAGAAACAATACATATACTTTTAAATGTGATGAGTATAGATGAGTATAAAGTGCTAAAATTTTCACCAAGGAAGTCAGATCGAAGGGTTTTATAATACGCATAGAAGCTTGAACTTCTGACGATGTGAAAAATTTTCTTTATCTATTCCCTTTCTCTTAAATTCTTTTTACCCGTTTGGCTTCCCATTAGGATTTGATTTATTTTCTCATGCTCTTTTATTTTTCAGTTCATTTTTTTGATTTACTGGATGTTTTAAGATAAACTAGAGAAATAAGTTTTCGTTTCTGGTTCATACTCCTACACCAAACACTTCCATCCATTTTTTCGTAATCCGCTTGAGCGTTTAAGGGTTGTGCTATAGGAAAGCCCTTCAAGGTAAAAGAACCCATTCTGCGGTGTTATTTTGTTATTGGAAAGTGGCTTTCATCTGAAGAAAGACAATTGAATATGACGGGGTGTTTCTTATAGAATTACACGACAGCAGAAAAACGTACTGGGAAAACGCTTTTCAATTCAACACATATATTTCTGTGCTCTAACAATAATTCCACAGTGATCTAAAAAATTAAGTGAATTCAATAGCAACGATGCTGAGATATTTGCAAAACTCGAACCCAAGAGCAGATTAGATCCGCGGTAACCCTTTCCGGCGGCTCACCGTTTGCCTTTCGCTCAGCCATACTTCACCCTAACGGCGCCATCAGCAACCACCCGTTAGCGGGAATGATCTGGAGAGCGCAAATCGGTATTGAACCCATTTAAGCTGACTCCTCTGAAGTTGGATAAAGTTCAATACCGATTTGCGCTCTCCAGATCATTCCCGCTAACGGGTGGTTGTTGATGGGGCCGTTAGGGTGAAGTTTAGCTGGTTCAGTTATGCTAAAATCTGCGATATTACCTCGCCATGAACAAAATAATAGGCAGTAAATAAAATGTTAAACGTTGTGACTTCGTCTGCAGCCACCCTTAGTTTAACTGGGTTGAATGCCGATTTGTGCTTCACATGTCACCCCTGTTGATGGGTGATTGCTGGTGGCACCATTAGGGTAAAAAACTCGCCGAAAGAAAGGCAAGGCAAGGGTCTCAGTGGTGCAGTGAGTAACATGTGACCAGCCGGAAGGGATGGTCCAGTGTTTGAATCTGGTCAGGGGTTGGAGATTTGTAGATACCTCAGCCTCACTGTGGTTCTATTTCACACAGCACCCTCCTGTGGAAAAAGTAATTGGCAGTAAATGAGACGTTGAACAAAGTTAGGACAAACATAAATAGATATATAAGTATGAAATAGTGATTGACTACCTTCCATCCGCGAAAGGAAGAGAAGCGATGAAGACGATGGAAGACGTAGTGGACATGTGGATTCCATGAAATATTCTTGTATTTTTTTGTTTTTATTTTTTCGTTTTATTTGTTTTTGTATGCCCGTTTTGTAATAATCGCGTTGACGTAATGCCAATTTGAGTGGCTATTGGACTCTCTCCTATGGCAATTCCCACTGGTTGGCAACAAGTTGTTGCGACTCTCCTCGATTTGCTCACTTGGCCGCACTCGGCCACTACTGGGAAACGTTAGTCTAGTGAACTTTTTGAGGTTGTTCCACTTTGTGGCGAAAAGCCTTTGTGGAATACTTTTTCTCGTCGTTGTCAATGGACTTTCTTAGGAACACCTTCGACGATTATCGGTTCGTGGCGTTGTTATTTCATGAGCTTCTCTTAGTTTCCATCTATTTGAAACTGATGTAACCAGTTCATTGCATAATCTCTGATGATTCCTTTGAAAAAGTAATGAGGTTGACTAGATGCACGCAGTGGAAATGATGAGATGTCGTCAGAGCATGAAAAACACCAAAAAAGGAGGACACTGTGGAGAAATTTTCTCAGTTGGTTCTCTCGGCTTCACACAGTCACACATTCTGATAACATCATCCCCATTATAAAAACATTACGGATACATTACGAAGCATTATTTCGAAGCATTACGGATACATTCTTTTTTTATTAGGTATTTTTTATTTGAAGCTTCGCATTCACAGTAAAGGTTGAAACCCCTGCTGTAACTTGGTAATTGTGTGAAACTTATTTTTGTGTTCTGAACTAGGGCCATATAAAAGACTCAATTTTTTGCTGACCTGATTTTTTTCTCTCATTCGAAACAGTTTCTTGTTAACAGCGGTCGTGAAGTCCTGACCACTGCGTGAACCTCGTTTTTCAGAGCTCTGTTTCAATACCCTTTTTGATGTAGATCGAGCATGGCGTAGTGAAGTAATATCTTCCTTTACCATCTGAGGTCGATAGTTCAGCCTCACTACAATCATTTTCTTCAACATTTCGAGAATATAGTAATCGGAAAGATTCGGAGGAGAAACGACAACTTCAATGAATAAAATCAATCAGCTTCATATTGTGGAAAAGTTGAGACTCGTCGGAAGACGAAAAGGATTATGTTAGAGAAATGTGAGGACCGTGAGAACAACTAACTATAGAAACAACACACTGCTCTTTTTCCGTATGAAGGTTCTTAGCTGTTGCCTTGATCTTTTCAAGAGGAAAAAATGAGAGAGTTATACCTGTAGCTCTTAAACGATTCCTACTGAAGATGGATTCTCCTTCGTGCATAGGGAAAAATGTTCCAATAAAAGTTGAAAAATACTTTCTGCTTCAATATTGTTTCGTGCTTGATCTTTGTTTGAATAAAGAAGCCTTATAACCCATTGTTTCTTCTTTTTCGTTTTTTTTTTTTTGAAAGGCTGGAGAAATCGACTACGAAATCCAGGACTAGCAGGATCTTAAGAAATCGTTTTAAAAATCGTGGATTGCGCAAAATATGGTACTAAAATGAAGACTTGACTAACTGTGGTGTAACTGTGGTGTAAACCAATGAGTTGTAAACCATAATAGTGCATAGATATGACAAAAACTCACAGCGCCAGTGGGCCTCGAGCCTTTGCCTTTTTGTTAGCCTGTTTTTCTTGTTTTACTCAAAAGGCTGGAGAAATCGACTACGAAATCCAGGACTAGCAGGATCTTAAGAAATCGTTTTAAAAATCGTGGATTGCGCAAAATATGGTACTAAAATGAAGACTTGACTAACTGTGGTGTAACTGTGGTGTAAACCAATGAGTTGTAAACCATAATAGTGCATAGATATGACAAAAACTCACGGCGCCAGTGGGCCTCGAGCCTTTGCCTTTTTGTTTATTTCAGCTTTCTTAAGGCTCTAGTTCACATCGTATCTTTCATGAAAGAAAACCGAGAATGAAAACTCTTTCAGAAAAGCAAGAGTTGAATCACTCACATGAGTTCTGTTTGTAAAATTCTTCCTTTATCTAAAATCTTTTTTCAGAACTTTACAACTTTTTTGGACTTCCTTCTTAACTACTGTTTTGCTATTCACCTGTGTCACTGTAGTCCTGTTGATCGTCGAGTGACTCGAGCGGGCGCCAGTAAATCCTCCATTTTTCCCTGTCGTGTGCAAGAGTAACCTAGTGGGCTCTGCTCGCTTTAGGGACTCGTTGAGCATCATATCTTTTTTCTAGGCTTTTCGTGAAGAACTCTGACCATCGGGTCGGTGGTCTTCCGGCAGTACGTTTCACACTCCGAGGAATCCAGTCACTAACAGCCCTTGTCCATCGGTTATCATTCATACGTATTACGTGACCGGCCCACCTTATCTTCCACTGTTTGGTGTACAGAACGGCATCTTTGACTTTTGATCGTTGACGTAGGTCGGAGCTTTGGATCCCATCCCTTAGTTGTGTGAAACGGGATACTCCTAGCACCGTCCTTTCGACTGCGCGTTCGATAAAAATTCACAATAGAAATAGCAAAAATAACAAGTAGAGAAGAAGCAACTATCATCCAGAGGGTGTCGTTGCTCAGAATGCTCCGTAAGCTGTCATGAAATTTCCGATTTTATCAGTCCAGTAGTTTTTTCATCAGAAGCTTCTCTTCATATTCGTTTTTCCGACGACGATTGTAACGATCGTGTTTGCGCGAGTTTTCCGCTTAACGAAGCCGAAAATTAGTTTAGCTGTGGCATTTTCATAGTTTGTCAACGGCACTCTTCGAGAGAATCACTCGTGCATTTTAATGAGAAATAAGTTTCTTCAGAACATAAAAATCGAAAATCAAAGTGATTTGAATCAGAGTATCCGTAGAAGCAGCTTTTGAAAAGACGTGGGCTGAAGATAGGATGATGTCACTACCTCTTAAAAATATCTTCAATGTAAAGAAAAGTGCTTCTACCTACCTCTTTCTACCAACCTCGCACCAGTTTAATCAAACAGAAAATTATTATTAAAATTATTTCTGTTACCGAGGTTTAATGAAAGTCGGTTTCCAAAGTATTGTATTATTACTTGATACTTGAACGGCTCGACCTCACTAGTTGTGCGGGCCCCAGCACAATCACCATTACTAGGAGACTTGCTGGTTAAGCCATTGTGGTTCCCTGGAACCCCAAGGACAGCCTGGCCAAAGTATTTGTGAACAAAAAATAATAATAACACCTCGCGTTTGCTCAACAAGAATACAAAGAATTACTATTAAAATTATTACTACTTTCTGAGGAAACCGGCCACTCTCTAAAAATATCGATTAGCTTCTAAGTTGAGAGAATTTTTCACCTTATTCGTGTTTGGAAAAATCACATCGGATGAAGAATCAGGTGGTGCTCAGATAAGAAGAGCAATCTGCACCTTGGAATGGTTGCATGTATAGCGCAACCGTTAGTAGTTATTTTAAATTCATACGTAGTC
>MQTX01000046.1:3351402-3417583 GCA_009735665.1 Angiostrongylus cantonensis
TTCTTAATATAATTGAATTATTTATTTTAAATTTAAGTTTTGGATTTAGATTTATTTCTTCAATTAGTTTTTAGACTTAGATGTGCGGAATTTTAATTCAGAAGTTTTTCTCCTACACTTGTGAATTTTGAGAGAATTTTTCACCTTATTCGTGTTTGGAAAAATCACATCGGATGAAGAATCAGGTGGTGCTCAGATAGGAAGAGCAATCTGCACCTTGGAATGGTTGCATGTATAGTGCAACCGTTAGTAGTTATTTTAAATTCATACGTAGTCCGTCACTGGTTCGATTTCGCTTCCTGTATTAAGCAAGCGCTTCAATCGTTGACACTCTGCCTCAGAATGGTACTAGAGGTGTCTGGAAGAATGGAGGCACTGACATGATAGATCGTTAGACTTATCCAAGATCTACAAGACAAATACGCATTGAACCACCTTGACGATGCTATGAATAGCTTTCCACTGTGAAAGAGATCTCTTTTGGTTCTTTGGTCTTTGATGCTTCTGTCACCTTGTGTCATATTTTTCAATGCTGTAGTCACAGACAGAGACAATTCATAGGAAATGTAGGCCATTTTTTTTAGTAGCTTTCAAGTGAATTTTATGTGAATGCAGTTTTAAGGGTTTGGTAAGAGCTCGAAACATTTGGCACTCTCCTTCCGGTTTGGAATTCTGGACGACAACGAAAACGTTTCATAGCAGAGATTGGAAAGGCTCAGACCTCTCAACGGTTTACCGCCTCTTCGCGGCTGTGAGGTGTTCCTGGGGTGTCGAGCTACGATGTACAGCGGTGGAATTCGCCTTCCCGCCAAGGTCTTCGAAGCTGAAAAGGAGTCCAGCGTTTCCATCAGAAAACATAGCCAAGAGTAAACCAATACCAGGATCCACCACCGTCTTGGTATCAAAGTCGCATGGTGGGAAATCTCCCTGTGATCCACAAGAGCTGCGACTGCCTGTCGTGATGATCACATGGAGCAGACTTTGGCCAGGCTGCTCTCGGGATTCGAAGGAACCACAATGATTTAACCAGCAAATCTCCGAAAAATGGTGATTATACTGGGGCCCGCACAGGTAGTGATGACGGGCCGTTCAAATATCAAGTATCAAGTAACCGATAAGTGACGTCACGTCCACTACCAAGATCTTATGAAGATCAAGATCACTTTCATCACCAAGACACGCGAATGTAACTGTTCAAGAGACTAGCCGAAACAACAATCCCCACTTCTTCACTCGCTATGAGGACCATTGTGGAATCGGAAGGCGGGCATTTTAGTTCATTGGATCGATGTTTTGACGGGAATTGTTGATGATCTTTTCACCAAATGATGCTATTCTTTCCCTTTTTATAAACGCAAGACCTTTATTTTTCACTCTTTTTCAAAAGAATTCACTTCACGTTATAATGTTAGATGGCGGTTGCTCAGCCTGAACAGCTTGAGCTGCTTTATCCTGGCGCATTTGAAGGTAGTCCTTGTAAAGAAAACTGATCAGCCTGCCTCGAATGCGCACGCTTAAATTTCTGCTGGCCAGCCTTATTCTTAAATGTCAACATGGGTATTCAATTTCACTTTGTGGTTCGTGATGAGATCTTTACTAAAAGAAGCGCCAAAATTCATGGCCGAAGATTTTTCAGCGATGAGATTTGATCTGGTAGGAGGTTCAAAAACGTGTACCATCTGTACTACCTATAATTCTATTATCACGGAGTTTTTGTGATGATTGACAGCTTATTGTCTATGCGTTCCTCCCTTACCCCAGAACAGCTCCACTTCTTTGTATGTCACCTGTAATGAAATCTGGTTATTCCCAGCACCGACATTCTATTAACCTCGGCATTGGACTATACGTGTCATTTTCTTTTTAAGCAGTATCGAGGTTGTTAAACAGCCTATGTTTACTTTCGTACGAAACACACACAACGCAACAGTAGTTGACGTTTCGGCAGTATCGTCTTCTTCAGAGCCTGGAAGGGTATAAAGGATAAAGCTCTCGGCGTTGATCAATCCCTGAGGGATGCTCCATGCATTCGACTTCATTAAGTATCGTTGGAGGTGATTGAATGCATATCTGGCCTTTACAATGACTCGCAGTGGCCTGCCGATGTATCGAACCAGTGCTGCTATCCTCCCAGACAAGTCTGGTACTAATTTGCCGACCCCGGAGGGGTGGAGGGCTTGATGGGCCATGGGCGCGGAAATCGATTCCACGTGCGTGCCGCAGTGGCGCCTCCAACCACTGCGCCACACGCGCCCTTGGAAGGGTATATTGATAGGCAATTTATTACGCCTAACGCTTCAATAACACAAACAAAAAGATGGGAGCCTCAGTGGTAATCACACGATCAAAAGCTTCTCGAAAAACCTACCGCTTTCTACGTTCAGTCTATTGAGGAAGAATCGCTGACTATGGTCGCATATGGTTGATGACTGCACTATTCCACATCAAAAATCGGTGCGAGCGTATTTGGTGAGATTACGCGTGATGTCCGGGCGTTCCTTCCTGGTATTTACTCTAGGATTCTTGGCATTTATCCAGAAAGCGTCAAGAAGTTTCCACGTTGGTGTTTGGACACCCTATGAGAGGACAGTGGCTTTTATATCAAAATCGTCTCCGCTATGCTTTTGTACCCTATGCGTCCTTAGTGGGCACCTTCGTCTTGGTTTTCGTTTGCCATCTTGGTGCTCTTTTATGCGGATAATGGTCTGCTCGTTTCGTCAATGTATTCATCTCCGAAAGTATTGCGAGAGATCAGGTATATCGTACTTGAACGCATGTAGTTAGTCACCGTCCTTGCTATAAGGGCAAATAAGGCGATTCTGTGCTTCGAATAGACGGTCACATAGGTGGTTATGAGCTGACGGACGACGAAGAGAATTTACGGAAGTACTCAGTGGAGGGCACGTAAACACAGTGAGGTTTTCGGGAAGTTGTTGGCTGTGTGTTTACCGTTTAGATTTTCATCTTTCTGTTTGTGCAGCTGAAGCGTTCGTATGTCAATAAACCTTTCGAGGTCCAGGTTCTCGAGAAGGGGGTGCTGCCGAGATGTCAGCTACCATTGTGTTGTATTTGTTTCTTGTACGGAACTAAACGTGTGCTGTGTCACAACCTCGCGATTGCTTAAGAAGAAAACGACACGTTATCTGCCTAGTTTGAAATATGGCAGAGCCCCCAGTTTTTCTTCTGCTCTTCGCAAGAAGGAAGGCGTTAGTAGCTCATCGTGCTTTGCCATGGCCATCTACCATTATGTCGCTTAGAAAGATTCATCATTTATCATCATTACCTTTGTAAATAGAGGCTTCATTATGAGAAAAAAATTTGGATATCAAAACTTAAGAGTTTTTCGCTCTTTTCTAATTATCAGGTTTCTCGTATAGGAGTCGAATCTCCGTTGTGTTACGCCAGACGTGATTCTCATCGGACGACTTCAAGTACTCTTCTTAAGAACCCAAGATGAGATGATGAAAATTTTAGGCGGCCACTGTGGACGCATGGATTGCTCTTTGCACCAAACGAAACAGAATTTGTAGGGTGTAGTAGTAATCTGTAAAGTAGCTAAGTAGCAAATTGAAATTCTAATGACATATCGGTTTATTTTATATGATAAACTTCAGGTTGACGTTGTCCGTCACTGTAAAATTGGAGCTGAGACTGAAAACTTTCCAAGTAGAGAATGTGTTCTCAGAGGTTGCAATGTGGATGAAATGTGCTTAGAAAACGAAAAAAAAAATGAAAATATGCTTTCGAAGAAAAAAAAAGTAAGGAAGAAGATAAAGGGCAAGAGTAGCTACGACCTCACCGAAATATTACTGGAGAAATCTACTTATGAAGAAAACCGCATTATTTCCTTCTGTTTCTTTTTCTATGGCGCTATGTCGTTATTTCAACAGCCTCGTTGTTAAGGTCATCAACTCCTTTGAAATCTTCAGAGTTCGTGACATCTTCTCATTAGATTAGGATGAAAAAGATGGCAACGAGACAAATTTTTTGGAATGACACCATTACGTGTCGGTGAACACATCTGAAGAAAGCCCATCAACGACAGCTATGAGAATCACTATGGTTTGCTAAAACTCAGTTTCCTAGATTTTCATGACATGTAGACACGACGTTGTTGCTAGATGGTTTAATCACAGTAACCGATGTTTCGCCATTTTCGCCTTCATCAGATCCAGGAAAGGCTAAATTGACACGTAACTATTCATCCGAGCACTGTTATAAGCATCTGTGAAACGCTCACCGTTCTACCCTTTCCGGGGGCTAACCTGCTCACCATCGTGCCATGTGGATCCCTTGTTTTGCCTGTGCCTCAGGTAATTCTATGAATCAGTGCCATTAGCAAGTGCCGGAAAGGTAATAACGCGTTCGTTCTTCATCGCAGATACCTGTGGTCCAGAGTTTTGCAAATATCTCATCAATGTTGTGGTTGCATTTCGCTTAATACGTTGCCGTAAAAATTCTGTTAGGCAGTAAATAAAAAGTAAAACATTCTGATTTCAACTACAGCCTCATCTTAACTGGGTTCAATGCCGATGCGGGCTCTCCAAATCAATCTCGCTGACGGGTGATTGCTGATGGCAAAAGATCGATAGAGCTGGAGAGAGAGGCAAAACGAAAAACCCGCATGGTGTGGTGGTGAACGCGTTACTCTCCGTAATGGACAATAGTGCGTTCGTTCCCCATCGCAGACACAAATAACTCAGCATTATTGTGGTCGTCTCGCAAATAATACCGTGCCCTGAAAACTTATAAAAAAGCAATAAATAAAAAGTGAACAGAGATATAGCGCGGGGTCACACATAGTTTCAAAGTACCCCTTCCGACGGTTCATTTTTATGTTTTTGAAATTCATTCAAAATGCTTCATGTCCATGTGCGCCTAGTGAATTGTTCTGTTAGGCACTTCTGGCTCTAAAAGTTTGGTTCCAACCATACAGCAGCGGAAAAATGTGGTATACGGCGGGTTTGAGAACTAATGGATTCAAAAACTATTATATTGACAGTCAATGAAAAAGGTGTGCAGGGTTTCTTAGCTGAAAAAAAAGCTGTGCAGGGTTTCTTAGCTGAAAAAAAACAAAAAAAGGCTAAAAACTAAAAAAAACCTAGGCTTTTCGATTCGGAATAGTACCAGTCAACCATCGACGAAGGGCGTTGTTCTGATACGAGAAGCTCGTTTTCTGTCCAGCAATTCTATAAATCGGCACAAAGCATTCTATTCTCTCTTGAGAATTCGTCTACATTAGTTTCCATCATAAAATGAGTAAAAACTTCTGCAAAGGCACTGAAATTTTACGATGATGGAGAACGATACCGCTTCAGAAGGAAAATGGTTTGGGAAAAACAATGAGAAATTCAATGCCGAAAGGAACTCATCTCTAGGATATCAAACGATTAAACCTGCTATCATTTGGCTTTCGTGGTAGCACTGATAAAAAATGTTGCTAGTGTGGCTAACTTGACCCGAGCTCTCGAGCTTTGGTCGTGGCTGTTCAATTTCTGGAGTTGAGAAAGCCCTGGATGTGAATTGAAGAAAGCGGTGTTGCATTTGGAATTTTTCTATATTTAAATTGTTATTAGTAAGTTCTTTTCTATAGAAAGTAATAACACGCGAGAAAGGTACTTTAATCGTTGAGCTTCTGAATAATTGATGACGAATACGCAATGAGGTGAGTTGCTGGTGACGGCACGACTGCATATGGAGTCATTCTCATTGGGTAATGTCGTTCTTCACATTTTTTCATTTCATTTCATTCACACCCATTTTTCCGACCAGTACGAACAACTCCTGCCGTGTTTTCTGAGATTGATTGGTTACCATAAGAATGTGTTCTTCAATGATATCTTTGTGCTGTCATTGTAATCTGTGACGGACATGAAATCTGTACTGAGGCTGCGGTCGCTTCGATTCATGCTGTCTGTCTACTGATTAGACTTCGACAAAGGTTAACGACAAGTTCTCAAACGATGAACTTTTGCAGCTGCCTCTTTTATCATTTTATGATAATCCTTGAACTCAGCCACATTTCTGTCACATCCTAAACCTCAAGCTCCTCATAACCTTTAATGAGTTCCGTTTTTTTTTCTCAAATTTCCTTTTCCTATTTGTCCAAAGCATACTTGACCGTGTTTTTATATTTTTATCTAAAAAACAAAGTAAAAGCTGAGACAGCTGAGAGAGAGGAGAAAAGGAGGACCCGCATGGTGTGGTGGTGAGCAGGTTAGCCCTCGGAAAGGTTAATAGCACGTTCGTTTCCCACAGCAGACACCTGCAGTCCGGAGTTTTGCAAATATCTCAGCGCCGTTTTCTTTCTCAGCAATCGCGAGATTGTTAAACAGCATATATTTACTTCCATACAATAACACACATAATTCTGCAGCGTTGGAAATTAAGCGAAAAACTGTGGGTTTTTCGAGAAGTCGTTGGTCTTGTATTTTATCATCCTTCTGCTTGTGCTGTTGAAGTGTTTGACCTAGTAAGTTGCGTATTAGTGTACCCTTCCAGGCTCTGAAGAAGGCGATTGTGCTGAAACGTCAGCTACGGTTGTGCTGTATGTGTGTTATTGTGTGGAAGTAACCGTATGCTGTTTATCCCCCTCGCGATTGCTCAGAAAGAAAGCGACGAATTTATAACCCAATGCCGAGGTTAATAGAAAGTCGATCCTGGGAGCGTTCTCAGCGCCATTTTTGTTTTATTTCACATAATACCCTACCATGAAAGATTGTAGTAGCCAGCGAATGAAAAGTTATTATCAAAATAAAAGCGTTGTTCTAAATTACTATAAAAGCCAAATGCGACGTTTTCTGTTGAAAAGAGGTTTACACGGAACATGTCCGACTTTCTATTAACCTCGGCATTGATTGAGTAGTCCTTTTTACTTCTGTTTAGTAAACAAGAGGTATTACTTTATTAAATAAACAAATAAGTACATTGTGTAAAAAATAAACAAAAATAAAATAAAAATAAAATAACATTTATAAATAAATATATAGTATAATATATAATAAAATAGCACCTAGTGCTTACTAAACAGAAGTAGAAAAAATTATTCAGGGCTGGGTTTTTGCTTTACTTGGTATTCCCCAAGGAATTTGTGCTGATGAAATTCAACGACGCAACGTACTTTTACACGACTACGAACTAGTATTCAATCAGAAGAGTTCCTGGTAGAAAACAAAAAGAGGTCTCCTGGTCTCTGTCTAATCTTTTATGCTTATATCTTTAAGATCAAGAGGATACCCTAAAAATTTAGCTTCTTGGATGGTTTCCTGAAATGATATCGTGATGCAATTACTTTGTCGAAATTATGTTTGTAGTTCAACTCGGACGATCGACTCAGATCATAGGCTTCGAGGAAGACGAGAACGACTAAGCGAACAGAACAAACCCTTCTTATTAAGCTCAAAAATTTAAATGCATGTTTTCATACAATTTTTATGCTACTATTATTTTTATTAAGGCACGCTTGGCGCAGTAGTCGGCGGCGCCCTGCAACACTTGCATGGGATCAGTCCCTGCTCCCACGACTCACCAAGCTTTCTAACCCTCCAGCATAGGCAAACTGCTACCAAGCTGGTCTGAGAAGATAGCAGCACTGGCTCGTCACATCGGTAGACCACCGCGAGGAAAGGCCCGATGAGCATTCAACCACCTCCGACGGTGTTTAATGAAGTCGAATGCATGGCGCATTCCTCAGGGATTGATCGACGCCAAGAGCTTCATCCTTTATCTTTTCTATTGTTGCTGTTATGACTAAACTTTTTAAATAGTACTGCTTACGAATAATTGATTTTCATAAACAAGTAGAAAATTTTAGCCAGAAAAGCTTTGTTTAAGGCCAAAAAATCTAATGAATCCGGAAAACGCAAAAAGGCGGTTGGAAGTTGCTATGATGCCGTTGAGAACTTCTTGGTAGTGGAGGTGTCGAAACGAAAACGTTCGTAATTTAAGGATCTGCTCGAAATTCAACAACTGGACCAATTTCGTTCTAACGTTTTACCTTAGTCTCCATAGTTGTGGGAGTAAAAGTGGGAAATGCTTCCTAAAAGACCGATCTTTTTCTCGTTCCACCTCTCTCTTTTCATCACATGGGGCGTTTTGATCAAAAGTGAACCCAGCGATTGAGCTGAATTATTTGCTCAGTATAAAGGATAAAGGATAAAGGATAGAGGATAAAAAATAAAGCTCTCGGATTAATCCTTAAGGGATGTGCAATGCATTCTATTTTGTCAAGCATCTTAGGAGTAGTTCGATGCTCATACAACCTAAACAAAAACTTACGATGGACAACCGATGTGCCAAGCGAATGTTGCAATCCTCCTAAACAGGCTTGACACCTAGTTATTTGCCGATGCCGTAGTGGTGGAGAGTTTGCTGAGCATGAGGCATGAAATCGAACCAACTATGACGTGTGTATTGCTGTACACCTTTAATCATTGAGCTATACGCATCACTTTTCCCTAGGAGCCAAGGGGATATTAGCACATTGAATTGAATTCGCTGTGTTTTTCTAATTAATCGGCTTTATTTCTTTTCGTGCAATTTTCATCACATCATTAGACTCACGTGGTTTCCTGAAGTTTTGAGATCGCTAGGATGTTTGATGGCTTTGGACTTTATTGCTCACAAGCATCACGCCAATTGAGATTGGCTATGATCCACTGTTTCCACTCTTCACTTTCATACCAACATACGTACATACATAGCTACATATATACATACAACAGTACATACACACTTGCATACGCATACATCCACATTCCTTTTCGATTTGCATGTCCAATTTCACATTGACGAAAACCGTCGCAATGTCGTTTCCAAAAAGTCATCAGCCTCCTAGAGGGCAATTTCCGAGGAAGGAAAGCTAGCAAACGAAGAAATTCGTCTACTCAGTGTGCATATATTTTACAAACTGCCCATCAATGACAACCATCCTCAGCATCGACGATGCCGTTAATTCAAATCCGTCGCAGGATTATTTAGATGGAAAAGGGCTCGGTTAAATATAGAGCTCAGAAATTGTTACCAAATAGGCCGCTGTTTCGAAAGGTTTGATGTTTGTTAACGTTGGATTCGCTTTTGTTCTGAATGCAAACAAATTGACGCTTGTGGTGTTATTAGCTAGATCATTTTCTCTTTTGTTTCTTTTAACCTTTTTTTTTCCTGTCAATCCTCCTCTAATTATTCTGTACATCCATCTTCTCTTTGGTGTTTTTCGCATCAAATTATTACCAGTAACCATGTTAGGTAGAAGAGTAACTCCACCAAACACTACTAACGTTTCCATTAATACCCGTTGAGCGTCAGAGCTTCACAACTGGCTCCGCCCTAACTATTGGAGAGCCGAAGCCTAGCATATTTTATTAGGAGGTTCTTTGTGGAGGTTTTAGTGTTTTCAGCGGTAGGCTAGCTACAGGTACTTCGTCTGGATGTGAGCTTTACGTTTTGAATCACAAGTTGAACACATGAATACATTCCAGCTCCCATTGCGAGAAGCAATAAACCACTGATCACAGTTGTTTTTTCTTCAATTCGCTATGAATTTTGCTGGTTTATGCCCTTTCGCACTATCTACGATTGTTTACTTCATCAGCATTTTCATTTTCATGTTGTCCTGCTCACCGAGCCGTCCCGAGCACGCATTGTGCATACATAGCTGTTGTTTGGATCCAAGGGACTAATCAAGTTCTCCATCCTTGTGGGTTCAGTGAATTTGTAGCAGCAGACTGATCTGGGAGGTAAAAACGCTGGCTTTATACATCTCTAAATCTCCGTATGTCATTGCATATGCCAAATGTGTACTCAGTCAGCGCTACTGTTTCTAACGGAGTTGAGTGCGTTGCGCATTCATGTGAAGCCCCAAATCTCTTTATTCTTTATTACTTGTCATGGTTACCTTTTCGCCAGTTTTGTTCGCTAGACGTCATTGGATACAGGTACTGGGAGGAACCAAGCTTTCCATCCTTTCTTGTGGGGTCGGCAAATTTATACCGAAGGTGTCTGAGGAAACAAATACAAGTACATCTCAGCAAGCTTCCGTATCTCATTCTATTGGCCGAATATGCCTTAAATAAACTCTACGGTACTTAATGAAGTCGAATACACTGCTCATTCCTAAATGACCACACTTGACCTCATTATTCTTCATACTGGTTATATCCTTACCAGTTGTTTCCCATTAGACAGCAAAGATTACAACGATTTACTTGCCTACTTTTGCGCAATAACGGTTTCCATAATTAATCTCTATAGGGTAAATGCAAAGTGCTCACACACGACTGTGACATTTGAGAAGGCCAGACGTTCGTCGTCCGACTAGGTGCCGCCGCAATACGACTTCGCTCAGTCGCGAAGAGACGTCTCCGGCATCGCGAATGCACGGCTTGAATCCATAATCGTTTTATCTCGTCGTGTGTTATTTGCGAAAAGCAATTTGAATACGACTACGTCAACGTCAGTCAGATTATCCTTTTCTTAAACGACAACGCCACGACGTTCTAAAAATGTCAGGTTGTCGTTTATTCGTCTATTTATGCAACTTAATTGTATGAATAATTGTTATATTTTGAGCCATAGAAATCATTTTCGTACGCATGACTCTTAAATTATGACAACTTACTTCATTTTCCTCTTTTCTTTTTTCTTTTTCTTTCCTCTTTTCTTTCACTTTTTTAAACATTCTTTCTCGTGATTTTGAAAGCCTTTGCATTCTCAGCGTGGTCGAAGTTTCTGACAGTTTTCCATGTTCGCGTGTATCCCTTATGGATATACTTCACCTAGAGAGAGAATATGTATATTTATGATGAGCTTTGAATCCCGTCCATCCTAAGCGCCTTCACCTACACCAAGAAGGATATTTAGCCTTATAAGTTTCAGCTTGGAGCATACCATCACCATCCGAGGTTTTTCATTTCAGCGGAAATTCCTGTATATTAGGGGTTCATAAGATCACATCCGAGTTTATAACAAGTAGCGAGCGTTAAGGTCCATCGATCTGAAAACTCCAAAAACTTATGCGATTTGGCTAGAAATTTAACGAATTTGAAAGGCAGCCTTCAAAAAACACAAATGATATTAACGTGTTTAACCTATGGTCCTATTAATTATCGAGTACTTTAAGCCGGCAAAGCTAATGATACCACTTGCACCTCCTAGTTTCATGACATAACCTCTTAGTTCCTCCAAATGGTTTACCACCTCATCGTGACTGTAAGGTGTTTCTGAGTGTAAGGCTGCAATGTACAGCAGAGGGAGTCATTTTCCTGGAATGATCTTCCAAGCTGAAAAGAAGTCCAGTGTTTTCATCAGAAAGTTCAGCTAAGAGTGGCCAATACCAGGATTGACCACCGTCCCGGTATCAAGCTAGTCGCGTGGTGCCAAATCCCCTCTAATCCTTAAAAGCGTTGACTGCTTTGTGGTGGTGACGACCTGGAGGCAGACTATAGTCGGGCTGTCCTCAGGACTCTAGGGAACTACAGTGGTTAAACCTGAAGGTTTCCAGGGAATGGAAATCATACTGGGGCCCGTAAAGCCAGTGATGACGGGCCATCCAAGTATCCAAGTAAATAATCCTTTAGTTACTTCTACTCTAAGGAAATGCGGAAATTCCACTTGTTATAAAGGTTCTTTGGTATAATGTCCTTTGGAGATGGAGTAACTATTTATAGGTATCTCGACTTTCTCGGATTAAATCCTATAAATATTTACTCTAGGTGACCGCGAATCACCTTCCGCACTATTCTTCGCTGATTGCTAGTTTACGGACGGATTGACACTGGAGATAAAATTTCTACACACTCAAGCACATCTACGTATATATGCAATAAATAAATCATTTTATTTTGGTAAAGGCAATAAGCTCATTTTTTGAATACCGCCTGCTACCTCAGAGTAAGGCTATGTCGTTGTTGTTAATGGTCCGTGTCCACTCCGTTGCTCACCATTTGAAGCCGTGCCATCGTAGCACCTAACCTGAAAGATTCTTATTCGTTCTCAAATAAAAATGAGATGTCTTATCAGAAGAGATAAAAGCCAAGAATGAGGGATAAGAGGTTGAGTATCGATCAGTGTCTTATTGATGCTGCCATTCTCACATTAGGCATCATAGAATTAATAGAATGAGTAGTTGAGTACAATTTTTCATAGAAAATCTGATGACAAGAGCACGATTGGTATATTCGATACCTTTATGACATTAAAGTTAGCCAAGATGTCATGTTTCTGTTAAAACTGTTTTATTAACATAGCCCACATATAGAGTAGATTCGGTAGATTAGAAGATTAGGTTGCCAACACTACTTTCATTCGATTGGGCTTTTCCTAGACCATCTCCACCAATGTCAGCGGACTTACAGGTGGATTCTGTTGTTGCTTGAGGATCGTGCTCTCTCTTATTTTTTTTACAGATTTTCGCCTAGTCGAATCGTTGAATACTAGTCGAAGCGATTCTTCCCGGGTAATCCCCCTCCTATTGAATCTTTAGGAGGTTTGAAAATTTGACGCTTGGAACTTACAGGTGGATTCTGTTGTTGCTTGAGGATCGTGCTCTCTCTTTTTTTTTACAGATTTTCGCCTAGTCGAATCGTTGAATACCAGTCGAAGCGATTCTTCCCGGGTAATCCCCCTCCTATTGAATCTTTAGGAGGTTTGAAAATTTGACGCTTGGATTCTTTAGAGAATAGCAAAAATTCCAACGATTAGTCTCTACCCAGAAAAACGAATCGTATTTTCTGATAACGATCTGGTAAAGCTGTGCCAAGCTTTTAAGACGAAGACTCGAGCAACATTCAATGGCATTCATAAAGACGACGAAGCCTTCAAGTGATAGTCGAACACGCAAGCAAAGAAAAGGTCCAAAGATCTTCGTGGCTGATGGGGATGCAAGACAAGGAACAGAATGAAAAAGTACTACTATCTGCACATGTACGTGAAGTCATTCGAGTTGGATACGTAACACTCATTGCTAGAATACACGAGTAAGATTTCAAAGTCAAATAAAATCTTAGAAATGCTGGATAACGTCGACGTGTGCAGAACTTCTTGTAGCCTATTCTCAGTAGTACTAGTATTGGTAGTACTAGTAGTTTAACAACGTTATATTGCAATCCATGTGTGCAGTTATTTTGCCGCTTTTTGAAAATTACTTGTGACCATGCCTAGAAAATAAAAGTCTACATATTTGTTGCAAGTTTATGAGCCAGCATGGACAATGGGTTACATCTCCCTATTGAGGATGGCATAAGTTGGGAAGCAGCTATCTTGACAGCGCTGTTGATGCGGACGAATAACAACCGAGTGGACATGAAGAAATGGCTGATGGTCAGTGACAACATTTATAGACAGCTCTATTTCTAGAAAGAGATTATTGACGAGGTCTAATCACTATCACCATCATCATCGCCATTATCGCTGTTGGTTGTTATCAGCTGTTACTTACCAATAATTTGCCAAGGCACAGCTTTCTCGACACAGAGGAAGCGCAAAAAACGAACTCATATAATCGATGCATATCAGTTTTTTCGGTTTCTTACCATTTTATTTTAAGGTTACCTCTTGTTACAAAATTTAAAAAAATATAGCTCTCGGCGTTGATCAATCTGTGAGGAATGCGCCATGAGGGCCATGTTGCAGGTGATTGAATGCATATCTGGCCTTTACAATATGACTCGCGGTGGCCTGTCGATGTATCTAGCCAGTGCTGCTATCCTCCCAGACAAGTCTGGTACCAATCGACCCCGGATGGATGGAAGGTTTGGTGGACCATGGGCGCATTCTACGTGCATGTAGTAGTGGCGCCTCCAACCACTGCGCCACACACGCCCCTTTACCTCTTGTTAGAACAGTTAATTCTCAGTTGGTAACTCTCTTTTTCAATTAGGCAATGGAATGCCCAACAACGTCACAGTTTCTTAATTGGTTTCATTTCCAGAGTTATAGAAGCACAAGATGCTAATTCATCAACAACCTGTAAGTAATTTTTCTTTACAAAAATACCCACTTTTATCACATGTTATTTGCTATTTAATGTCGTCCTTTTTTGTTTTTGTTCCATTTTGTAAGGCAGGAAAGCGCAATGATCAGATGCGTCGTTCAATAAAACGCGCGAGGTGCGAGGTCACGGATTCGTGCCACCTGTGGTCGGGATATCTCTGTCGGCCAGTCGGAGAATCAACTTCCTCCAATCAACGATGGCTGAAGACTTTCTGTGGTTACGAAAGGCACCGTAACATGTCTATCCCAAAATTTAATTGAGAACCTACTCGGCAAGAATTTAAGAACATTCATGAAGAAAAGCAAAAAAATTCTCAAACTGCAGCCGAACCCATGCACAAATCAGAAGGCTTTCGTGGACGATGGCGGATGCCAATAGTATGAAAAATGAAGGTGAAATAAAAAAAAACACGAAAAGAAGTTCGATTTGTGATGACTCGGACTCTGCTGCTTTCGTGGACGATGGCGGATGCCAATAGTATGAAAAATGAAGGTGAAATAAAAAAAACACGAAAAAAAGTTCGATTTGTGATGACTCGGACTCTGCTCTTTTTGCTCTTTTTGTTTGGAACAACGTTCTAGTTGGGAAAATCGTAAAAATACACTAAAAAATCAAAAAAAAAATTGGCGCTAATCTCAATGCCTGACTTTCTTTATTTGTCATTTTCATTCTATTATTTCATTTTTCTTTCTTACATTCTCTTCGAGAACACTTGTTTGAAAAGACATTCTTTAGTTTTTCTGTGATGGGAAAAATAAAATTTCGGCATAAACCAGTGAAATGGAAGAGAGCGTGAAGCTATGAGCCTTTGATTTTTTGTTATGTAGTCGTTCTTCTCAGTGTTATCCCAGTGATTTTATTATTGCACCTTTACCTAGTTTCTATCGTGCTTTTTTCACCGCCTACGATTTCCTATGCTAGCGATTGAAGAAAAAGTTTTTGAAGATGTTTCACTGTATCTTTTTAGATAATGGCTAACATTCGATGACATCACACCAGTGTGGAAAAGCTTAGCACTGGATTTTCTTCTCAGGGTGGGTTATATGATTGTTTACGCTTTCTATTTTTTTTTCTACCAATCTTGAGTTGATTTTTTTCCAAGAGCAGGCTTTGTGTCGTCAATTTTTTAAGATTTTATATTATACCGGCAAAATTTTGAGTTTGGTTCTTTTTCCTGCATGAAAATCTCATGGAATCTTAAGAGTTTCTCACGGCCGGCCTTAGTCGGATCCTTCGGCAAGAGGTGGTATTAGCGTTGCATCTTCCCCTATCAATTGTGCATTTCTTAACAGCAAGAAATCGATCTTTTTTGCATTTACTGAAGCAACGAGAAAGATTTTTCGATTTTGTGAAGGTGTTTTTCTCCTGCAAATCGACGTTCTGATTTTTTCTCAAGTTAATTTAAGTGTTTTTTTATTAAGTGCCCGTTGGTTGAATGCCTCATCTTCACAAAAAAGCAAACAATTTGCAACAAACTTCGAGGGCTCAGCACAAATTTTTATGCTTAGATATGGTTTTATTGTTTCTTATCCTCAAAATAAGGTTGTTAGAGGTCCCGTGGGATTGATAAGTGCTCGGTGGTTCAATTTTTTTTTGTTAAAGCAAGCACTCAAGGTTCGTTCTGCGAACTGATACTAGACTGCTGTGAGACCACAAAAACAATGACTTGATTTCTTGGAGAGCCATTTCAAGTAATTGTAATGGCCAAATGTGCATTCAACCACATCTACATCACTTGGTGAAGTCGAACGTATTGCGTACATCTGAGCGGTTGATCGTAATCGAAGGTTTCATCCTTTATCCTGGGAAGTCTTTGCCTAGCCCACTTCGATCGCCAACCAGTCAGCACATGTGGATTGGAACGAAATTCGCTGTCTTGTAACTAGAGCTTCCTTCCACGATGTCTGACCATCTTCTGGCAACCGTTTATACTTAACTGGATTTTCAAACGAGATTTTTTAGCGTCGCTTTGTTTCCTAAAAGCGCAAGCTATGATAATCATCAAAATTTGCAAGAATTGTTAGCCCCCAAATTCTAACGCTACCAACATAAGCAAACAAAATAACGTCTTTAACTCCGCATAAATTGACCTTGGTGATTATGTCGAGGAAAAAACAGATCCTCTCCTCTGCCGTCCGTCGTGGGCGTCGAAGTACGTCAGGTTAAACAACATCAGCAGGAGCAGGATACGGTAACCTGCGAGGTTCAAGTGACTCGTGCTTATGATTTTTTGAAATGTTTCATTTTTTCATATGGGCTCATATTTACTTTTATTCACTGGGTTCTATGACTTCTGTCTAACTCTTCTTGTGAGATTTTTTTCCTAGCTTCACTGTCCTAATTCTTTTGTGAAATCATTTTCGACTAATCCTCTTTCCCGCTACTATCTCCTTTAGAATGTTTCATATGAACACTATTTAGCCTAGTCACTTTTTATAAGATCTAAAGTTCTTCATGAAACCTAAAAAGGCCTTTGTTACTGGAAAATTGGCGAAGCAGACGAGTTTTTGCTTGAGACAGATAGTAAACTTCATTGACGTTTTTTCCTTAATCTATAGTTGAACAAACCAAGAAAAACGTAATTTTACGATATGCGTATGCGGAAATTCTTTGTACCACTTTTTGGGGGTTTTGTTCCTTGCTGAAAGCTCTGTTCTTCTTTTTCAGAAAATGCGGTTGCGTCGCTCAACGCGAACACGTCAGCGACAAATTGAGGAGTCGTTTAATGTCTTCACAAGGCGAAAAATCTCCGAAAATCCCAAGTAGTTACAAGTTTTTGGCTAATTTTTAAAATCATTTCTGAATACAAAATACCAAAAATATCTTAACTGATACGCCTACATCAGATTTTTGCCGAATTTTTTCAATACGTTTTTAGTGTGAAGTGGAAAAGAACGCCATAGAATGGATGGCTTAGAACCAAAAATCATCGAGGGCTCGAAAAACTGTTCTAGATGTAACCACTATATCTTACTGAATTGGATTCTTCTATATCGTTTTTTTTCCTAAAGTGGAAATTTTTTTACCTACACAGAAAATTAAGTTTTCTTATTTGTTGTTACTAAGATGCGCTAGTGGGCCCGTGGTCGGAGGCGCCCTGCGACACACACACACACAGTAACGATCTCCGCGCCCTTGGCTCACCAGACTTCCCATCTCTCCGGGATCGGCAAACTGCTATCAGGCTTATCTGGGAAGATAGCAGCACTGGCTCTATACATTGGTAGACCACCGCGAGTTATTGTGAAGGTCAGAAATGCATTCAGTCACCAACGTTACTCAATGAAGCCGAATGCATTGCGCATTTGTCACGGATTGATCAACGCTGAGAGCTTTGTCCTTTTCCTGTTTATTCGCTTTTACTATTACTCTTCAATTTATGTCATTATCATAATTTTTACTACATTGAAAAATTATGCTTTACTATCATCGTCATCACGTTATTTTTATTAGTTAGAAGTTTGCTAAAGTTTTTAATTCCAAAGGCAGTTTTTTACCCGACGGAAGTCATCCAAATCACCCAGTCATTTGAACGAGTTTTTTCACAGAAAGATTGCAAAAATTTTGTGTGAACTGATAGGAAATATCGAAGCGATTTTCCCATATAAAATACTTTTCTACATTGCAGTTTTTATGTTTGCTGATGGCAAAAAGATCGCTAGAACCAGCTGAGAGACAATCGAAACGAAGGACCCGCATGGTGTGGTGGTGGACGCGTTACTCCCCAGAAAGGACAACACCGCGTTCGTTCACCACTGCAGACACCTGCGGTCTGGAGTTTTGCAAATATCTTAGCGACATTGAAAGTTATATTTCGCAATATACCTCGCCGTTAAAAAGAGTAGGCAGTAAATAGTAAGTTAAAAGTACTTTTTATTTCCGATTTCCATAGATGTGATTTTAAAACACCAATGACATTGATGTAATAAATCATTTTAATTGTGAGATAGGACCACTATACTGTTAAGGTATTCACAAGCTAGAATCTTAGGCCAGATTCGAACCTGCGATTACCCTTTCTGGAAGTTCACCTGCTACCTGCCGCACCACTGAGCCTCCAAAATATAAGTAATAAATAGTAATATAAGTAACAAAATATAAAAAGGCTTCAGGGACCGATTAATATTACGGTGTAAAAGCACATAGTAAAGTTTTGTACAAAGCAGTTTTCAAGTTTTTTTTTATATTTCCTTTTTTTATCTCAGGTTTTCCCTTTATAGAACAGAAGATGAAAAGTAAGGAACCATAAAAAAGGCAAAGGGAAGCACAAAAAACGAAAAAAAACCGAAGCCTTTCTGCTCGCTTCGATCCTCATTTCTTCACATTACCGTATCCAACATGTGAAAGCAGAAAAAACACAGTAGCGAAGAACTCAGAGCGCTAGTATTAAGGACCTGATTCCTTCCGACTTTACTTTCGCAAAGTTTGTTTGCCTTGCTTATCTTTCTTTTCTTTTTTTTCTTTTATGTACATTTGTGTAATTACGAAGTTCGAATTGTTCTCTGCAAGTTCTCTTTGTTGATCCAGCACTTATCATCAAATCGCTCTTCTATCTGCCTCGAATTTTCGTGGAACGAAAATGACGAGTAGCCTTTCTGCTCGCTTCGATCCTCATTTCTTCACATTACCGTATCCAACATGTGAAAGCAGAAAAAACACAGTAGCGAAGAACTCAGAGCGCTAGTATTAAGGACCTGATTCCTTCCGACTTTACTTTCGCAAAGTTTGTTTGCCTTGCTTATCTTTCTTTTCTTTTTTTTCTTTTATGTACATTTGTGTAATTACGAAGTTCGAATTGTTCTCTGCAAGTTCTCTTTGTTGATCCAGCACTTATCATCAAATCGCTCTTCTATCTGCCTCGAGTTTTCGTGGAACGAAAATGACGAGTTCTAAACATTTCCTTTTCTCGAAAAAAAAGATGAACGATAAAAAAGGAAAGGATGAAAATTTCCTTCTAGAGTTAACTAACGGTAAACTAAAAATATAGATGTATACGTATTCTTCAACGCAAAGAAGAAAATGAAAACTGCTTTCCACTTTAGTTTCCTGTTTTGCTTCAAGTATTTTTGGGAACGCTTCATAGGAAAAGGTGATTTCTTTTACTGAAATGATCTCAAACCAGTCTCTCTTTTTTCATGATGTCATTAAAAAAAAACTTCAAATAACAACTTCACCAATCGCTCTTTCATCCTAAGTTCAGTTATTCTTCCTGACTTCTACGACTGTGAGAGCAAAACTTGGTCAATCGTTTTGGTTCGTTTTCCTATTCCTTTACAAGATGCGTATGTGTTTTTTCTTTGTTTTGTTTTTCCCATTAACTAATCCTTTCCTTTGATCATTCTGGATTCGTAGTGATTCTTTAATTTCAGCAGCGGTGAGAGCACTTGAGCAGTATACTAATTTTTATTCATTCCATTTTCTCTTGAGAGTTACAAGCATCAGAGCACAAAAATTTAGAATTTTGTCATAGAATGAAAATGGTAGTAGTATTCATTTGTGTTTGTTTTTTCGGAGTCACAGGCGAAGTGGGTCATTTTCCGCAACAGCAGCGAATTTGCCAAGTATCAAACCAGATGTTCTCTCCATCAACAACCATAAACCGACGACAGACCAACATATCCGGAGATTCGAAACAAAAGAGTGCTGGATTAGAAGCTCTAAAAAAGCTCTCGGCGTTGATCAATCCCTGAGGGATGCGCTATGCATTCGATTTCATTAAGTATCCTTAAATGCATACCTGGCCTTTACAATGACTTGCTGTGGCCTACCGATGTATCGAACCAGTGCTACTATCTAGAGCACTTGAGCAGTATACTAATTTTTATTCATTCCATTTTCTCTTGAGAGTTACAAGCATCAGAGCACAAAAATTTAGAATTTTGTCATAGAATGAAAATGGTAGTAGTATTCATTTGTGTTTGTTTTTTCGGAGTCACAGGCGAAGTGGGTCATTTTCCGCAACAGCAGCGAATTTGCCAAGTATCAAACCAGATGTTCTCTCCATCAACAACCATAAACCGACGACAGACCAACATATCCGGAGATTCGAAACAAAAGAGTGCTGGATTAGAAGCTCTAAAAAAGCTCTCGGCGTTGATCAATCCCTGAGGGATGCGCTATGCATTCGATTTCATTAAGTATCCTTAAATGCATACCTGGCCTTTACAAGGACTTGCTGTGGCCTACCGATATATCGAACCAGTGCTACTATCCTTCCAGACAAGTCTGGTACCAATTTACCGACCTCGAACGAATGGAAAGCTTGGTGATCCACGGGGACAGGGGTCGATTCCATGTGTGTATTGCAGGACCACTCCGACCACTGCGCCACCCGCCACTTTGGATTAGCTGTGAAAAAGTGATTAAAGTAGACGAAACACTTTATAAAAAGTGTGAATACGGTAGAACCCAGAAATTAACGGAAATGGAACGAGTGACTAGATAATAATTTTCTTCCTTCTATAACAAAGAATTTTAAGAACAGTAATGCGAGTTCTTTGTTCATTGTCATTTTAAGCGTTTTCTTGTCCGTTCCCGTTCATTGTGAATAAAGAATAGAAACGAAAACCTATTTTTTCACTAAAAATAGTAGTGAGAACAACTAGTTGGAATAAATTAAGTGTTTTAAGACTAGGCGGAAAGCACAGTGGTAGTTATGCTTCTCATCACGTGCACGGTGCCAGCTCGATTTCTTTCTAGGACCCCTCAAGCCTATCGCCCCGCCGGTGTCGAGAAATTAGTACCGGATTTGTTCGAGAAAAAATCATTCACTGCAATCCTAATGGGGACGCTCCAATCCGACTATCTCAGAACTCCAGAGAGAATCGGCACCACCACCATTCTACGGCATTCAAAATGAAATGAAAATCCTCAAGCAGCAACTGAAGCCACAGGTAAAAATTGGAAGATCTTCGTGGACGATGGATGCTAGGAGGCGAATCGAATGCGAGAAGTCCTGGGATCCACACAATAGACGTGAAGACGGGTCATACGAAATAAAAATGAAAAAATAGGAAAAAATTACAATTAAAAGCTTAATGGGAAATACCCTTAAAGGAAAGCAGAGGGCCTTTGATCAAAAATCATCATATGGTTCAGACAGATATCAAAAAGTTTTTCTGTAAAGCATTTATAATTTTGGTTATTTGTTAGCAAATTCGGCCCCTAACAAGTAGTTAATGGCGTAGAACTAATCGAAATGGGCTACCACGACATCCTTCTTACTCAAATGGTACAAAAAATGTGAGGTTTTTTCTTGTCCCACGAGAGCTTATAGGGCAGATCAATGAGTGCCAAGCAGGCCGAGTAGAGATTTTTAGCTCTGGCTTCAGTTAATCGCTAATGAACAAGATTAAAACTGAAAACTATGGTAGTATGGCCAATCTGTAAGCGCGTACAAATACGATTTTGCTTTTATATTTTTATCGTCTTTTTTTCTGTTTTTCTGGATTCAAAAAAAGAAGCTGATGATGAATCTGATCCTCTTGGTCTCATTCGAGATCCTATGGGGCAGCTACAACGTCTTCTCTTTGGTCTAATGGAGATTTTTATGGTTACGGTTTCAGTTCGTTGATGATTCACAACTTTAAAGATGAAAAGTACAGTAACTGAGTAGCAGATAATTACTTGCAGATGTTTTTAAATAAGATAGCTCTTTCTTATATTTCTACACATTTTACTTCTCTCAAATTCAACATGCTTATGCATCCTTTTTGAAACCCTTGATATACTAAGCAGACAGAAGACTTCCCTTCGTTTCGTTCTTCCTTTCTTTCCTTCTCTTTTGTTGCTTTCATTCTTTCACTTCTGAAATTCTTTCTTCGTTCTTTCACTGAATTTCGTTTAAAACTCAAACAGTAAAGACCACATGAGTTGTTGTAATTTGTTTTAATTTTCCACATAGGTTACTTTATTACTTTTTAATTACAAATTTGGCAAACAATATGAGCTTTGAAGTTTCCATGCCCGACTTTCTATTAACCCTGGCATTCATCAAATAATTCTCGATATTAATGTTGAGCCTCCCGACAGTTTAGCGCCTCGTCGTGGCTGGGAGGTGTTCCTGGATGTCAGGCTGAGATATACAGCTGGAGAATTCACCCCTGCAGGGTCTTTCAAGCTTAGAATGAGTCCGGATTTCTCATCAGGAAGACCAGCTAAGGGTAAACCAAAACCAGAATCCACCATTGTCCTAGTAACAAGCAAATCGTGTGGCGGCAAATCTCCCTCTGATCCACGGAGCTGCGGCTGCTTGTGGTCGTGATGACCTGAGGCAGGCTTTGGTTTGACTGCCCGCGAGACTCCAGGGAGCCATAGAGGCTAAATCAGCAAAACTGTGAAAAAGTGGAAATTATGCACAAGCAGTGACGACGGGCCGTTCAAGTATCCAAGTATACATTGTTGGGCAATCTATTTCAGCAATCTTCGATTATATAGAAATCTTTCAAGACACGGTCACAGGCAGTCGCCAGCCCGGCAGTGGATCAGAGGGAGATTTGCCACCACGCAATTAGTTTGTTACCAAAACAATGGTGGATCCTGGTTTTGGTTTACTCTTAGCTGGGCTTCCTGATGGAACGCCTCCTCAGCTTGGGAGACCCGGCGGGAGAATGAATGAAGAAAAAAGGTGGAAAATTTTCATATTTTTAGTGGTAAAATATTTTTTATATAAAAAAATAATAGAAACAATCTTATAAAACAAATGAAATTGGAAAAAATTTAGTACGAAAGACGATGAAGATTCACGGACTGCAGGAAGAATTCTGATCGAAGCATGTTGCCGTCTTTTTTTCTTGGTTTTTTAGTGTTCAATTAATTGACGGCATCGTTTCTTGATGAAATCACCACCGAATATTATCGAATATTCGTATATTACCTCGGCCTAAAAAAAGAAAAAAAAGAAAAAACAAAATTTGACTAATTCATCCCATATTACGAGGATGGAGCATCAGTGAAAACAAAATTTGGGAAACAATGCTATAACGGTAAAGCTAATTTTCGCAGCGTTAAGTAATCCGCACTGGGAAATTCTCGGTCATCACGAGCGTGGTGCTTGTTTGATCCCACTCCGGGCAAACCAAATCTGTTATCACCCCGTGCTTGGCAAATTGGTAGCGGACTTCGAGAAAAAACCACTCTCTGCAATCCAAATGGGGACGCTCCAGCCCGGCTATTTCAGAACTCCAAGGAGAATCGACTCCACCAGCATTCTACGACATTAGAGATAAAACGAACATCCTCAAATAGTAGCGGAAACCGCATTTGAAAGCTGGGAGACCTTCGTGGACAGTGGATGCGAGGAAATAAATCGAATGTGGGAAGTGTTGTGACCCTCACTGCAAAATGTGAAGACGGGTCATATAAAAAATAAATAAATATTCTACCAGTAATCCATAAAAAAGAAACAAAAGCTTGAAAAATATTGAAAAAAATTTAATAACAGATATTTTAGGGTTGATTTTGTAAGAGTCATTTTTATCTGTGGTTAGGAAGAAAACGTTATGACGGCGAAGTCGGTCATAGGATTTATCCAGGTTCAATCTAATGTCAAGTCAACATTTCGAATAATCGTTTCACTTCCTTATTTCAGAAGTGTTTGTACGAATTTCAATCGATATTCTTCTTCGAGGTGGGCATGGTCCGTCTAATATTATTAGAATCACAGATCATTAAGGTTCCAGCACGATGTTTTCATTTCCCTCTTTTCTTTTTCAAAGAGAGTTCAATATTTATCCTAACAATCAACGAAAATTAGAATGCTTAAGTGTATTTGTACTAAGATCACTCAACCGAATCCAGTATCACCAATTGAAATCTCAAGTATATCATTTGTCAAATTGCTGGTAGGATTTTTGAAATTTGCGCGCTTTATCTCACAATACTGTAAGTTTGTACTTGATTTAAGTACTTCCTTTCATAAATTGCGCATTTTCTTCTATCGCTATCGCAATGATTAACTGTGGTTTTTAGTTGACACGTTGTCGTTTGTTCGATCCTGATCTCAGACAAGCTAAGCCATTTTTCTCAGCGGTATCACCAGGATGCCATCAGATTTGTCCGAAAGGAGTAAAAACACTGATCTGACTAGTACTCGGATACTCGGGTACTTGGATGGCTCGTCTTCACTGGTTGTGCACGCCGTAACACAATTTCCATTCTTCGAAGATTTGCTGTTTTAACCAGTGGTTCTCGCGAGTCATCACGTCATCACCTTTGTGGATCAGTGAAAGATTTGTCACCAAGCGACTGGTTTAATGCCAGGACGGTGGCAGATCCTTATCCTTGCATTGGTTTACTGTTAGCTAGGCTTCTTGATGGAAACGCCGCTCTTTTTAGCACTTGGAGACCCTGCGGGAGAGGCGGATGAATTCCTCTGCCCACCGCTGTACATCACAGCCGGACACTCAGGGACCCCTCGCAGCCGCGATGAGCCGTCAACCGTGCGGGGGATCTCATTAGTAAGGGGCCAGAAATCACTGTCTCCGCCGAATATGACTTCATCCTTCTTTAATGCCACGAATGCAAATAAATGAATAGCACATCCTTAAGGGGTTGATCAACGCCGAACGGATACTCCGTTGTTCCTAAGCTATTTTGCGACTTCTTTGACTTATCCTTACGAAATCGGAAACCTATTCTTCTCGTCAGAGTGTTTGAAATCACCATCAGCGTCATAAAGCGGAAGCTGGTGGCCGCCAATTTCATTATTTCCACAACATTCATTAACGATCATCTTCACAAAAAGTGTCAGCGATTATTTCATTAGTCCATTAAGGACGAAAGCCGTTATCAAAGCGTAAAATCGTCTGTGAATTTTTTTGAGTTGCTGCTTTTGACGTTTACTGAGTAAGAGTGGCAGGAATACTACCATAATTTTGTGTGCGAACAATGTCACGTTATATAAGGGAGCGGGATCGAAGCAAGCACTATGTTTGGATTGCTGGGCACATCAGACTACAGAACTACACGCGATTTCTTGTTATGCATAGAATTTAGCTAATCTCGTAAAATTACATTTCGTAGGATGGTTCACGGCAAAGTGTTTGCTTGTCCGATTTTCAGATGTCGGGTACCGTTCATTATTTTCTCGTCACTTAAAAAAGTGGGAGAAGTAGAGGTCTCATGAAAGCCACATTCCTACACTGTTGTAGCTATCCTTTATGTTCACTTTTTATTTACTGCCTTTTACAAATTTTTACGGCAGGGTACTATTTGTGAAACAACCACAATGACGCTGAGATATTTGCAAAACTCTAGACCTAAAGTGTCTGCGGTGGGGAACGAACGTTGTCCTTTCCGGGGAGTAACGCGCTCACCACCACACCATGCGGATCTTTTGTTTCGCTCGGCCCTCAGCTAGTTCTTTCGATCATTGCCATAAGCAGTCACCCGTTAACGGGATTGATCTGCGGAGCACAAGTCGGCATTGAACCCAGTTAAGCTAAGGCTATAGCTAAAATTTACAGTGTTCACCTTTTATTTACTGCTTTTTACAAGTTTTTAAGACAGGACATTATTTTGAAACACCCATAAAGATCGATAGAACTAGCTGAGAGACGGGCAATACGAAGGACCCGCATGGTGTGGTGGTGAGAGCGTTACACCTCAGAGAAACAATAGTTCGCTCGTTCCCCATCGCAAGGACCTGTGGTTTGGAGTTTTGCAAATATCTCAGCATTACTGTGGTTGTTTCACAAATGCTACCTTTTATTTTTGTGGTTTTTGCTAAAAAAAAATTGATGAAATGATGTAATGAAGTTGCTCCGTGTCCTGGCATTGATCTGCGGAGCACAAGTCGGCATTGAACCCAGTTAAGCTAAGGCTATAGCTAAAATTTACAGTGTTCACCTTTTATTTACTGCTTTTTACAAGTTTTTAAGACAGGACATTATTTTGAAACACCCATAAAGATCGATAGAACTAGCTGAGAGACGGGCAATACGAAGGACCCGCATGGTGTGGTGGTGAGAGCGTTACACCTCAGAGAAACAATAGTTCGCTCGTTCCCCATCGCAAGGACCTGTGGTTTGGAGTTTTGCAAATATCTCAGCATTACTGTGGTTGTTTCACAAATGCTACCTTTTATTTTTGTGGTTTTTGCTAAAAAAAATTGATGAAATGATGTAATGAAGTTGCTCCGTATCCTGGTATTCATGAATACGATGTGGAGCGCTCGTCATTGAAAATCTGATGAACGGATTGCAGATCTTGAGCTTGAAGCTATTCAGTTGGGTTGAATGATGAAGTTAAAGGAGGAAACGATAAGAACTAAGGAGTCGTACGTCAATCATTGACCCTTTTTCGAAAGCTAAGATGTAATGAGTCCTTCAATCCTTTACCCTAGTTTTGGGTCTCTGGGCTTTTGGGGTCTAATCAAGTCATCCACCTCATTATTGATGCCGTTGTGCAGGAATCAGTGTGATGCACGGGAATTTAATCACATATTTACATTCTTTTTTCACGACAGCAAAGCGCTTTCTATTTCCGATCTGAGGATGGCTTTAGATGGCATTAATCCTGCTTTTCCGATATTCTCGATATACTGTGTTGCCTAAAATTAATGGAGAAGAAGAATTTGTGGAAAATTCAGCGTTGAGGCCACTACGGTTTTGAAGTCATAGATAGATTCAGCAGACGAATTTCTTGTCTTTAGGGTTGCCTTGAAGTGATTTCTATCTAAGTTGTGTACACGCATCGACAAAATTAGGTATGCAGATTGTACTCTGGTGCCATCCATTTTCCCGTCGTCGTCTATATCACTAAAAGCTTCCATTTTGGTAAACAAAAAGGTCAGTGAAACTCGTAGGAAGAGGTACTCGGTTGTGTTGAACCAATAAAAGGGCTTTAGAGCTACCCCAGAAAGACTAGCGTACCATCCATATGCACCTTTCAGATAAAACAAATAGAATTAGAAACGAACAACATCATAGTAGGAGCTAGAGTAGGATCCTGTTGTCGTTCCTAAGCGACTAAAATCGGCTGAACGGCTCTGGGGATGCGCGATGGGAAGGGATAAAAACGTCCTCGGTAGATTCTGGTAACAGAGGTCGAACTCACGCGATAATTAACTAGAAAACAGCGCTATTATTTTTTTTAAAGTTTTTAGTTTTATGCATTATAATTAGCTATGGTATCACAATTTTTTGAGGGGTAATACCAGATGTCCTCCATTCTCTTCTAACAATGATAGCAATAAATTTAGAATACGGGATTAGTAAACTCATGGTTTGTATTAGGTTCTGTTCGGATTAAAGTAACTTTTTCTTTCACTTATCTTAACGTTATTCCTAGGACCATTAACTACGAACTATGACTCGCAGTCCTTCTTTTAGTCCAATTAATCCTTTTTTCATCCAAGTTTTTGTTTTAGTTATTTCTACTTCTCAATAGCTTCCATTTCATTCTTTCATTTCTTATTCCATTTTTATTATATTTTATTTTTATTTTTCCGCATTATTGATTTTTATTGCTCTATTAGTAGCACTACAGTATTCTCTGTAAACTAGTTTTGCATGTTTTGTTCTTTGATGAGAGAACGACGTGTTGAAGGAAATGAATAGTTCTTGGTTTAAGAAAGCTCTTGACAACACTGGACGCTTTGTGTCGAAGAAAAATCGGCTATATGACAATAAAGTGACTTTTTCTTTCAAAGTTCTACTTCTTCAACAATTGACACTTATCCGTTCTGTTCAGTAGTTGAGTGAGTGACGCTTCCGTGAAAAGAAGGCTTTTTTTTCTCGAAATTTCGCCCCCTAACAAAAGAACATTCAAAGAGTGACAAGTGCAATTCTCCCCAAATAAGAAGCAAAAGTCGAATGGCTGGTATTGGTGAACGATGACGAATTCTTCAAACCGTTGCAGAATAGTTTCCAGTCGATTGGCAGTTTGTTAGCTGGCGAAGATCAAGTCCTCAGAGCTCTTACCATAACTCTTCTAGGTCGCTGTTACTTACCTTGCAGTGAGTTGATTACTGTTAGGATGACACTGCTTCCTTTGGCTTCTTGGGGATTAAGCTTCTCTTGTAGATTTTAGTTTGACCTCTAGGAAGGCAATAATCAGGTAGCACCTCACTTTTCAAAGGAGCAGAATTGATGCTTAATCTGAATGACACTTACTGCAATTTTCTGAGAAAAATTTTGTGTATGTGTGGGTGAGTTTGCGTGCGTGTATGTATGTATCTGTATCTATCCATACGTGTATGGGTGCATGGGCTCATTACAGACAACCATTTTGTCGAAAAAACCCATAAGAGACCAGTTGTCTAGCGACCAAGGAAGGCAGTGGTGCTCACTATGGCTACGTCAACGCATGACGCAACGCATTCCGTCTTACTAAGAAATAATGGACAACATAATTTCATTATCCGAACGTGATGAAGTAGATATATCACCCGTCATCAACTACTTTTGAACGAAAGCTGCTCGAGTGATCAAATCAAATGGACCTTCGCCGAGGCGGCTTTGCCGTATAGTAATGTTATAACTAGGTTGTCAATTCTCAGTCACTAAGGATCAAAAGTAAACCGGAGGGTTAGAAATGGATAAAGCGTTGGATGTTGCTTAATCTATTAGGGATGCGCCTTTTCATCCGACTCCATTAAATATTTTTATGGTGATTAAATGAATACATGTGTGGCCTATAGAATAACAGGCGAAAACGTAGCGATATGTTTAGTTAGTGTTCTTTCTATCACACCAGAGAAATATAGTATCAATTTCCTTTTCCCAAAGAAATGGAGGATTTGGTTTGCTCTGTGAAGAAAATTGAACTAACGATTCTAGACAGATGTGTTACCAATTTGCTGACTACGAAGTGATAACGGACTTTTCTCGACCGCCAGCGGTGTGGGGGATCGAACCAACAAACCTACGTTGTATTGGCGGAAACTTCTAACCTCTAACCGATGCACTTCTTTCCAGTCTTTTTGGATAAAATCTATCCGAGTAATTATCAGAAGACAGTGCCATGGTCGAGAACATATCTGCTCTGCTTAGTGAGTTTTACTGAAGATGCAATCGTAATGGCATCGAATCCGCTAGCCTGCAGTGTTTTTATGCCGTGGTGCTCAATTGCAGTGTCGGTTTCTCGTCTCATTTAAGGCAGAGAGGCGGAGCAGCGATGTGCCCATTCACAGAGTGTGATGCGAATTGTCGCCTTTCATCGTCGTCAGCATAGAAATGCCGTAAGCGGTAGTAATTTCCTCACACATCATCCACCGCTAATAAATCGACAATGTCCACGACGTCGAGGATTCCGATCACGGTAGGTGGTACATCGTTATCGATAAGGGCTATAGATTCAACGAGACGTTTCAACGTTTCGTTGTAAAATTAAATGAACGCTACAGTTTCTGAAGTTTACGGATAGCTGAGGTTTAGCCGTCGTCACGCCGTAAGGTGACGAAACGTTCAGTGATCATTTTGTTCTGAGAGTCTCCAAACAACCATTCGTTTGCTCTCTAATTTCTTCCTTGACGCCAACTTTATGTTCTTTTAAATGTAATTTTCATGCAGTTTTGTGTGTGCTGTTAGGAATTGGTGAATCATTTCGTGGAACTTCACGAGATCCGATGTTTCAAGTGTACTGCTATTGAATCATTCGGAATGTCTTGTTGTTTACCTGCTTCAATGGAGAGAGAGTTGATGATGCTAACTAGTTTGAATTGTAAACGAGCATGAGCGAATCGCTTAGTTGACGACAACCAACAAAAGTTCTAACTCAAACTTCCGACAAATCATGCAAAGTAAGAGAAAAAACTTGGTAAAATAGACCTTAAACTTTTTACATTTTATGAATTCCATCGCTCGATGATGCTGAGGCTTTGCTTATAGTGGGGGTATAGGAGTATAGGCCTCTACAAAATAAAAAAACAAAGCTGAACATAAAAAAATGTTTCTTCGTATTCTTGTTGAGCAAACGCGAGGTGTTATTTTTATTTTTTATTTACGAATAAACTGACGTTTCGGCGAACTTCGCCTTCCTCAGAGCCGCTTTCTACGAGGCTTCCACTGGGTATGTCGTGTGGAGACCAACCGCACAGAATTCACATAGAAACGTAGTGTGCTTGCTTGCTTCCATGTGCACATTACGCTTCCATGTGAATTCTGCGCGGTTGGTCTCCACACGACATACCCAGTGGAAGCCTCATAGAAAGCGGTTCTGAGGAAGGCGAAGTTCGCCGAAACGTCAGCTTATTCGTGAATAAAGAATTTATTTATTTTATTTATTTATTTATTTAGTTTATTTTTTAAGAATACGAAGAAATACTTGATCAATGCCAAGGTTAATAGAAAGTCGGTGGTGGAAAAGAAATGCTCTCTTGGAGGTTTTAGCTAGTTTCTTATTTTCTCTTTACAGCTTAGCAAAATAAAGCAGAATGCCCAATAGTATGCCAGATTCGCCGGCGTTAATAAATTTCATGGAGATGCGATCCCATCCCATCACATTAGAGTTCCTTTAATGAAACGGGCAAACAGACTTGCAAGCAAGTTTTTCTGTATAGAGGATTTTTTATGGAGTAAATTAAATCGGCACGAACAAATTTGGTGTAGGCGTTCTCTAAGTGGAAATGGAATTTATTACGTGCTAAGTTTGTAGTTTCTCACGAAAGAAGGGATAAAGCTGTGACGAGAGTTACTACTGAAGAAATAAACAAACGAACGACGATAGGATTGAACCTAGGCCTGAATGAGCGCAATTTCTTCTCAGACATACTGAGCCAATTGGAAATGAAAAATTTCTACATATAGCCAAGTTCCGAAAAGACTGGAAAACGATTAGAACTCTATCTATTTTTAATGAAAAGTAAAAAGGGAAGAGAGCATATCAAGGAACAGGTAGTGAGCATTAGGCTTTATTATTTAGCCCTATTTTACTCTTACTCAGTAAAAAAGCGAAACAGTTGATAAAATTAGTTGAAGAACGAATCAGGGAAAAAATCTATATGTACTGGGAACATTGCACCATTTCCCAGAGCGATTTCATCAACAAATGCACTTTTGCTACTGAGATTGCCATAGAAATAGATAGCCCAAGTTTCTGGCTAACTCTCTAGAAAAAGATGATTGGCCATAATTTCCATTTATATTTTAATCTATAAAATTTGCTCTATTTATGTTTTGGCTAAAGTTTAATTTAAAGACACAGAAAAAAGAACATGAACAGCTTCTGTTCTTTCGTTTCCACTGAAATTGTTTAGCTCACGGATTTCCTAAGAAACCTGGCAGGGAAAAGCTTCTTATAAACTTTTCGAATCACCGAATTGAAAGCAAATATCATGAGGATATTAAAACCGACTGCATGGAGGATTTCAAAGAACAACTACAACACTTGATTTTTCAACAATATCTTTTACTAATTTGGATAGTTTGGTCTATAATAGCTGGTTTAAATGGCCAGCGCATTGGTGGAATGCCATCAAATAATGAGCTGTTTTTACGACCCTTCCCTAGGTCAACCAGGCCTCCCATTTTTCGCATTTCTCTGATGTTGGAAAATTGGCATCAGGATTGTCTGAAACAAGCCCCTATTGATTGACAAAGCCTCGGGAATGACTATCAATGGCAATGAAGTGCAAACTTCCAGAATGACTGCCCAAGGATTCCAAGAGCGATAAGCTCGACAAGTTTCAGTGACATTCATAAAGAAGCAACACTCGACTTCACATGCGTATTAGAAGACCTCAGTGGATGATGGATGAGGGAAAAACGAAGCTGAGTCGAGAAGTAGTGCCATCCACAAAATGTGTGATTTTTGGTGGTGTTGAATGAATAAAAATGAAATTTTCAAGCTTTTTTGAATGCCCGGCTATGTTGAGTTTCAATAACTGACTCATCATCAATGAGTTTTCTGATAGCGCCAATTTTAGAAATCGAGTAAAGGCAATGAAATTTTCCATTCGTAAGAGTTCAATTTTTCTTACATTATCCAACAAAGCGTTTCATGAGGATTCCAGCACTTCTATTACTTTATTTTCGTTCTCGAATCCACTATTCCAAATGGCCTTCGCGGTTTCTCATCAGAGTTTAGGCCCCAATTTAGTATTCATGGTATTCTTTATGTTTATCGTTGAATGCTGGTTGAGTTGACTGCTCTTGGAATCTTGATATATCTCTAGCAAACGTCTCCGGATCCACGATGTAAGTATGAGCTGCCTTCTGAAAATCTTACGAAATTTTTTTTCATAAGATCCTTAAAAGGCAGGAAAAAAAGCTTATGCCTAAAAAAAAGCTTCACGAAGAAAAAATAATGTTCGACGGGAGCGGCATCGAACCATAGAGCAACCATAGAGCACCCCATCTTGAACCACTGCTCTTTCACGCACTTTTAAAAACTGCTCACTTTGTAAACATTGTTCTTAGGATCCACTTTCTATTAACCTCGGCATTGGATTATAACTCTGTTGTTCTCGTTTTTAGAGCAACTGCGAGGTTGTTATTCAGCACACGTTCAATTCCTCACAAATGTAACACATACAACATACGGTAGCTGACGTTTCGTCAGTATCGCCTTCTTCAGAGCCTGGAAGGGTACACTGGTACCGCATATGGTTGGTGACTCCATTACGCCACATTAAAATTCAATTCTGAGAAACCTGGCTACATCACGCGTTACCCCCTGAAATTCATCCCTGCTAATCATTCTCGGATTCTTGGCATTTATCCAAAAAGCCTCGAGGAGTTTGCGCGTTGGTGTTTTAGTATCCCGTGCGAGGATATTGACTTTAACCTTAAAATCGTTTCCGCTATGCCTTTGTATCCATCCTATGCGTGCCTAGTGGCGTGCTTTGTCTTGCTTTTCGTTTACCATCTAGGTGTTCTTTTATAGGGATACGCAAGGGTCTGCCCGTTTCGCCAATATATTCATCTTCGAAAGTACTAGAAGATATTAGGTATGTCGTACTTGTACTCATGCAGTCACCTTCCCTACCATAAGGGCAAATTACGCAATTCTGTGTCCCACATACACGGTCATATAGCCGGTTGCGAACTAACTGACGAGAAAGAGCATTCGGTGGCATTTCAAAAATTGCTACCGATTCCTCTAGATCTGTCCTCAGGCATCGCTTAATCGCTATGCTTATATCACCGCTAATAAAGGGCAAGATAAACGGAATTTTGTTTCGGCCAAACTCTTCGATTTTGGGCGTCGCTCTCCTTCCAAACTTACCTTGTGAGCTTACGATTTCGTAACCATTGGAGATGGTTATTTCCTGAGGCAAGCTGCCTGATTCTTCCTTTAGTTCCCTTCTTGTGCACACAGAGGTGGCTGTTTGAAACATGTTTCTCACAAGCGCCGTCTTTGTGTGTGAAGGGTGGAAAGAAAGGAAATGAACGAGGATTTCTACGTTACTTTACTTTCAGTACCACTTTGTCATGTAACCGCTACTTGACAAGTTAATTTGAACGTTTAGAAACAGGAGCCAGTCGTCCTTAGGTTTCTCCCGGATGAACTTGATGTACTCTGACTGCTCGTTCAATAATTTAAAGCATTTGTCCATCTCTTCCTGTGTAAAGAAGAGACAAAACAATCGTCTATATATCTGCAGTAAAGTAGCGGCCGGAGACCGAGAACGGGGGCCTCAACTCTAGACATAAACGCAGTGGCAAGGCTTGGTTCCAGTCGCTGTCCCATTGCCAGCCCCCTTATTTGCGCGTAGTATTTCCCACACCATCTGAAAATCGAGCAGTTTAGGCACTCCTTTAAGAGAGCCATGAGCTGCTGGATGGACAAGCCATGCATTTTTATTTTTCCTTCATGTTCAGTAAGAAGTTCGAAGATGGCTTGCATTGCGGAGTCATTCGATACCTTGGTGCTCAACGCGGTAACGTCGAAAGACTCCATCACGGACGCGTTATTAGGAGACGCGTCACGTAGACGTTCTAGGAACATTTGGGTGTTAGTGAAGTAAGCTGGAATTTGCTTAACCAACTGGGTTAGTATTAGGCTTAGAAACCAGGTTTTCCTACCCTTTGGCCCGTCTGTGTAGCTAGTCTTAACCTTAAATGACGACGGATTCGTTGACGCAAGATCATCGGGTGATACCAGCTTATGTGTTTTAATAAGTAGGTATAAGACGGCACACGTTAGTCTGTTGACTTTAATGTGCTAAATAATCGAAGATTTCAATCTTGCCGTCTTTGCCACTTTGACCCACTGATTCTTCAGTTTTCGGTATTGACTTTTGTATTCGCTTTCAGATGATGGGCGATAAAAGGTTACATCACTAAGGTGTTCCTCAGTTACATTAACATCTAGATGGCGCGGGATAACTACGAACTCTCTCCCCTTATCGTTTTCAAGTTTATTAATTCTTTAAATTCTCGCAAGCCACATTTTTGTGCGGCAGTGAGGATAGAGATAAACCTTCTATCGCGGTAGTGATTAAGGGTCTTGAGAACGCCGTCAGAAAACATGTGGAATTTCATGTCGATTCCGGCGTTAGGGGCCTGCTGTCTGAAAAACGTTCTGGGGAAAGGAGATGGCAGTCGCCTTTTGATTTCCAGCTCTTTTTCCTATTCCTTGTTTAGCCTGATAGTGGAGTCGATCTTGAAGTTCATAAAGGCTGCATGCTATCCTACGCAAGGTTGTTGTAGAAATAGGCTGTGATGGTGAAAGCTTAGGCCCAATTCTAATACCGAGCGCACATTCTCAGTTATTGTCACGCCCCCAAGTACGGTGACTCTGGACTTGTTTGGTGCATTATCAATCGTATTTTGACTCCTAGCAAAGTCCGTTTCTCTATGGTTTCTTAAAGCCAAGGCTTCCTTCTCAATAATTTTCAACCAACTAAGAGTTTGCATTGTTGAAGCGTTTAACCTATCAAATTACATATTAGCGTACACATCCAGACTCTGGAGAAGACGATTCTGCCGAAACGTCGGCTACCGTTGTGTTGTATGTGTTATATTTGTAAGCAAATAAAGTTGTGCTAAATGACAACCTCTCGATTACTGTAAAAAGGAGGACAACAGATTTATACTTATAATCATTACTATTATTAGTAGTAGCATTATCACCTGTATCACCTGTAGTCCCGTTGATCGTCAAGTGACTCGAGCGGGCGCCGGTGAATCCTCCATTTTCCCCTGTTGCGTGCAAGAGTAGCCCAGTGGGTATTTTCTCCCTTATATAATATTATGGCATGGTACTAAGTGAAATACAACCACAAGATTGCTGAGATATTTGAAAAACTCCGGATCGCAGGTGTCTGCGGTCGCAAACGAACACACTACTACCCTTTTCGAAGGCTAACGCGTTCACCACCACACCATGCGAGTCCTTCGTTTCGCCTGTCTCTCAGCTAGTTCTATCGTTCTCTGCCATCAGCAATCAGAAAAAAGATAAGAATAATAATTGTTAATGTAGTGGTGAAATTATTACAACAACAGCATTGGTGTTGGCAGTAACAGAGGTAGTAATATTAGTAATAATTAAAGCCGTTCATTATTATTAATGGAAAAAAAATAAGCGAATGTATAAAAACAAACAAAAAAACAACAGCAAAAAATCTTTCAAAAACACGCGCAAAGGCCCACATATTGAGGTGGTGAGCGCGTTGGCTCCCGGGACGGGTAATAGCGCGTTCGAGCCTACCGCAGACACCTGCTGTTTTGTAGTTGTCTCAGGGTCACTGTGATGATTTCCCACAGTAACCTGCCGTGAAAATTGTAGTAGGCAGTAAATAAGATAGCTAGAATGGAAAAAATTTTTTTAAAACATTATTTTTCTCATACTTCATAAATACCTCTTTTTTAAACTATTAAGTAAAATTTGCAAAACCATGGAAGTTTTCTGGAAAAAAATCTTTAAGATTCACATCTTACAAGTCGTATTTACTAAATCATATTTTTTTTAATTTGTCGGCCTAACAATAGTGATATCGAAATATTTTCTAAACTAGAAAAAAATTAGCACATCTTACAAGTCGTATTTACTAAATCATATTTTTTTTAATTTGTCGGTCTAACAATAGTGATATCGAAATATTTTCTAAACTAGAAAAAAAATTAGTCCAGATTCGAACCTGCGATTACATTTTCTGAGGGGTCACGTGTTATCCACTACACTACCGAATCATCTGCTTTGCATCTCTCATCCAATTTTTTTGCTCTAGTACTTACCTTTAGCCTTTACCTTTTACCCTTTTAACCCTTATTCTGTATTTCCCAACCCTTCTATCAAAAAAATTGAGTAGTGAGTAAAAAGTTGAACATTGTGATTTCGACTGCAGTCTCAGCATAACTATGTTCACTGCCTATAGGTGCCGTGTTCCCCAGATCACTCTCGGTGACGAATGATTCCTAATGGCACAATTAGGGCAATGTAGTGGCTGAGATAAAGACAGAGCAAGAAAGTCAGTTATGTAGTGAAAAACACATGAGCCCTCGGAAAGGGTAATCGCGGTTTCGATTCTGCCCTAGGGCCCGAATTTTGCAAATATCTAAGCATCATTGTGGTTACATCGAACACATTACCTTGACTTAAAAAATAGTAGATCGCAAGTGAAATGTTTTCTCGACTCAATTATTGGTCACTGAATCTTCAAATCAAACTCTAGCTGAATAATAGAAGAAAAGTAACAATATGTATTCTTTGTTTGATGAGCTTGCACGAGGTTGATAACAATATTTATTATCGGCTGACGTTTCAACTTCTTCGTTTTCATCAGAGCCGATGATCCGAGTCGATGATCCGTGCTTGCTGTTCGTCTCGATGTGGCGGCTTCGCCTTCGTTTTGAGTTAGGTCTTCCTCAGCGGTCCATCTCCTCGAATGAGGCACACTCATTCAGTGATGCTCTTTTATACACGATGCTGATGGTGGATATAATGATAATGTCCGTTGATAACAACTTGTTTTTCTTCCGGATATACATCATCGCGCACATCGTGCGGAAGTTGGTGTTATTATTAGCTAGCAAAATGTAATACTAACAATGTTATAATATTAGAACGCAAAAAAAGATTAGACATTGAAATTACTTCATAGCACAATCAGCTGTGAAAAAGAGAAAACTAAGGAAAAACGTGTTAAGAAGGAAAGTTTGAGAGAAAAAAAGAAATCGAAGAAAAAACACGCAATTCAAAAGATAAAAAGAGATTCGTGTTGATTTTTGAACAAATAATAACGGTCACATTAGTAGTAGTAATAGTAATACCAATACCTGGAGCAGACTTTGACCAGGCTGATCTAGGGAGTCTAGGGAATCGCAAGGGCTAAACCAACAAGACTCCAAAAAATGGAACTCATACTGGGGCTAGCAGAACCTGTGAAGACGGATCATCCAAGTATACAAGTAGCAATAAATAAAACATCAAGGAGAGAAACACAACCAGAGGAAATTGACGTTGAGAAAGCTGTTTTTTATGGAAACTGCGTTTTCTACGAGGATGAAGAGCATTTTTTGAGATTTGTACTATTTACCGATTTTTCCATCTTCTGAAAAATCGATAATTTCAGTAACAATGCGTTGGCGCCAGTTGCCGAGACTGTACAACCGGTGCTGGCCAGAGGCACTTGCGTGCACATCGTTGGCGTATTTCAATCGGCCATACCTCAGAACACCGATTCGAACAACCTCGGTAAAATTTGATCAATTCTCCCACGAAACATTGTGTTTCTTCTTTAATCATCATGATTTATTCAATTTTCCTCTATTCAACGCATTCGCGACATCATGCCTTAACCTGACCGAACACTTGCCAAGAGTGGGCGCTTTCTGGTGTCAGGGTTTAAATCAGCTTATGTCACCTTATAACGAACTTTACTAGTGGAAACAAATATTATTGGAATATATAGTTTTTTTTGTCAGCCACAGGCAAATTTTCGTATTCTACTAAAATAAAATCCTGGTTTTTCTGGATCCCAGAAATACGTACTTTCGACGACTCGTACTGTAAGCAGTTCAGAGTCATTGGGCGAGAGACTTAAGGAAATGCAGAAAAACACATTGAACGGGATGATGAAGGAAATACAGGCAAAAACGCTTCCCTGAATGAATATACTCATTAGGATCCTATGCGATAAAGAAGGAAGCATGCCGTTTAACGATGAAAAATTAAATTAATAAAAGCCTTAATATTTACAAAAAAATGTGGTTTTGAAGTCTGTTAAAACACTCATTGTAATAGAAAGGGGAGCGCGTGTGGCGCTGCGGTCGTAGACGACTCGCAACACGCACATGGATCTCAGCACCCATATTTCACCAAGCCTTCCATCCATCCGTGGTCTGGAGCTAAGTCGTTCATCACATTGATTTTTTGACCTAGATAGACATAAATGGAGCATTCGGAGATGTTCGTTCCGTTGAGCATGAATGGGGCAAACGAAACCAATCCGTTCTTCATGAACATCGTTTTCGTGAGGTTTAGTCGAAGACCAATCTTTCCACATGCTTTGTCAAAGTCGGCAAGCATACGTTCTGCTTGGCCAATGTCTGGTGTTATAAGAACGATATCATCAGCAAAGAGAAGGTTAAACAACTGCCGACTATCGATTTTCACTCCCGTATTATCCCATTCCAATGTTCGCATGACGTTCTGGAGGGTGGCTATATATAATTTTGGCGAGATTGTATCGCCTTGCCTAACTCCTCTTTTGACGTCAACGTTAATATCGTTGTAGAATGGTGAAATTTTGGTTGCGAAATTTTTGTACGGCTCACGAAGAATCTTTACCCACTGAGTAGAGACTTGACAACCAAGGGCTTCCATGATTGCTTCTATCTCAATTGAATCAAAGGCCATCTGTAAATCGGTGAAAGTGACACCGAGCGGTCCTTTGTACTCTCGTGATACTTCAATGAGCCTTATTATCGTGTGAATGTGGTTCATGGTACTTTTTTTTCGAAACCCTGCTTGCCTACATGGCTGTCCTTCGTCCAGTGTTCTGTAAATCCTGCTTAATATGACTCGAATGAAAAGTTTGTAGACGACAGACAGCAAGCAGATTGGGCGATAGTTGCCTATGTTGTGTAGGTCACCCTTCTTGAACAATAACACGGTCTTGCTGGTCTTCCACAGACTAGGGACCTTGCATTCAGGCAGGTAACTTGTGAAAAGCCGAGCTAGTGTGTTTACAAGGACTGGCGGAAGGTTCTTCAGATGTTCTGGTCTTATCCTGTCCGGACCTGATGCTGTTCGATTTTTCACCGAAGTAAGGGCATGTCGGATTTCGGAAGGGAAAACCGGTTGTACAACATATCCCTCCTTTTTTACTTTATATGACAGGAGGGAAGGTGGACGTGGCTATCGAAGAGATCTGAGTAGTATTCGCGAATAATTTTCTCCATTGCTTTCTGAACTCTGTTATTGTTCCGTCTGGGCGTCGGAGTGCAATCATCTTGCTCTTGTAATTGGCGAAGCTTCGGCGGGCTTTGCGACTGCTTTTCCCAGCCTCTGCAGCTTCGACCTTTACTGCTGCTCTTCTCTCTTTAAGATCTTCTTTCATCGCCTGTCTGCATTGTTTCGCATGTTCAGACGTTAGTTCGCGGTTGCCTGCATCTTGTGCGATTCCACGCTGGCGTATCAGCTCGAGAGCTTTTGGAGACAAACGTCTCTTGGTAACTTTCGAACTCGGCTTTCATAGCGCTAACGTGAAGATGTTCAATGATCCGATCATTTTCATCGTCGATGTTATCGACAACAGCATCTTTCCAGCAGCCGAATAATGAGTTGAATAAGTCCCAGTTTGTGGTGGTTCTGGGACTTCGGTTTTTGAATTTAGCGGCTTTTTTTCCTTTCCGCGAAAAATAAAATCCTGCACGAAGGAGACGGTGATCTGATCCCGTGTAAAATTTTCGGACAACAGCGAAATCGGTTAGGCAAAACTACCTATTTACTATGATGTGGTCTATTTCGTTATGGTATTCTCCATTGGGAGATTCCCACGTCCATCGTTGACGCTAAGGCTTCTGGAATTGCGAGTTTCCATGGATGGTCTTGGTCGCCATGATAAACACAGAGAGCCGCTCACCCTGTTCGTTCCATTCTAATCCGTGGGTCCCAATGTGACGTTCCTCAGACGATCTCCTTGGTCCGATCTTGGCATTGAAATTTCTAATGATGACCTTGAAGAATGTGTGGTCTTCTCTGTAGAACTTCTCCAAGTCCATGTAGAACGCTTCGACTTCTTCTTCGTCATAGTTTGATATTGGCGCGTAAACGACGAAGATTGTCAAAGCCGGTATTGACGCACAGCTTTTTAATCGCAAACGTCCGATTCGGGTTGTAAGCTGTTCGAATGAATCGATGTTCATGGACAAACTCGTGTTGACGAGAACGCCGACACCGCCTACTCCTCTATTGTCGCATGTTCCGAGGAACAGTTCTTCTCCCGTGTCAGCGTTGAATGGGTGGCGTCGTCTCGTCTCGGTCAGGCCGATGACGTCGTACCCTATCATTTATGCTTGCATGAGCAAGTCTTCTATCGAGGACTCGGATGCAAGTGTACGTGCATTGTAGGTACAGGTCACCACCATAGTTCTTTTTTATCCAGGTAGCTTCCATTGGCCCTGAGATTTTAGCAGCCTCTCCATAGTCGTCCTACCCAATGCTGCGAAAATGGGGGCTCTTTCGGGGTCAAGGAAATGAGGCCCATTTTTTTTACTGTGTTTAGCATTTTGATACCCACGTGTAGCTTCCTGGGCTCTGAACATGGTGCCTGGGCATACTCACGGGTAGCTTTTCCAAGCTCTCCAGAGCACACATGGATCTTATTTGTTGGAGGCGACTTCTAGCCGCCTCCCATATACTTCCCTGTCACTTGATTGCAGGCTTTTGGCCGAATTGTCTTGTAGAATACGATCTGCATAATGCGATTACGCACTCACACACGCATGCATGATGACGCCTAGCAAACACAGAAAGTATGTGCCAAATCGGCGCAGCAGAAACAGGGAGTCCATCCCCTGGATCCACCTGCGTCTCAGGGAAGCAAAGTTCGCTTTTGGTTCGCGATTATCCCCTATCAGTCACCTGGAGACGCACCACATAGCCTCGCGACTAACCGTCTCGAGATCCCTCAGATGAGGGAAATCCGTGGAACAACTGGTCGTGGTCGAACACCATATTGAAGAAATGTCTTTAGGTCTTTTTCATTTATTCAGCTGCACAGCACTCACTTGTCAACTTCTTCTAATACTTTTTCTAATTGCTTCGTTGTCTTACGGTCATCCTTGAGGGAAGTGATTGAGTTCACACGTAGGCTTGGTTATGGCCTAGAGAACTATCATCATCCGTCTTCACCCGTGATGTTCTTTGCTAGTGAAAGTAGAGTTCCTCCAGGACGGTAGAGATTCTTGCAATTAGCAGAATGAGAGCCATTGAGGGCGATACAGAATCCCATTAACTCCGCAATAAGCTCTTAAGGCATGTTAGCAACTGTTACTTGAAGAAATTAAGCGAAATTGGAAGGAAGAAGAAACGCCGTGTTAGTTGTGAGATTATGTAGAGGGTTATGCTTCGCTGTGAAACTTCTAAAATACTTCTAAACTTTTAACTTTTATTTGATGCTTATTGTTTTTATTATAGAATGGTATTTTGTCAAACACAACGCAATTAGGCCAAGACATTTGCAACACTTAGACCTCAGTTCAGATCCGAAGCAGCGATTACCCTTTCCGGGGGCTCACGTGTAACCCACTGCTCAAACGAGGACCGTTCTTTACATTTCTCTCAGCCAGAGATAGTATTCTGTCAGAATCTGGCCGATAGTCCAAGTTTTGCAAATATCTTAGCCTCATTGCGATTGTACTTCTGAAGTTAATTCTTTCTTCTTGCTATGTGAAGTCGTTTTGTAGTTGGTTAATATTTGCCTAGTGTCGTCGAAAAGTTAGCCCAGAACACCTCCTTTCATGAAATTCACATAAAAATGATGACACCGCTCATTTTTTAAAAAATATTTAGTGTTTTTTTTTACTGAATAATGAGCTGCGTGCTTTTATCCCACTTTATATTCTTTTTAATCTTTTCGCTTACCTGTTTTTCTCATTCTTAAGACATACACTAAATTCGCTTAGTAATATGGTTTGCACTCAATAAAACAGGCAATTTCCCTAAAATATTTCATGCAAATTCAGAATATCATTTATTATAACACATTAGGAAAATACTGGAGCTGGTAACGGTAGCTTGTCACGAGTAAGACGCTTGTTTGCCCGCCCCCACGTCCCCATCTCATAGATTCACTGAGGCTTTCACAATCCGAGAACGAGAAATTGATGCCAGACCTGTTGGGGAAAAATTCAATCTCTGCAATTCAAGTAGGAACTATATAGAAAAGGTTCCTCAAGAATCTAGGGAGAAAGAACTCAACCAGCATTCAACGACAACGACAGAAGAAAAATTCTCAATAAGCTCTCCAACCCGCAGGCAAAAAACTGGAGGAGCTTCGTGAATGATGATTTCAAGTAAGCGATCAAAGAAGAAGACATGCACAGTAGTTGCGAAGACGGGTAATGTGCAATGTGCAAAAGTGTGGGCACAGAAAATAGTCATCGTAACAATCGCTGTCGGAGGATTAATAAGAATTTCACTGAACATGTTAGTGAAACTTGTGGTGATGAGGAATGTACTTGCAGCAAATAAATATAGAAATAATGATGAAAACTCTAACATTTCCTATGATCGACTTTCTATTAACCTCGGCATTGAATTCTGAATTCGTCGTCTTCTCTCTCAGCACGGGCGCGTGTGGCGCAGTGGTCGGAGGCGCCACTGCGAGAGACCGCTTTTTGCGCCCATGGCCCACCAAGCCTTCCATCCCTCCGGAGTCGGCAAATTGGTACCAGACTCGTCTGGGAGGATAGCAGCACTGGTTCGATACATCGGCACGCCACCGCGAATCATTGTAAAGGCCGGATATGCATACAATCACCTCTAACGATACTTAATGAAGTCGAATGCATAGCGCATTCCTCAGGAATTGATCAACGCCGAGTGCTTTATCCCTTTTTTATCCTCTCTCAGCAAACGCGAGAGGTTGTTAAACAGCATACGTTTACTTCCATACAATAACACACATACAACACAATCGTAGCTGATGTTTCGGCAGAATCGCCTTCTTCAGAGCCGCTTTTTTCACCTGTATTCCACCGAGAATGAACAGCTCAGAGTCGCATATGGTTGACGAGTAGCATTTCCATTTTTCTTAGTGGTGACGACAACAATAATATTTTTAAAAGTTTTGTTTTTTATTTTTTTTTTGTGCGACCAGAGCGCTTGCATCCATTACCCACGAATGTCTTCCAACTTCGGCTGCTGCCTGAGGATTTTTATTTCATCTTGATTGTTGTAGAATGCTGGTCGGATCTTTTCACCGTGGAGCCCTGAGGCTACCGAGCTGGAGCGTTCCCAATTGAATTGCAATGAATTATTTTTAGAATGAACAGCTCAGAGTCGCATATGGTTGACGAGTAGCATTTCCATTTTTCTTAGTGGTGACGACAACAATAATATTTTTAAAAGTTTTGTTTTTTATTTTTTTTTGTGCGACCAGAGCGCTTGCATCCATTACCCACGAATATCTTCCAACTTCGGCTGCTGCCTGAGGATTTTTATTTCATCTTGATTGTTGTAGAATGCTGGTCGGATCTTTTCACCGTGGAGCCCTGAGGCTACCGAGCTGGAGCGTTCCCAATTGAATTGCAATGAATTATTTTTCCCGAACAATCCCGGTGCCGATTTCCCGACCCTGAAGAGATGAGAGGCATTGTTAGCCCGAAGCGGAATGGAACTAGCACTGTGTTCGTGATGACGGACATCGCTACCAATGTGCTTCCCGCCCCTATAATAATTAATGATAAAAATAGTATTGGCTAGAAGTAATTATTAGTAATAGCAATAGTAATAGAATTTCCGGGTGCCCTAGAGAAGCTTAAGAGAAGTGCAGATGACGGACATCGCTACCAATGTGCTTCCCGCCCCTATAATAATTAATGATAAAAATAGTATTGGCTAGAAGAAGTAATTATTAGTAATAGCAATAGTAATAGAATTTCCGGGTGTCCTAGAGAAGCTTAAGAGAAGTGCAGAAAAAAAACTGCTGTTTTTGTTAGAATCATTTACCCTTTAACATCTAATTAAATGCTAGTAAACTGCTCACCAGTGAACACTGAACGAAAGTTGGACGTCGGAGGGGCGTAAAAAAGTTCCAACAAGTTACAACTGCTTATTTTGATCTTATTTTTTTTTTACTTTTCTCAAAAATCTTCTATTACCTCATCTTCATAATTTTCTTTTCTTCCTCCTTTCCAAACCTTTCACGACCTCAAACTGATAATGAGTTGTGAATTAATCACGTATTAATGGAAAAACTGAAATTGTGTTTTCAACATAAATAGAAGACTACAGCATTTTATGAAATCATGCAAATTAGAGTTTGCAAAATACATGGTTACTTTATAGAATACATAAGGGCGCGTGTGGCGCAGTCGTTGGAGGCACCGCTGCGACACAAACGTGGAATCGATCCCTGCGCTCGTGGCCCACCAATCCTTCCATCCTTAAGGGGTCGGCAAATTGGTACCAGACTTGTCTGGGAGGATAGGAGCACTGGCTCGATACATCGGCACGCCACCGCGAATCATTGTAAAGGCCAGATATGCATATGCACCTCTAACGATACTTAATGAAGTCGAATGTATGGCGCATCCCTCGAGGATCAACGCCTCGAGCTTTACCTTTTTTTATCATTGAATACATATAAAACTATAGCAATTATTATAATAATACCGGTACCGCTTTTTTTTAAAACATAACACTAAAGCAGCCATTTGTGTAAGCTCCTGGGTTTAAAAACCGTTCAACCACTAATCGAATTCTATGTGAATATCATGGATATTTTTTTTCGATATTTTTTGGATATTATCATGGATATTTGTTGTGCATTTACGTAGTCAAGGCAAGTATACTTGTAAAGCGAAAATAAAGGGATAAAAAGGCTAAAGTTCTCAGCGTCCCTTGGGGATACGCCTTGCATTCAATTTCATTAAGCACCCTTGGAGGTGATTGAATGCATATCTGGCCTTTACCATGATTCGCGGTGGCCTGCCGATGTATCGAGCCAGTGCTGCTGTCCTCCCAGACAAGTCTGATACCAATCTGCTGACCTCAGAGCGATAGAGGGCTTGGTGGGTCAGAAGCGCAGAAATCGATCCCATGTGCATTGCAGGGCGCCTCTGACCATTACGTCACACACTTCCTGTCCCAAAACGAAAATAAAAACGTTAAATTACGTTTACGCTAAAGAAAGACATAAGAAAGCCTCCTATAAGTGCTCTGCGATGGACTTAGCGCAAAAAAATGATGAAGATAAATGGGCGTGCTCTATGTAGCATGTGAATGATGCTGGGATCGCTCTAGAGGCCATATAATGCAAAAATAATAAATACTTTTGAACTTAAATCCATAAAAATTAGGTTTGCATATACGTAGCGCAGTTGGTAGAGATGTCCTGTTATAAACACTGGATCCAATCGCCGCTCAATCCCGTGCCCTTTGCTAACCACAACAAGTCTCATACCCTTTCTGTGTCCCCAAAATTGTCCCAAAGTTGTGTGGAAGGATTAGGATTAAAACACGATAGTGATGCATTGGTGGACCAAAGCAATTTGCGTGGACAAAAAGTGCTTCAAACCTCCTCTCCGATGCTGCGATTAGAGTCGAATATATGAAGCATTATTCAGGATTTGACAAACGCCCAAATGAAGAATTGAACTGGATTTGCCTCAGATGCACAAGACAGCGTTCATCAATGATTCGTCGATGTTCACGAGCTACTGCTTGTGTGGGAAAGCGCTAAAAATTTAGATCTTGTTTTAAATGCTTTGAGACCGTTAAATTCAAACAAATTTGAAGATGCAAGATTGTATTAAAAAAGTTATGTAAACTCATAAGGGGATAGGGCGAGGTATCTTCTATACGTCTATGGAGTACGTAACTCCTTAGTGCTCTGTTATTGAGGAAATCATCATCTGTTATCGATCGAAAAGAAAGTCCAGATTCATACTAGATGTGCTAAAAGAAATGGCCACCAGATAAACAATGGAACGAAAGGCACGATTAGAACGCGGGTGATGAGATTATACTTCCCGTAATTTTGGTGCTGATTGCTACTTATTGCTCCTCACTACGCGCCAGGATGAAAATTGCCTGCGATTTGATGTCTGTTAACGAATTGGTCGTCCACACATTCGTTCTGGAGTAGAACTTACATCACATTATTGATCGATTCGCATAATGACATTACCTTACATTTGGTGGATAGGAAGTAAAACTTTCATTTTCATTAATCATTTTTAAATGACTGCCTTATTATGTCTGATGGTCACTAAGTTAGCAAACCCATAACATTAAGTTCTTCTCAGAAATCTGTGCCTGTTGGGTTAACTTGCCATTAAAATGCGAAAAATGTTTTTATTTATTTACTTTGTATGACCCTAAGCCACAAAGTGTACGGATTTCATCACTTCGTTTATACGATTCCTCTCTTTCATCCGCCTTAAACCATGAAGGTCTGGAAACTTTTAACTTGTTGATTAGGCTGCAACTTGGGAATTTTATCTTCATCATGACCATGCCCTCTGCTGGAATCCTAGAATCACCGTGAAAAGGCGTTCCCGCGCCTTGTCACAGGCGGCCTCCAATCTTTATGTACTTCAGGGAGCTCTTCTCAAACACGTCTGATAACAATTTTCCGATCCTAGAGAGATGGCGGGATTGCTTGACTCATAGTGAAATTCAACCAAGGCGTTTCCTATGCGTATCGAACGGGAATACTGCCATTGTGCAACCTATAACAGCCAGATTGTGTACTAGTATATAACAAAGTTCATTTGAACTCTAAAAAAGTAGTAGTGATATTTTAGAGATAGATCTTCTCAAATATCGTTTCAATTTAGAAAATTTTTAATGCAAACGAAGGTGAAAAAATAATTGCGAAATCAGGAAAAAATGGGCTAAAATGAGAGAAATGGAGACCTTAACATGAAGTAGAATATACTTAAATAATTACGGGGATGCCGAAATATTAGCCGAACTCGAAAACTCGGGATATCTCGGTCATCCGTTTGCTTGAAATCCTTGTGGTTGTTTGACATATGACCCTGCCATGAAGAAGGAATCGGCAGTAAATAAAAGTTAGAAGATTTGTATTTAACAATAGCACTAATAAAATAACGATGTAAACGTGACGTTGTCGGTTATTCTATGGAGTTGAAGCTGCTATTTTTAGCTTGAAATATTGTTGTGATACTTTTTTCTCGTTTTTTTTTTCCGCGCAAACCAATCAAACGCTACTTATGAGTGATGAAAAATTGGATGGAGTTGGGCTCACTTCAGTTATAATCCCACGGCCTTCCTCCACTAGCACACAAAACTCCTCCGCCACTTTACTCCATTCTCGATGTTTCAAACCAACGGAAATCATCAATCGTAGTCACTTCTTCGTTCTCATTCAATTCCTTTCTGTTTGGTAACCTCTCAAAAGACGTTGTTCTTAGTAACTAGAGCCTTCGTTGCTGGTCAACTGAATCATTCTCAACCCCTTTATTATTTATGCTTTATAAAATGAGAGAAATGGAGACCTTAACATGAAGTAGAATATACTTAAATAATTACGGGGATGCCGAAATATTAGCCGAACTCGAAAACTCGGGATATCTCGGTCATCCGTTTGCTTGAAATCCTTGTGGTTGTTTGACATATGACCCTGCCATGAAGAAGGAATCGGCAGTAAATAAAAGTTAGAAGATTTGTATTTAACAATAGCACTAATAAAATAACGATGTAAACGTGACGTTGTCGGTTATTCTATGGAGTTGAAGCTGCTATTTTTAGCTTGAAATATTGTTGTGATACTTTTTTCTCGTTTTTTTTTTCCGCGCAAACCAATCAAACGCTACTTATGAGTGATGAAAAATTGGATGGAGTTGGGCTCACTTCAGTTATAATCCCACGGCCTTCCTCCACTAGCACACAAAACTCCTCCGCCACTTTACTCCATTCTCGATGTTTCAAACCAACGGAAATCATCAATCGTAGTCACTTCTTCGTTCTCATTCAATTCCTTTCTGTTTGGTAACCTCTCAAAAGACGTTGTTCTTAGTAACTAGAGCTTTCGTTGCTGGTCAACTGAATCATTCTCAACCCCTTTATTGTTTATGCTTTCTTCGTCGCTAAATATCTCTTTAGATCACTTATTTGGCATTATTTCCTACTTTCTTGTGCTTATTTCTTTTCACCTTTAACATATAACTTCCCATTTTGCTGAAACGTTTTGGGCCATTTTTACTGAATATTTCGCTCTGGATAGAATTATCACATGGACTTGTCCTTTGATTCTGCAAGGTTAATGAGAACTGCATAGGTTAATGAGAATTTTTTCTTCCATAATGGGTTTACAAAGATTTTAAAGAGTTCTAGAGAGTTTATTCAATCATAAAGAAACTCCTCGTTCCTTGCCGTATGTCAATTTAACTCATTGTTCCATCATCCAGTTTTGGAATGAAATCAGCTCTCTCACGGGCTTTATATAATTGTTCACAAAGATATTGCGCCCAATTTTTACCTTCTACGAAGCCATTCGGATTGCTGCGAAATCCTTAAAGAACTTCAGAAGTCCTCTACTAATTTTTGGTATGATTAACTACTAGCTGTCTTATAATGCTTTGCATTCTGTTAATTGTCTCATGTTACCTGCTTTAACCCTTACGCCACGACGTGACCTCTGTAGGGGTTATACGATGTGAAAATGATGGCTGTTTACAATCCAACAGAGCTTACTTAATAGGGGGCGACTTTATTAGTTGCAATAAAAGCTACTAGAGTCTTTATAGAGAACAAAAATGTACAGCTGACATCTGTTGAGTACTTGCTAAACATTAAACAAAATTTCAGTGGCAAGGCTAGCTTGTTTTCGTCTTTTTTTTTCTCGAAATGCCTGCCATTTACTCGAGTATTCGATTCGAGCAGTAGCCAACGATGTAGGACGATGTGAATCAATGAATTTTAGAATATGGTTAATGAATACGATGTGGACGGTAATGGAAAGATCGATTTTGGTGAATTCTGTAAGATGATGAAGGAGATGAATAAGGAGACCGACCAGGAACTTATTCGACTCGCTTTCAAGTAAGTTTACAGCTCATATTGCATATTGATTCCAGTCACCCTGCTGTCTTATGGGAAAGAATGGCAGAAGGTGAAACGAAAAAGAGCTTTTCACACACCAAAAGGTGTATTGGTTAAAAAAAAACTGTTTTGTCCTCATTTCATTTTTTCATTGGTCCTCATTTCAATTCTTGCTTACAGATGTCTTTCATTTTCCATATTTTATTTAAAAGTATTTTTCAATACTTAACAATAAGAAAAAAATAGGGAAAACCCCTAGTACGAGATAATATGAAACGCCACTTTCCTTTCTCTTATTTGTTTTTCTTTGTTTTTTGTTTAGTGGATGCTTTCCTTTTGGTTACACCTACCCAAAAATTGTACATTATCTTCCTTCAGAGCTTTGTTTCCTATCGGTCATTCTGTCTTTTCATAATAGGTGTAGTTATTACGTGTGAAACAACCACAATGATGCTGAGATATTTGCAAAACTTCGGACCGCAGGTGTCTGTGGAGGGGAACGAACGCGTTATTACCCTTTCCGGGGGCTAACGCGTTCACCGTCACACCGTGTTGTTCATTTATTTCGTCTGTGTCTCAACTAATTCTACTGATTAGTGCCATCAGCAATCACCCATCAACGGATTGTTCTAGGGAGCACAAATCGGCAACGAACTCAGTTAAGCTAGGGTTGTAGTCGAAATCATAATAATAATACTCAGTAAATAAAAAGTTAACACTGGTGCAGTTATTTGAAAGGCTACCACATGCGTTACAAACAAACCGAGTATTCAACTAAATTGTTTTTCAGTTAAACATAAAAGCACTTCAATGGGACTACAGTGCGAAGGTCGTTCTCATGGGGGCAATTAGTATCAACCAGCCAATTAATGGGGTAACGATGTGATATGTCATCGGCCAGATGTTAGTTGGGAATGTGAGGGAGAACAAAAACAAATCAAAAGACAGCTGGAAACATGTGAGATGTAGCTGAATTTAGTAGATAATATTCCACTCCCTTCTTTAACTGATTGTCTTCAAACTTTCTTCATACACTGTATTTTTTTATATTTTATTTATTTTTCATGAATACCCTTGACCCCTACAGCCATTGGAACGAGTCAGTGATGGATCGTTCCAAATGAGTAAACCACAACGACCCGAACATGCCTAGTTAAGCTACTGTCAGAAAAAAAGCTGGATACAAATGGTCCTAGGTGGAAAGTGCCATGAAACTGTACTCTCCGGCATCTCGGATGACTGCCTCTCAATAGGTGGCAATTTTAGGGTAATATAAGTTAGCTGAGATCATAATGTTGCAAAGATGTTTTTAAAACTCTAGACCGTCGGTGTCTGCGGTGGAGACCGAACACGTTATTATCCATTCCGAGGCCTAACACGTTTCACATAGGTGGCAATTTTAGGGTAATATAAGTTAGCTGAGATCATAATGTTGCAAAGATGTTTTTAAAACTCTAGACCGTCGGTGTCTGCGGTGGAGACCGAACACGTTATTACCCATTCCGAGGCCTAACACGTTCCATTACACTATGCAAGCCCTTCGTTTCGCCTGTCTTTCAGCCGTGTTATTGACCTATAGGCGCTGCCAGCAACCACCCGTTGAGAGGATTGATCTGGGGAGCATAGATCGGCATAAACCCAGTTAAACTGTAGCTGTAGTACAAATCACAATGTCGTCAATTTTTATTTGTTGTTTATTTAAATAGAAATTGATAGCATTAGCTCAGACAATGTGATGTTTACAGAAGTTGCAAATGATAGATATGAAGCAAGCGAGTTCGAGTTGAATGTGAACAAACCTTGTTACAGCTATGTTAAGTGAGGTAGCTTTAACGACCCACTCTATCATTCCCACGCGTTCAGGGCGCAAGCATCCTGCCAAAGTTCTTTTTTTCTTCTAGTGAAATTTTCTGCTTTCAGTAATTTAAATCACCTAGCAAACAGATTTATAAACCAATTGTCTTAGGGTTTTCGACAAAGACGGTAATGGATTCATTACCGCTCAAGAGTTTAAACACTTTATGACGACGATGGGTGAGCGTTTCACTGAGGAGGAGGTTGATGAGATCATTAAGGAAGTGGACAAGGACGGCGATGAACAGGTGTAGTTGTAAGAGCCGTTTTTTTAACTGATTTATTACTAGCTTGGAATTTTTAGTGATAATATGAAAGCGTTGTTTACAACTCCTAACATCCTATTAGGCTTGAGTCATAGGCCATTCTTCTGACGAGGACCATTAAATAGTGGTTTCCTCCATTAAAAGTTGTTTTCGTAATCGTTCAGGAAATGGTTTTCGATCAGCAATTATGAAAACTGCGCTCCAGGTTTTCTTCTCTCTAGAACCGGATATCTCCTCTAGTTCCTTGTGGCGGTGGACGTCAGTAATTTCACGTCCATAATAACTTGTAATAGTTGGCCAATAAGTCAATAGGATGGATAATTTAGTAGCTCATGTTTCGCTTGTGAAGAAACCACAAATCCCACATTCACTGCTGTAAAGCCGTACGGGATACTACTGGGTACTTAGTTGTAGTGGACGGATTCTCTTCTTTCTTTCTCACACATAGGGCTTTCATTGGTGTCACACTTCGAAGCCTCCAAATCGGGGGCAATTAGTATCAACCAGCCAATTAATGGGGTAACGATGTGATATGTCATCGGCCAGATGTTAGTTGGGAATGTGAGGGAGAACAAAAACAAATCAAAAGACAGCTGGAAACATGTGAGATGTAGCTGAATTTAGTAGATAATATTCCACTCCCTTCTTTAACTGATTGTCTTCAAACTTTCTTCATACACTGTATTTTTTTATATTTTATTTATTTTTCATGAATACCCTTGACCCCTACAGCCATTGGAACGAGTCAGTGATGGATCGTTCCAAATGAGTAAACCACAACGACCCGAACATGCCTAGTTAAGCTACTGTCAGAAAAAAAGCTGGATACAAATGGTCCTAGGTGGAAAGTGCCATGAAACTGTACTCTCCGGCATCTCGGATGACTGCCTCTCAATAGGTGGCAATTTTAGGGTAATATAAGTTAGCTGAGATCATAATGTTGCAAAGATGTTTTTAAAACTCTAGACCGTCGGTGTCTGCGGTGGAGACCGAACACGTTATTATCCATTCCGAGGCCTAACACGTTTCACTACACTATGCAAGCCCTTCGTTTCGCCTGTCTTTCAGCCGTGTTATTGACCTATAGGCGCTGCCAGCAACCACCCGTTGAGAGGATTGATCTGGGGAGCATAGATCGGCATAAACCCAGTTAAACTGTAGCTGTAGTACAAATCACAATGTCGTCAATTTTTATTTGTTGTTTATTTAAATAGAAATTGATAGCATTAGCTCAGACAATGTGATGTTTACAGAAGTTGCAAATGATAGATATGAAGCAAGCGAGTTCGAGTTCAATGTGAACAAACCTTGTTACAGCTATGCTAAGTGAGGTAGCTTTAACGACCCACTCTATCGGTCGTTATTTTATTTATTTTTCATGAATACCCTTGACCCCTACAGCCATTGGAACGAGTCAGTGATGGATCGTTCCAAATGAGTAAACCACAACGACCCGAACATGCCTAGTTAAGCTACTGTCAGAAAAAAAGCTGGATACAAATGGTCCTAGGTGGAAAGTGCCATGAAACTGTACTCTCCGGCATCTCGGATGACTGCCTCTCAATAGGTGGCAATTTTAGGGTAATATAAGTTAGCTGAGATCATAATGTTGCAAAGATGTTTTTAAAACTCTAGACCGTCGGTGTCTGCGGTGGAGACCGAACACGTTATTATCCATTCCGAGGCCTAACACGTTTCACTACACTATGCAAGCCCTTCGTTTCGCCTGTCTTTCAGCCGTGTTATTGACCTATAGGCGCTGCCAGCAACCACCCGTTGAGAGGATTGATCTGGGGAGCATAGATCGGCATAAACCCAGTTAAACTGTAGCTGTAGTACAAATCACAATGTCGTCAATTTTTATTTGTTGTTTATTTAAATAGAAATTGATAGCATTAGCTCAGACAATGTGATGTTTACAGAAGTTGCAAATGATAGATATGAAGCAAGCGAGTTCGAGTTGAATGTGAACAAACCTTGTTACAGCTATGTTAAGTGAGGTAGCTTTAACGACCCACTCTATCATTCCCACGCGTTCAGGGCGCAAGCATCCTGCCAAAGTTCTTTTTTTCTTCTAGTGAAATTTTCTGCTTTCAGTAATTTAAATCACCTAGCAAACAGATTTATAAACCAATTGTCTTAGGGTTTTCGACAAAGACGGTAATGGATTCATTACCGCTCAAGAGTTTAAACACTTTATGACGACGATGGGTGAGCGTTTCACTGAGGAGGAAGTTGATGAGATCATTAAGGAAGTGGATAAGGACGGCGATGAACAGGTGTAGTTGTAAAAGCCGTTTTTTTAACTGATTTATTACTAGCTTGGAATTTTTAGTGATAATATGAAAGCGTTGTTTACAACTCCTAACATCCTATTAGGCTTGAGTCATAGGCCATTCTTCTGACGAGGACCATTAAATAGTGGTTTCCTCCATTAAAAGTTGTTTTCGTAATCGTTCAGGAAATGGTTTTCGATCAGCAATTATGAAAACTGCGCTCCAGGTTTTCTTCTCTCTAGAACCGGATATCTCCTCTAGTTCCTTGTGGCGGTGGACGTCAGTAATTTCACGTCCATAATAACTTGTAATAGTTGGCCAATAAGTCAATAGGATGGATAATTTAGTAGCTCATGTTTCGCTTGTGAAGAAACCACAAATCCCACATTCACTGCTGTAAAGCCGTACGGGATACTACTGGGTACTTAGTTGTAGTGGACGGATTCTCTTCTTTCTTTCTCACACATAGGGCTTTCATTGGTGTCACACTTCGAAGCCTCCAAATCGATCAATTAAATTTTCATATGGATAAAGGATAGAGCTCTAGGCGTTGATCAATGCACCATGCAATCGACGTTGCCCGTTAGCGTTATGTAAAGCATCTTTAGAGACAATTGAATGCGCATCTAGCGCATAAAATGGATTGCGGTGGCCCAAACAGGTCCGGTACCAGTCTACCGACCCCGGATGAATAGAGGGCTTAGTGAACCAGGTGCACCGAATTGAACCCGTATGAAACATAGAGCGCTTTCGTCCACTGCGCTAGACACGCCACCCGTGTGAAATGAATGGAATCAAATCTTTACATGAACAGTATTAATCCAACGATAAAAACATGGCACTGCCCGTTAGCGTTATGTAAAGCATCTTTAGAGACAATTGAATGCGTATCTAGCTCATAAAATGGATTGCGGTGGCCCAAACAGGTCCGGTACCAGTCTACCGACCCCGGATGAATAGAGGGCTTAGTGAACCAGGTGCACCGAATTGAACCCGTATGAAACATAGAGCGCTTTCGTCCACTGCGCTAGACACGCCACCCGTGTGAAATGAATGGAATCAAATCTTTACATGAACAGTATTAATCCAACGATAAAAACATGGCACCATAAATCAATATAGTCATAAGCAGTATAATTACTAAAGCTTTCTCATATAGTTCTCGGCGTTGATCAATCCCTGAGGATGCGTCATGCATTCGACTTCATTAAGCACCGTTTGGAGGTGATTGAATGCATATCTAACCTTTACAATGACTCGCGGTGGCCCACCGATGTATCGATCTAGTTCTGCTATCCTCCCAGACAACTATGGTACCAATTTGCTGACCTCGGAAGGTTGGAGGGCTTGGTGGGCCATGGGCGCTGGGATCGACTTCACCTGTCTGTTGCAGAGTGCCTCCCATTCACTGCTGTAAAGCCGTACGGGATACTACTGGGTACTTAGTTGTAGTGGACGGATTCTCTTCTTTCTTTCTCACACATAGGGCTTTCATTGGTGTCACACTTCGAAGCCTCCAAATCGATCAATTAAATTTTCATATGGATAAAGGATAGAGCTCTAGGCGTTGATCAATGCACCATGCAATCGACGTTGCCCGTTAGCGTTATGTAAAGCATCTTTAGAGACAATTGAATGCGCATCTAGCGCATAAAATGGATTGCGGTGGCCCAAACAGGTCCGGTACCAGTCTACCGACCCCGGATGAATAGAGGGCTTAGTGAACCAGGTGCACCGAATTGAACCCGTATGAAACATAGAGCGCTTTCGTCCACTGCGCTAGACACGCCACCCGTGTGAAATGAATGGAATCAAATCTTTACATGAACAGTATTAATCCAACGATAAAAACATGGCACCATAAATCAATATAGTCATAAGCAGTATAATTACTAAAGCTTTCTAATAAAGCTCTCGGCGTTGATCAATCCCTGAGGATGCGTCATGCATTCGACTTCATTAAGCATCGTTTGGAGGTGATTGAATGCATATCTAACCTTTACAATGACTCACGGTGGCCTACCGATGTATCGATCTAGTTCTGCTATCCTCCCAGACAACTTTGGTACCAATTTGCTGACCTCAGGAGGTTGGAGGGCTTGGTGGGCCATGGGCGCTGGGATCGACTTCACCTGTCTGTTGCAGAGTGCCTCCGACCACTGCGCCATACGCACCCCTAAAATAATTACTAGTAAGATCAATACACAACCATAATACAAAGGATATGGAGAACAACAGGACAGCGTTTCTGCAATGAGGAGTGATTACATTGTTGTATATCTCTACCCTAAAACGAACAATGGTCCGATGGAAATGTAAACATACAATTGTTCTAGCAAAAAATAAAAGCGTTCGATGTTGATTTATTGATTAATGGTATGGCATCGATTCAATTCTATTCAGAGCAGAGCTAGCTCCAACATGTATCACCCCTAAAATAATTACTAGTAAGATCAATACACAACCATAATACAAAGGATATGGAGAACAACAGGACAGCGTTTCTGCAATGAGGAGTGATTACATTGTTGTATATCTCTACCCTAAAAAGAACAATGGTCCGATAGAAATGTAAACATATAATTGTTCTAGCAAAAAATAAAAGCGTTTGATGTTGATTTATTAATCAATGGTATGGCATCGATTCAATTCTATTCAGAGCAGAGTTAGCTCCAACAGGTAAGCTTAGATTCTAAGCCCGAACATTTGACATGTTCACTTCAATACTTACGATGTTAAGATGGTTTTTTGATGACTGCTGACAGCTTCTAGATAACTACTACACTCGAAGAAGTGATTTTTCAAGGAATATTTGATTTCTGAAAATTTCTCGAATTAAACTTTAAAAGTTTGAAAATGAAGTTAAAATATTTGAAACTACTGTAGCAGGCTACTAAGCCTAACAGCTGCAACATCAAAGACACATTTAAGCATAGCGCTATATTGTCCTGGACGAAGTTACGCTTGTACAATCACTTTACTGTTCGCAACACGAGCTTTTGACGTAAGATAGAGACAAAATAAGAATTTCGGTTTCCCTGAAAAGCAGAATCTTGACGACTAAGTGGAGCGTGTGGGGCAGTGGTTGGAGGCGCCACTGAGACACGCACGTGGAATCGATCTCCGCGCCCATGGCCCACCATGCCTTCCATCCCTCCGGGGTCGGCAAATTGGTACCAGACTTGTCTGGGAGGATAGCAGCACTGGCTCGAAACATCGGCAGGCCACCGCGAATCATTGTAAAGGCCAGGTATACTTTCAATCACCTCCAACGATACTTAATGAAGTCAAATGCATGGCGCATCCCTCAGGGATTGATCAACGTCGAGAGCTTTAGAGCTTCTTTAAGTGGAGCTCACCTAACAGTGCTGGTAGAGGCAAATGATAAGAATCTTAATCTCGATGAATAACAGGGTTGCAAGTAGTGGTGCAAAACACTACTACTTTATAATAGGATAAATGGCTTTTTCTTCCATTCGTGAACGGACCCGACCGTTTTTTAGTCTCAAATTCGATCGACAGCTATTACATCCCTCAGGGATTGATCAACGCCGAGAGCTTTAGAGCTTTTTTAAGTGGAGCTCACCTAACAGTGCTGGTAGAGGCAAATGATAAGAATCTTAATCTCAATGAATAACAGGGTTGCAAGTAGTGGTGCAAAACACTACTACTTTATAATTTATAATAGGATAAATGGCTTTTTCTTCCATTCGTGAACGGACGCGACCGTTTTTTTAGTCTCAAATTCGATCGACAGCTATTCAAGAAAAACTCGAAGATACTGCACTAATAATGTTTTCTTACCTAAATTTGTTTAAATCAATTAATTATATATTAATGTCTTTAGATTGATTACGAAGAATTTGTACAAATGATCGCACCGATCGTTTCTGAAGGCAACCGAGATGATCCGTTTGCCGAGCCACCATCATCGGGAGCAACAAAATGACCTTTCAGTGTAGCTTCTTTGACCTTTTACAATCTCACCTTGCAAAATGTGTTCATGACAGAAGTGGTGCTTAATGTACTGCTTGAAAAAGATCGCCAACATGTTTTGGGTGTTGTCGCCCTGTCGTAGATTCGGCACGAGTTTTGTTGATTACTGATTTCTAACAAGAATCATCCAGCTACTTTTAACACAACCTACTTTTTTGTGAGCACTGATGAAAATTACGACGTCATTAAGTTCGGTGACCAGTTCGATATCTTCAAGTTGCTGGAATTTCCTGAAAACACTGAAATCCTAAGATTTACTGGTCTCGTTGCGTTCTTGTTGCTATTGAATTTTTTCTTCGTGAATTCCTAGTAGTTATCGCTAGCATTTATCGCCATCAGTTAAGGACTGCCATCAGCTGTAGCTACTCTACGAAATAGCAAAACTGTTTATTATGATTTGAACTCGTTCAGTGAATTCACCATAGAAGTATATTCACTGCCTAATAGCTTCATGCACAATCAAATCCAAAATTGTCTCGATAACTAACATCTGACCGGGAAACTTCCAAAACCCTTCGGATGAGGAGAACAGCTGGCATCACAACGAAGTCAATCCGATCGTGGGTTAATCGCACGCCAGTTTATAAGCGCAACTTGAAACGGGAAATTTTCAATCTTCGAACATTTTTGAATATTTATATATATGTAAATATATGTATATATATAAAATAAGTATTCCTCAGAAAAATAAGACAACGAGGGATAAATAGCCACATTTCTCACCAATCTAATCTGTTTAGCATCCATTCTGCGAGATCTGCTGCTGCTTTAAACCCGAATTTTAGCTAAATACATAGAACAAAATCCTAATAAAATTACATGGATCCTGACAAAAGAATACAAACAGTGTATTTCCATTAATGATTGGGATTTTACGGGCATTCTAACCAACTCGTCAAGAAGCAATAACCACTACTAAGGACTACAATTTTAAATGCTTTTAGTGTACTGTACCTCTGATGGCTTGAGTTATACGGCACGTTTGTAGGAACGCTCCCGAATATCCTACGACTTTCCCACGAGATTTCGTTTTTTTTAAAATAATACATAAAATGTCTGTTTATTTATTTGTGTGCTGACAATGTAAATAGGAATTGTATGGTGGATTTTTAATAGAACTGAAACTGTCAGGTTAAAATTGTACATTCCATTCCTCTAAATGTGCCATTCCTCTAAATGCTGATCTCTGACGCATTTGTATATATTGTTTCTGCTTTTTCTATTTTTCTAAACATTGTATTTAACCTTGAAATAAATAAACATTGAAAATGAAGAGAACTTCAATTGAAGATAACTTCTTACTAGCTGATAATAACACCGACTTCTGAAGGTTTGATTGTCCGGGAAGAACAAGTTACCATCACACTATCACCAGACGTTCACACCTATCTACCATCAGCAACGTGAACAAGAAGGCACTACCGAGCGATTATGCCTCATTCGAGGAGATGGCCCCGCTGAGGAAGACGTGACTCGACGTGAAGGCGGAGTTGTCTTATCGAGGCGAATAACAAGCATGGACCATCAACTCCGATCATCGACTCTGAAGAAGACGAAGACGTCGAAACGTTAGCCGAAAATAAACATAATTATCAACCTCTTTTAAGCTCATCAAAGAAAGAATGCATATTGAAAAGCGATTCCTGTTTTTAAAAAAGATATGGTGAGGTGCACTGTTACGGTAAAGGAAAACTACAGCGATACCGTCAATTTCTTTTTGCTGTTTATTAATTTTTAACGGCAAGGTGTTATGTGAAATATAACCATAATTTTGATAAGACGACGTTGTGATTCATACCATAGCTTAAGTTTTACTGGGTTCATCTTGAATTGTGCTCCCCGGATCACTCCCGTTGACGGGTGACTGGTGATAGCGCCAATAGGAAAATAACACGGATGAGAGACAGGTAAAACGAAGGACTGGCGTGGTGTGATGGTGGAGGCGTTAGTCCGTGGAAAGGGTAATAGCATGTTCGGTCGGCCCCACCGCAAACATCAGTGGTCAGAAGTTTTGCAAATATCTCAGCAAGATTATGGTTCTAAAGGGATGTATTTCCATTAATGATTGGGATTTTACGGGCATTCTAACCAACTCGTCAAGAAGCAATAACCACTACTAAGGACTACAATTTTAAATGCTTTTAGTGTACTGTACCTCTGATGGCTTGAGTTATACGGCACGTTTGTAGGAACGCTCCCGAATATCCTACGACTTTCCCACGAGATTTCGTTTTTTTTAAAATAATACATAAAATGTCTGTTTATTTATTTGTGTGCTGACAATGTAAATAGGAATTGTATGGTGGATTTTTAATAGAACTGAAACTGTCAGGTTAAAATTGTACATTCCATTCCTCTAAATGTGCCATTCCTCTAAATGCTGATCTCTGACGCATTTGTATATATTGTTTCTGCTTTTTCTATTTTTCTAAACATTGTATTTAACCTTGAAATAAATAAACATTGAAAATGAAGAGAACTTCTTACTAGCTGATAATAACACCGACTTCTGAAGGTTTGATTGTCCGGGAAGAACAAGTTACCATCACACTATCACCAGACAATCACACCTATCTACCATCAGCAACCTGAACAAGAAGGCACTACCGAGCGATTATGCCTCATTCGAGGAGATGGCCCCGCTGAGGAAGACGTGACTCGACGTGAAGGCGGAGTTGTCTTATCGAGGCGAATAACAAGCATGGACCATCAACTCCGATCATCGACTCTGAAGAAGACGAAGACGTCGAAACGTTAGCCGAAAATAAACATAATTATCAACCTCTTTTAAGCTCATCAAAGAAAGAATGCATATTGAAAAGCGATTCCTGTTTTTAAAAAAGATATGGTGAGGTGCACTGTTACGGTAAAGGAAAACTACAGCGATACCGTCAATTTCTTTTTGCTGTTTATTAATTTTTAACGGCAAGGTGTTATGTGAAATATAACCATAATTTTGATAAGACGACGTTGTGATTCATACCATAGCTTAAGTTTTACTGGGTTCATCTTGAATTGTGCTCCCCGGATCACTCCCGTTGACGGGTGACTGGTGATAGCGCCAATAGGAAAATAACACGGATGAGAGACAGGTAAAACGAAGGACTGGCGTGGTGTGATGGTGGAGGCGTTAGTCCGTGGAAAGGGTAATAGCATGTTCGGTCGGCCCCACCGCAAACATCAGTGGTCAGAAGTTTTGCAAATATCTCAGCAAGATTATGGTTCTAAAGGGATATTTTTCAATTTGTTCCGATAAAAAAATAAAAATCCACACCATGATTTCAGCATTTTTTCGGAGTTCTGCTAATTTAGCCATTGTTTCTTAGAGCTCCGAGATCAGCCTCTCTAAATTCTACCCCAGGTGGCCATCCCATGCAGTCGCCGTCATTGGTCATTGTCGACCAAAGGGAGATTTACCGCCACAGAACTAGTTTGATACCAGGAGAGTGGTGAACCCTGGTACTGGTTCACTCTCAGCTGGGCTTGCTGATGGAAACGCCGAACTTTTTCTCACCTTAACAAACCCTGAAGGAGGCATGAATTCCGCTGCTGCACATCGCAGCTCCAAACCCAGGAACACTTCCTGGTCACGATGAGGGTCTAAACCGCGTGAGGCACCCAATTCCCAAAACCATGATGATTGTACTCCGACACCCAGGTGGAACAGTTGCAGCTTCCAAGGAAATGGAGAAAGCTATAAACAAACACTACCGAGATCTCTTCAATATCCACGTCTTCCTGCTTTCATATGAGGTAAAGGAGGATGGATATGCCGTACCATAGATTCTTCCTTCCGTAATCCGACATGTTATTTCGTCGGTGAAAAATCGAACAGTCCTAGGCCCGAAAATGAAAAGATCTGATCGCCTGAAGAATCGTTCGTAAGTCTTCATAAACCTACTATCTCTGTTGATCACATTTGACCTACCTGAATGCAAGGTCCCTACAGAATGGAAGACCAGCAAGAACGGGCTATTGTTCGAAAATGGTGACCCCCACGATTTCGACAACTATCGCACAATCTGCTTGCTGTTTTGTAGTCCGCAAACTTTTCACTCGAGCCATCCTAAATAGCTTTGACATAACACTAGACAATGGGCAGCCATGTGAGCAAGAAGGACTCTCGAAAAGGACTCAGTGCGAGGTACATGCACACGATAACAATCCTCATTGAGGATCGCGCGAGTACAAAAGATCGCTCTGTTTCATTTCCATCGATTTAAGGAAGGCAGCAGAGATCATCGCTCACCAAGCCTTCCATCCTTATGGGATCGGAAAACTGGTAACAGACTTGCCTCGCAGGATAATAGCACTGGTTCGATGATTCGGCAGGCCACCGCGAGTCATTGTAAAGACCAGATATAAAGGACCCAAAAATCGTGCTCACTTTCCGATTCAAGAGTATTTTCAGCGCTCTGTCGTGAAGCAGAAACATGGGATTGTACTCAAACCAAGTCGAGAAGTCTGCGCACCAACTACATAGCGCTCGAACGATCTTTTCGAAGTTTAACAGGCACTCACGACATCTAACCGGAATGCGTAGCTCAGAGCTTCGCAGCCTATCTCATCTTCGAAGTCCAAAAGATTATATATAAACAAAATATAGATGAGGTAATTACATAATAAGAAAAAAAGAGACAAATGGGGAAAAATAATGATAAAGTAGACTTCACGTGAATGCAACCATGCTCTTGCACCATCTAAACGATGGTAGGACGTGTTCGTGCCCGTCAAAGATCTTCTTTCGGAGATGTCGATAATTTCAGAATTGTGGAATCGGCCTCACGGACGTCAACATGTTCAGAGCAGACCGCCACCGTAGACGACGATTGCGCGATAAACGAATATAGATTGACCTAGTGCTGGCATTGTCTGCGAATATTTCCTTACTTAGATACTTGGATGACATGTCTCTATTGGTTGTAAGGTCCCTGTCACAATTCTAATTTTTTTGGAGTTTTGCTGATTTAGTTCTTGTAGCTAAGCTACCTGGAGCTCCGAGGTCAACCTTCCAAAGACTGCCCTAAGTCGTCACCACCACTGGCAGTCGCCGCCCTTGTGGATTAAGGAGATATTTCTGTGACTAGTTTGATACCAGGACAGTGGTAGATCTTGGCATTGGTTTATTCTGGTAGGGCTTCCTAATAAAAACGCTGGACTTCTTCTCAGCTTAGAAGACCCTGCTGGGGATGAATCTTTCCGTTGTACATTATAGCCAGATACCTACGAACACTTCCTTGCCACGATGAGCCGTTGGGAGGATCTGTGTATGCTTGCCTTCTAGATAAGAAAGTAAAAACTGATTTTGTTGTTGCTGAGACAAACAAGTTTTCTAAAACCTAAACCTACGTTGAATCTTTCGAAGAAAAAGAAATTACTACTTATTTGAAAAATGTCAATGTCAGAAGCTCAAATCTGGTGATCTTAACATGAGGCATCCCGGTGGAGGCTCACGTGTATAACGTAGATTTTCCTCTTTTTCTAAAATACTTGCAATAAAATATGGTGCCACTGACAACATATATAGAGGCGGTTTTTGCTTGTTTTGGTTCCTTTCATCCTTGTGTTGTATCCCTCTTCAATTTCCATTCGTAGTCTGGACATGAACACTCCGTCTTGACAAGCCGCAGTCTTTCGTCGTAACCACTTTCTCGAACTGACAATGGAATAAGTTTTTTCAGAAATTTATGCTAAGAGTTTGCGTACAGCTAAAATTTCAGATGGAATTTCGAACTCCTTTCTAGCTTGAAGATGGCGTTACTTGGAGACCAACTGTCTACTGCACTTCGAGGTTGGGTGAGCGGAAACATTAGATGACATTAGGTTTAAACACTCGTCAAATTCATTAGGTCATTAGGCAGCTTTGCCAGCACTTTTAATCCATTGAATGAACAATTCATTTTGCCACATTAGTCAAGTCCCTGATTCTACAAACAGCTTTTTGATACCTATCGATGCCGTCACTTGAGATTTAATCAATGATTCAGGTGCCACTTCATATTTTGTTGTTCAGAAGTACTTTTTAGACTTGCCTGTGATATTAGGAACAGATTAAACGTCTTGTTCTGTCCATTACTTTTCCAATCTCTCATAATGATAAAAATAATGGAAACAAAGCAGTGGTGTAAATGATGTGAACACGAGAAATAACCACTCAAAGAATTATAACTGGGCAGCTTGTGGAGGGAAAACCTGGGGCGGACTTTGGCCAGGCTGACCTCGGGGTTTCAGGAAACCGCAATGGCTTAGCCTGCAACTCTCTGAAAAATGATGTAAGGTCGTTCAAGTATCCAGTACAATGACAATTGCATATCCAACGGATCGTTAATTAACTAAAAAAAAGTTCTCATGAAAAACTTAGAATTGTTGTTCTTGAAAAATTTTAGAAAAATTAGGCCGAGAACAAAGACAGGAGATTGAATGAAATGTAAAGAGGGCTCTATATGGTGGACTGAAGGTGCCATAAGGCATTAGCGAATTTTTGTTAGCATCAGATAGCAAGATTCAACTAAATAGAGTTATGAATCGCATGGTTTAAAAATGACTTAAAAGATCGACCAATTTTCCATGTGAGGAAATGGACCACGACCAAGACGTTGTATTTGCCTTAATCGTATTATGAGAGAAATGAGCGTGGACCACCACAAGAGGTCCGTCTTGAGAAACTACACCCCGCCCACATAGCTACGGCTCCTTGAACGGCTAGGTGCATATTTGTCGAAACTTCCGCCTTCACAACTGAAACTCTACTTTTTTAAGTTGTCAGAAACACGAACTATATTACCGTTAATTTAAAAAAAGGCTCTCGGCGTTGATCAATCCCTGAAGGATGCGCCATACGTTCGACTTCATTAAGTATCGTTGGAGGTGATTGAATGCATATCTGGCCTTTACAATGGTGGCTCTCGGTGGCCTAACGATGTATCGAGCCAGTGCTGCTATCCTCCTAGACAAGTCTGGTACCAATTTGCCTACCCCGGAGGGATGGAAGGCTTGGTGGGCCATGGGCGCAGGAATCGATTTCACATGCGTGTCGCAGTGGCGCCTCCAAGCATTGCGCCACACGCGCCCTTACCGTCAATTATACGGAGCAAAATTGCATAAAATTAGCGTTAATAATATACAAAGTGCAACACTTGAAAGAAAGGGCTGCTACAACATTTAAAGGAAAAATGGAGTTACAAATCCGACATTAAATTTCTGGTAGCATTATAGATGGGTTCCATCAACTACTCTCGGCCCCCATGGCCCACCAAACCCTCCATCCCGCCGGTGTTGGCAGGTTGGCACTAGAGATCTTGGAGGATAGCAGCACTGATTCGATACATCGCTAAGCCACCGCGAGTCATTGTAAAGACCACATATGCATTCAATCATCTCTAAACTATACTAATGAAGTTACTTAATGAAGTCGAATGCATGACGCATCCATTAGGGATTGATCAATGCCGAGAGCTCTATCCTTTTTTGCCCTTTTATTAAGTACTGTATTAACAGAGGATTACTCGAGAAACCGGCTTTCAAGAAAGCTGAGCATTAGTAATTGATTTGTGTCATACGATGGGTCTTTTTGAAGATAAGGAGAGGTTGTTAGGGCCTCTCCTTGAAAGACGGTGACTGACGGTCCAGTTACCCTGCTTTTCTAATCCTGGACTTATACTGGTGTATACTTGAAAATCTATTAGGTCTAATGCTAAAACAGCTTTGCGGAGAAAATTCGATGATCTTTTGAGTAAATCGCACAACACGGCTTCAAGAGCGAACAGAGAAATATCGCTAACGAACATGAAACAGGTCACAGTAGGATAAATAATGAGCAAGAAAATTCAAGGCTAACCGTGTTAGGAGGCATGGCTCTTCCTGACGGTGCGCGCTCGTTACTAGAATTGGGACCGAGTTTTTCACTATCTGTACCCATTTCTAAGGTAACTTAGCGTAGGGTCGAATGCGGTTTACATGAACTTCAAGATAGACTCCGCAAAAAAGCTAGGGATGAGGCGCTAAATAGGCGCGAAGAACAAGTAGGGGCAATACCAGTACCACCATTTCCTCAACCGTTCTTTAGACAACAAGAACCCAATAATAAAGTTGACGTTAAATTTCGGACGTTTACTGATGAAACTTTCTAAGTCTTTAATCTCTATCGCGCCAAGAGATACTACTACAGCCTCACTGAAATCCAAAAACGTGGTACGCAGGAGGTATGAGAGCTGATAAGATCGAAAAACATAGGACTATTCGCTAGTGATAAGGGTGGAGAGTTCTTTGCAATACTCCATCAGTCAGATTTTGACATAACGAAAAAGCATCTTGAAGATGGTTTACTTTATCGCCCATCATCTGAGAACGAGTTTAATAGTAAAAACTGAAAATTGAACCACGAATGAGCCAAAGTGGCAAGGGCTGCTGATTTAAAACCATCAGTTATCTCTCGACTAAAAGTTGACTTACCAACATTTCCCGTCTTCTACTTGCTCATAAAGACTCATAAGTTAGTATCCAGCGATGATCTCGTGTCTACCGATCAATCGTTATTTAAGGTCAGGCCTATCATTAGCTGCGTGGACGGGCCAACAGATAGAATAATGTGGTTAATAACCCTAATACTTACCCAGTTGTTAAAGTACATTCCAGCCCACCTAACGAACACCGAAACGTTCCTGGATCGTCTACGT